>JADWQK010001352.1:0-586162 GCA_017933935.1 Sesamia nonagrioides | reverse complement strand
TATAAGGCGGGAGGAAACGCCAGGGTGACCACTGTGTGCATCGCCCTGAGGACACGGTGGAGCATATGGTGGAGGTCTGCCCGGCTTGGGTAGAGCACAGCCGTGTCCTTGTGGCGGAGATCAGCGGTGATCTCTCGCGTCCGACCCTGGTCCGGGTCATAGTCCGGAGCAAGAGTGCATGGCAAACTTTCACCTCCTTCTGTGAAGTAGTGATGCTGGCAAAGGAGGCAGCGGAGCGCGTGAGGGAGCGGAAATCCCACTACACTCACGCCTCAAACCTCCGCAGGAAGAGCCCTGGTCAGGAGGCAACATCGGACTCCCGACCACCATAGGCGCGGGCTTGCGGGCGGCGAGCGATAGGCAGCTAGCCTCCTGGTAAGAACCAGGCCCGGGTTGACGGCGCGTTGTGTTTCACACGGGCCTCAAAGAGATGTCAGCACACCTTGACGGGCTCCACGAGGACTGGTCCACAGGGTTGTGGGTTGGTTAAAAAGAAACCATGGCACTGGCCGTTGCATAGGCAAGTGAAGGAACACGGGAGGGTTTTAGTCAATAAAAGTCTGACACGCCCTTCCACTCCGGCCAGAGCGGGAGAGGTCATTTGATGATTTCCCATCCAAAACAAAAAAAAAAGAACTGAAGAAGAGCAAGAAATTGCACTTGAAGAGTGCAGCCTTAGTATGGCTCGACTGCGTGCTTCTCACTCACCAGAGCAAAGGGAGGCAGCCCGTGAAACGGCTCCGTTGGCAATGCGAAATCGTCGAGCAAACCTCAGAGATCAAGCGCTAGATAATTTACGAAGCACAAGAAGAAATTCATCAAATACTGATTTGAGTCGGGCAGCGTTTCAATACGCATATAATATAGCGCAATGACGTTCGCATTGGGCCAATGGATGTTGTTGGCGAGTATTGTAGCACTTTAAAATTTCCGGAAAACCGCCAGGATTGTGCTCCCAAATAAAGAATTATTGAATAATAATATTTATTTATTTAAAATTATCCTAATTTAAAAAGTAGTCATGTGATATTGCCTTTAAGGCGGAACGAAGTTCGCCGGGTCAGCTAGTATTTATATATACTCTTGTGCGTATGGTGTATAGCACCGGTGATATATATTATAATACCGAGTTGTTGGAAAGACTACAACTTATCATTATTCTAAAAAAGACTGGATTTTTAGTAGAAAAAGTTTATTATAATATAATTCTGCAGTATTTTTTTTATTGGAGAAAGATATTGTTTGACTATTTTGTACATTGTATTTAAATGACTGAAAGTGTAATATTATTTATATTATTTATAAATTGTTATTATTTAATTGATTGAATGAATTAAATAGTTGTCAATTGCTAATTAGTAGTGAATGCTGAACTAGAATTAGATTATTTAATGAATTAGAATAGTAAATATTTATTTTAGATGTAAATTTTGTAACAAAACTTACATTAAATTAATACTTATTGCATGTATGTACGTAGCAAGTTGGAATCCAGCTAAACTAAAATCTCTATCTGACTAAATTTCTACTGGGACCTCTCATAATCTTTCGGAACTGGTTAGAGTCAAGGGGAGCAAAAGCCCGCTCACACTGGTCTTTATGATGCTCCGTCGACATACGATTAACGTGAATAATCTAAATGGTGTGCTGGTTCACTTCTTTGTACCGGGCAACTACTACCGCAGCAGAAACCACGGGCTGTTATCAGGGCAACCCTGTGACACAGTTGCTAATTCCCCTGTACCACGTACGAAAGCCATACTTAATGATCTCTTGGACTCAAATCCACCAAACCATCCATTAAGGTATAAAAAATATTTTTAAGCTATCACACATTGATATAATAAGACGTTTTTACTTTAATGTCCATGTACAGTCACTAAAGAAGATAAGTACCCACGGTCGTCGGATGTAGTAGAAGTTTATTATGAAACCTATGAATATTATCGAATTAAATATAAATTGATTAATAGAAAATACGTAGTTCAATTATTAGATAAATAATTTATCCTTAAAAGGTTCATCAGTATCTTTGTAAACTTCAAATATATCCGAGGGCCCTGGTTATTTATTTCTTTTGGTGACTGTACCTTACCATAAAGGTATAAACTAAAACCCATGTTTTACACATTCATCATTACGTAATAATAAAACGACAACAGTTGCGCAATTACCACGCGACCCTCGTCAACAACCGCTTGCAACCCTTTGCAGTTCCACTAACAGTGTCGGCTATACCTCGTTTACTTGTAACGCGGTAATTATTCTCCCGTTAAAGTGGGCGCACGTATAAGCCGGTATAAGCCAGGGTGCTGTGTGACTCCAAACACGAATTAACTGTAATTGTTTGAGTGGTTGCATTTATTGCTGTTAGTTCGTTTTATACAACCACGCTTATTGTTATAATGTGATAGTTTTATTCAATTACTCTTATGGATATCATTAGGTCATTAGGTCATTGGTTATAATTATGACACTAGTCAATTGCATTTCAGCGACATTGAAGATCAAGAACTTAGACGTACGTATCATTATCAACATCATCAACCTTTTTATCGTCCCACTGCTGGGCACAGGTCTCCTCTCATGCAGTGAAGGACTTACGTATGATACGTAGGAATATCGGCTGGCGACAGAAGTTACCACCTATCAGACAAAGTCTTATCACCAAGCGATTCGTCGTGTTCCGACATGATGTCTGATGAAGCCGATCGAAGGACGGGCCTGAGCAGTTATTTATTTCAGGCATCAAGGACCATATAAACTTATAAAATACTATATTAACATAAAAACTTAAAATACTATAATTATACATAAATAATATAAAATTAACTAAAACTACTGTACACGGATCATCGGCGTCGTGTTTCGCTGACTGGTGTCACGCAGCCGGCCACGAAACCGGCGGTACACAACACCCTTCGGCCATAGCTCTTCTTTCAGGAACTTGTCGAGATCATGCATCGGAACATGTACCACGGACGACTTGAAGTACGTGCTGTGGCGCGGCTCCAACACCACGACCCTCATAGTGCATTTAGACTTGACGCCCAGATATTCCACTATCTCCTCAGCTATCGTGGAGTGATGCAGTCTGGACACGTATAGCATCGTCGTCGGTACTGCTGGACGCAGCAGCATGTTAGGTCCTACCAGCGCAGTACCGCACTGGTTCCGACAAGGAGGCTTCTTTTTCTCTACCTTGATGAAACCATCCTTATCGCACGTGTCCTTCTCTGGACCCAGTTTACTCGAAACCAGGTTTGGTTTCGACCGACTCTGTATACCCAAAAGTGCCGGGTACGATACGCCAAATGTTATTGTGTCGGGAGGTTTGTCGTAGTGTCCCGCAGCGTTTTTGGTCAAGTTAGGTTTAACTTCCGTCTTCTGCCGTCTTTCTTTCTATTCACTCAGCTTTTTGAGCGAATAGGCGTTTAATAAACTAGCGCGGCTTACCATCAACAATTGCATCACTGTCTACCATCAGGCAGGATTGCGATCAAGCACTAGTTTGAAATTATAGAAAAAAAGTGAACGTTATTAAAATTACAAGAACTGTCTCTCAGGTTTCATCTTCTTTTCTACTGTTGGGCAAAGATGTATTATAAAGGCTCCTCACGCTCCTGTTTTACCTTCAGCGAGTATCTTTGTGAAGGCATCCTAGTCACTACGCCAAACGTTTCCTTTGACCGTAATATCGGTCTGTCGTTACTTAAAATGACTATGTACTGACATTTCGCTTTGTTTTATTTATTCCTTGCGGCAAACAATTATTGAGTAAACCAGACTATTTAATTGACTATGAAAGAAAATAAAAAAAAATGTTATACTCAACACAAACAGAACACATTTTGAAATAAAAAAAAACGATGTGATTGATTAAATATCAGGTTAAAAAGGTTTAGATAAAGTAATGAGTTATAAATAATAAAATTAAAATTATAATTAATTACATATAATACAGTCAGCATTATAATTAATCACTACATATTATAAAACAAAGTCACTTTCCCTATGTCGCTTTGTATGACACAATCTTTAAAACTACGCAACGGATTTAGATAGGGTTTTTTTAAATAGATAGAGTGATTCAAGAGGAAGGTTCATATGTATAATAATATTTATTAAATAGTGGAGAAATACTATTATTTTTGAGGTTTCTAACACATGTCCCAAAATAAACCTAATTTTTGAGCTTATATTGGAAACGCTGGCTGAGCCCTATGAAATAGATCAAAATAATGTACTACAGTATTGTAGAACTGAAAAAAAGTCTGGGACACCATATGTCTTTCTACTATAGTCTCTTCATTATTACTACTTTTTTATGTTTGAAAAGTTAATTGAAATACCAGTCGAAATCAGAGCCTACTATTTGGTCCTTCTTATTAATCCTTATCGAAATAAATTACGTCGTATTACGTCGATAATTTCAGTAGCAGCAGATCTCTTTTTACACTATTGGAATTAGTTATTTCTAAACTAAATACCAGAAAAAATCCGGGAGCCGCTCGCGCCAGTGCCGGCTGTCTGCTACATGAGTGTTTCTCTGCCTAAACCGCGGAGGGAGTAGGCCGGAGTGAGGGACCATTATTTCGAACAAACTTGCTACCCCAGTAGGGTTTCATTCTGTTTGAAGGTGGTGGAACTGGCTATCCATGGACAATAAGGTCCATGTATCTTGCAGAGTCAGATATTGGCTGATGGGCGGCACAGTAGACATTATTTTTATTGAAGGGCCACCGTTTCTTGAGAAAGGCTAAGGTACCTATATCATTTGTCCACGTGCGAAGCCGGAGCGGGTCGCTAGCAGTGGCGAAGAGTCCATACAAGCCGATTCCCACCGGGTTACCTTTCAAAAATCAGTTCCATATTCATACAAAAGTATTTACATTCTATTTCATTAACAAAGTATTATTAATTAAATGCCTGCGCGATTTACAATAGCAATAGTAATTCTTAGCAATACCCTAAGTATCATATTTCATTTTATAGTCGTAAATTAATCAGCGCTTCAATTTTTCGTACCTAAATTACATTGAAGGTAACTCGACGAATTACAGCTTATCTCGGCCAACGTTTTACTATGAGGCGAAAAGAGACAGAGCGTGTCAGACCACCTCTTTCTAATGTTCGCTAACCGTCCGTAAAATTTATCTCCTCTATTAGAAAGAGACAAAGAAACCACTCAAACCACGGCACGGGAGAAAGGAAACACGACAAAATTAAAAAGAATTAGCGTTATAATGAAATCCTTCGCAAGTCATATTCTTTTTATTTTGGCATATTTTCGTATTCCATTTCGTTTGGTTGAAAATAAATTATTTTTGGTATGTGACATGTGTTGCTATACCACTGGTGCCTGATAATTTCGTTTGTTATATTTTAATATTTGTGTTATTTAAACTGTGACTGATTCTGTCAGGTAATTTAATCGCAGATTTGGTTAAATACTGTGGATTTTGTTTGTTATTATGGCTTTAATTCATATAGAGTGCTGCTCAACAGACTACCTGCTTACAAAAGAAACATTTTCAAAACTAAGTTATGCATACAAGAAGCATGTTATACAGTTAGGTAGAGCACTCCCACACATGATTATTGATTGCAAAAGGCGAGATGGATTTTTTAAACATTTTCACGCGTCGTTATATGATAAATATACATGGATGACAGGCAGTTGCAAACTGAACAAAATGTTTTGATTCGAAATCTGTTTGGAGCAGTACGGGTTTTACGGATATTAATAATTTGTCTAACTCAGCCAAAAAACACATTTCATTCTTATCTGAAGACCTCCTTCAAGATATCCTGCAGTAGGTAAGTGTTTAAGTGTTTATTTTTTTGGACCGGCTTCCCTTTGTCAAAATTTCACCCTTCGCCACTGGTCGCTAGTTACATATAATGCAGTTAGCATTATAATTAATTACACATAATGCAGTTAGCATTATAATTAATTACAATTAATGCAGTTAACAGTATCATTCATTTAGAAAATACTCATATATAGCGGAGCAGCGGTGGCCTAGTGGTATCGGCCGCGGCTTACAAGTAGTTCGTAGGATCGAATCGCATCAGGCGCTTCACTTTCTGTTTTATTTCATCACCACTGCTCTAAAAACGCTGAAGGAAAACATCGTGAGGAAACTGGCATATGTTAGAAGCAAAACTTCGAAGACATGTGACATCTACCAACCCGCACTGGGCCAGCGTGGTACACTACAGCCCACTCCCTCTCACCGAAAGGAGGCCTGTGTCACAGGAGTGGGAACATTACCATAGGCTGATTATAATGATGCCAGATATAATCAATTGAGTTTTTGTTGCCAACCATAATAAAATAAAATAAAAAAATAAAAATTGAAATGTCCATAATTATTAGATTTTATAATGTCAAAACAAAATTAATGCTATTAAGTCAATGTCAAATTAGAATAAATAAAATATTTTATGAACCAAATTTATTGACATTACTTTCTTTCAACATAAGTCAAAAATTCATTTACCGAAGAACGTAGTGGAAGACTGAAATCGTACAAAGACACGGAATTGAAAGCATTATTGGAGGAAGATAAAAGGAAGTCCACATGTTCAAAAAACGGCTGAAACTTATTTGTACACCTATTATAATAGATAAATATCCCCTATAAGCCAGAGGAGCCACCAGTTCAATGGAAAAAAATATGTTAGTTTTGACTAGAACTAAAATTTATCTCGTCCTATTAATTTTGCAATAGAGCTTAGTTTATAATTTTGGTTTCAACATTCTATCGTTATCATGAATATAATTGTTTTCTATTGTTTTCATCTGTCTAGGTGGGGTCTAGTTGTGACGGCACTTTCACCCGGGATCCAATGTAATTTTACATATATGTCTAGTTTTGGAAACAACACAAAATTATAGTATTTTGAAGCTGATGCGAACATTAAAAAGTGAATATATTCCTAATGGATAAAACATAGCTTATTCTTAAATATTATTCATTTTAACATAAGAAAATATAACGCCTTTGTTTGTAATTATATGAACATAAAAAATCACAGTTCCATCAATGCCTGCTTTCATTCACGCAGAAATAATAACTAGAATAACGCACACAGAAGAGTCCTAACTTACAATGTTCCCACTCAGACCTCCTATCCATCAGAGACGGTGAAAAGCTAGTGAAACATAAAATAACAACTAGTTGGCCCTCTAATTAGCAAGCTAGCATATAACGGGATTCCACTGAATAATTATGAAAGGAGAAATTCTACGCCAACTTGAAGCGCGGCCTCACATCAAAAGAGCAATATAGCACACCACAAACACGTGGTACAGCAAGGCCTTGCGAGGTCTTTTTTGAGCGAACTTTCGTGGAATAGATAGATTCAAAGGTTCACTTGTTAAAGTCGTTTAGAACCGTTAAGTTTTTATATAGAACCGTTAAATTAATTAATTAAACGGAGCCAAGTCCAGCAGTAGAATTCAGCACCTACATAATTACGTTTACGTCTTTAGCGTTTAACAATGAATTATTGTAACAGCAATCCAATCCAGATTACGCTTTTTCAGGACAATAAATAGCCTTTGTCTAGCTCTGAAATTTCGATGAATTTTCTTCTTTTTAAACAAAAATCTACCCATTTTCTATATACTACACCACTACGATCCTGAAGAAGCGTTACGCCTCCTCTTTTATACCGCATACATCGAGGGACTAGAACAATTTGCCAGCGGCGGTGTTTCCGTCGGACTACAATTTGAGTGTCTTCAAGGCTAGAGTGAATACGCTATTAATAAACTAGATCGCTATACCATCAACGATTGCATCACTGCTTACCATCAGGCGGGATTGCGGTCAAACGCTAGTTTATAATTCATTAAAAAAAATACACTCGACAGATTCTCATAACTGAAAGAATTTACGGAATGAGATCAGTGGTTCCGAAGATTACCCCCTATCTACATACAGTCTCACAAATGTTAGTTATTTATAATATTAATTAGAGATAGCATGAGTAAATCAATGAGCCTTCTGTCATTTGTTTTGGTTGTTTCAATAATACTTGCGTTCGAGCGCGATTTTATTTGTGAAGGTTTTGGTTTGGACTATTTAATAGATGTCGTTTAATAATGTTTTAGTTATAATTGAATAATGGTTTTCACAATTTTGAAGAGCATAACGCACATTTCCTGGCGAAATGTTACTTTTTTTTAGAAACAGAAAAACTAATCTTCTTTAATAAAGTGAAAGATTTTTAGAGTTAAAACACAATGTCGAAGCGAAAATATTACACCAACTAGATATGCAGCGTTACTTACCTATTAAATGCATTAAGCTTTTAACACATGTCTAATTCAGGGAAACGTGTACACAGGCCTTTAAGACAGCACTAATTAAAATTAAGCTCTATGTTGACAATTTTAAAGTTGTTTTTAGTTTGGCTAAAGTTTCCAGATGGGATCATTTCGAAGTTTTTCATGGGAGAGCTAGAGTGTTGGTACAGGCGTGAAGTTGGGTCGTCTCATTTATTATTGAGCGGATACTCTCGGGGAGCCGGCAGAGGTAAAGTTTGTCGCTCACCGAGCTCATAGTATAGCGCTGACGCTGCACTTTGTAAACAAGCGCGTTCCTTGTGCAAACTGCTTATTGCGCTTTAACAAACTTTAAATTGAAATATGTAATTTAACTTCCTCAATGCACATTAAAAATGCATATATTTTGCCGGTACTAATATTAGCGCTAAATAATATATTTATAAATTATATATATTTTTACTCAAAAATACTTGAAGCAACAAAATATACGTACCTACATTTGAAGAAAGTTGGACAAATAGCTGTCACGTCGCGAAGGCGAGCACTCCACTCGATTAAATGCCTGAAGCTCACGAATATAACTGTATCGATGGATGAATGTTGTGCAGGATGACGGGAGGTACAACCGAATATGTATTAAGAGGGAACTCTAGTGGTGCTTTCTCTATACAAATGTATTCCGTTGTTTTCTTCGTAGCTAATGCTTTTAAAGCAATCATTTTTTTCTACAATTTTACACCGTGCCCTTATCATTTGATTTTTTCCGAAACTTAATAAAAGGAATTCAATACTTCAAAATCGCCAAAAATAACCCATTTACACGTGATGTTCAGATGACTATTAGACAAACGTGATATGTTTTTGACACAAAAAAATCTTATAGAAGCATAGGTATGCTTTTCCTTTAAATTTCGATATAAAAATAATTGAGATCTGTGGTATTTTGAAAAAGAAAACAGCGGAATACGAAACGTCTTTGGTCAACGTTTTTGCAGGTAAAATCAGCCTAAGTTGCAGCTCTGTCCTTTTCGCATTTTAACGGGAGAGGTTGGAAGTGGCGCGATTGCAATATTTTCTTTAAATACCTATTTTTCAAATTCCTCGGCACTTGAGTCCCCTCTTAAGAATACCTATTTAAATAGTGAAAGATATAAAACATTGATGTTAAATAGCCATCAAGTACTTCGCTACCAATTTTATAAATTCTAAAGACACTATACAAGCTGAATATTAGGTTAGGTATCACATTAAACAGCGGTTAAAACAAGCTGTTATCTGTCTCTTGAAATTAATAATTTTACTAAATAATATAAGGTAGGAGAAACGCGCGGGCGTTGATAAAAAAAAATGGTATTCTTACTAAATAGGCACAATTTGAGTTTTTGAGTTTAGTTTGAGTTTTCTCGGTGGTAGGCAACAACATCAGCCGCCGGCATAAGTTACCACCCACCAGACAAAGTCTTGCCGCCAAGCGATTCGTCGTGTTCCGGCATGATGTCTGGTGAAGCCGTACGGAGAACGGGTCTGAGCAGTTGTGTTGCGATGTGTGCCGGGTATGATGTGCCTAATGTTGTTGTGTCGGGAGTTTGGTCGTGAAGGCTCTCCAGATCATCCTCTGGCGCAGCATCGTTGGTCGTGCTGTTGCTAAACATTGCATCACCTCGCTCAACTGTCCGTCTTCCTTTCCTATTCACTCAGCATTTTTTTGAGTGAATAGGCTTACTAAGCTAGTGCGCTTTTACCATCAACGATTGCATCACTGCTTACCATCAGGCGGGATTGCAGTCAAGCAATTAGCTTTATAACCAATAAAAAAAAAATACTCAAACGAAAACAAAGGTCCCACGCTTAGAACGTTAACCGTTATTAAATTATTTTAATTGAGTATATTTATTACACATACTCTTCCCTTCTCTGTATGAGAGGAGACCTGTGCCCAACAGTGGGACGATAATAAGGTTGATGATAATTACACATACGGCAGCATTATTTGTTGGAATAGAATGACCATGTTGAAAAAAAATGTTAAACAAAGGATTATTTTTTGGTATTGATGACGCCATGCATTGCTGTTCCTCTTCAAGGTTAATTTCATATACAGAACCTGGTTTTTACAGACAGGCCCTTGAGTTTCTGCTTGAAAAATTTGTGACTTATAATCAGTCCACGTTACAAAAGCCTCGGCATCATCATCGTCAACATCATCAAAGTAAGACAGCAGTTCGTATTTAGGATGTACGTATTTCCTTCGTAGTTATCGCTACAATTGTCTCACAGTCTTAACTCCTCCTACATTGTCTGTATCGGCATTTGTTACTTCTTTGGTCATTTACATCTGTTTATATCGCTTTGTTGCTAAACAACTTGCCGATTGTCGTAACCGACGCGGTTCGGAAGCCTTCAGGAACCCTTTCAGCTTTGTTAATTTCGCTTTTGATCATCATGTAAAAACTTATGCTTTAAGTACCAAAATGATTTCCATATTTACTTTATAAAGACGGTTTGAATGGAGTTAGTAATTATGTTTTGAATTGTAAAGAGCAAAAGTAATTTTAATTTGTGTGATAAAAAATAAAAAGAAAATAAATTGAAATGAAATTGTTTCGAGACAGCATTTTCCACTTAGCTAGCGGTCTAGTTAGCTACTCTATTGATCGACCTAATAAAAAAGATGTAAACATCTTATAGCAACTTAACTACAAGCTTCCAGGCAGACTAGGAAGCTAGTCACGAACTCCCGATCAACAAAACTACGAGTTTCGTCTACCAATACATTGGTCAGAAGCCGCTGTAAATATCTCAACGTGCCAATGGATTGGACTAGCTCAACATCGTAAAAGATACTGTAATACAGCGGTATAGACTCAGCCTTGAACTGAATACAATAAATGGGTAAGCACTTACATATTTTTAAATAAAGCATCCAATTTATTATATGAACAATTTATTGACAACAATCCATCAAAATTACCCCGGTTGACCGATAGATTACGAAAACACAACCAATGAAATATACATTACAATTAAAACAAGGCAACTTTCTGGCCAGACAGCTAAAAAAAGCCTACAACAAGCTGATCGACAGAGCAATCCCGACTCGTCAGGGTCGTCAATCAGCAGATTCAACAAAAACAACCGAACGCCGAACAATGCGAAAGCGAAAATACAAATTGTGGGATTTGTTTCGTCATCCCTACTGATTTGTTAAACAACTAAACACGAAAGTTGCTACGATCACCATTATGGTACAGAGTAAAAATGTTCTAACATTCAAATCCTCGAGTTTGCGAACTACAAAAAAATGTTTGAGTATTTGCTAGGCTGTGGCGGTAATGAGTAGCTTCGATTCAGCTCGGGAGTAGGGTCGGAAATAATTTCCATTCCATGATTGGAGCACACAAGCGACACCTGAGACGGCGTTTGTCAACCTGACAGACGTTCCCCTCTTTTTGTATAAACATCAAATATGTAACGAATTATTCATTGCGGTTCGCTCCGCTGTGCGAGTTTTATTACAGTTTCCATTGCGAACTTTCTGTACTAGTGTTTTCTCGCTTAGTTAGACAGTAAGCTAGTTTGAACGCCGTCTGTCCAGTTTAAGCGATGTTCTGTAATTTCCTACGTTCGGTTTTAGAAATTGCTTGGTTTATTTTGTTACTTGCTTTCTGCCCGCGGCTTCACCCGCGTGGTATTCGGTTATATAGCGCTTTTTAGATTTCTCTCGGGAATATCTAATTTATCCGGGATAAAAAGTAACCCTACTAACTTTACGTCTGCAAAATTTCAAAGCAATCGGTTTAGTAATTACAGCGTGAAAGCGGAACAAACAAACAAAAAAGCTCACTTTCCCATTTATAATATTACTAGCTTTCCGCCCGCGGCTTCGCCCGCGTGGAGTTCGGTTATATCGCGCTTTTTAGATTTCCCTCAGGAACATCAAATTTTTCCGGGATAAAAGGTAGCCTATGTTCTTTACAGACAGACAGACAGAGTTACTTTCGCATTTATAATATTAGTATGGATAAGTAAGGATACTTTGACTAGAAGAAAATACCTACGGCATTAAATCAACTCTGTACAATGTGCATGTATAGATATAAGTACATGAAGTATTAATTAAAATTATGTTTCTTTTTTTATTACTTTTTTTAAACGTTGCCCCACACTAGGAATTTATACTATATCGTGGGTACGTATTCAAACATATAAAGTCACATACACAAACATCCACACCCGGAATAACTACTTGTAGGTCATACAAATATTTGTTCCGGAATCGAACCCATGACACACAGCGCAGCAGTCAATAGTTTAACCATTGCGCTATACATATGTACATAATAAGTTATATAGCGCTGAACAATGCAGTTAATTATCTAATAAAAAAAAACTTAAAAATTATTATTGCTAAAACAAATATAATACAATTTCAAACATACAAATCAAATATAATAAATAATCTAGACATCCAATACAAAGACTCTTACCTAACTACTGTGAATAATTTACAACATTACTCACATTTATTTACATTTATTTAGAACATTACTCACAAAACTGGCACATTATGGAATCCGAGGGAAAGCTAACGACTGGCTCAAAAGCTACCTTGCTGAAAGAGTACAATACGTGGAAATAACCAAAACCTGTAAACAAGAGCAAAAAATGTTTCGGTCAGGATATAAACAAAATAATTATGGCACACCACAGGGAAGGATTTTATCCCCGCTTCTCTTTTTGATATACATTAACGACATGTCCGAAGCAGTAGGCAAAGATTGCATATTATTCGCTGATGACACTACTTTTATAATCAAGAGTGAAAATAATACAAACTTGAAAAAGGATACTGTCCTAGCGCTGAACAATGCAGTAAATTATCTAATAAAAAATAACTTATAAATTAATATTACTAAAACAAATATAATACAATTTCAAACATACAATCGAATACAATAAATAATCTAGACATCCAATACAAAGACTCTAACCTAACTACTGTGGATAGTTGTATATTTTTAGGTATAACAGTTGACAAAAATTGCAACTGGAAACAACATATTGATAAAGTTGTTGTAAAAATTGATCGTTTTGTTTATGTCTTAAAAAGGATTCGACAAACAACTAATCACGATACGGCAATGCTTGCGTACCATGGTTAGGTATCGTCCGTACTTCGATACGGTCTAATAATTTGGGGGAACTCAGTGGAGGCTGATACAGTATTTAAATCCCAAAAAAAATGCATTCGAGCAATCTGTGGAGGTCATTTTTAGATAGCTGTAAGCTATTGTTTCAAAAATTAAACATCCTACCTTTACCATGTCTATACATTTTTGAAACATGCACTTTTGTGTAAAAGAAATTACAATTTATTTGATACTTTGCCAAATAGCCGAACACGACATAAAGACAGACTTCGTTTACCACGAATAAAATTATTTAGGAAAAATGTATATTGTATGTCCATAATTATCTAAACTAATATATAAAGCTGAAGAGTTTGTTTGTTTGTATGTTTGTTTGTTTGTGCGCGCTAATCTCAGAAACTACTGGTCCGATTTGAAAAATTATTTTTGCATTGGATAGCGCATTAATTCGGGAAGGCTTTAGGCTATTTAACATCACGCTGCGACCAATAGGAGCAGAGCAGTAACTAAAAATGTTGCGAAACCGGGAAAAACGCAGAGGTGCATATTGCTCCCATTATTTTAACAGGCGCTTATTTAATATCAACTGAGCTCTTTTAATTTTTTTTTGGAATGGACTACGGCTTTGAAATCTATCTATGCTAATATATAAAGCTGAAGAGTTTGTTTGTTTGTTTGTTCGCGCTAATCTCGGGAACTACTGGTCCGATTTGAAAAATTCTTTTTGCGTTGGATAGCCCATTAGTCCAGGAAGGCTTTAGGCTATATAACATCACGCTGCGACCAATAGGAGCGGAGCATAACTAATTCCACCCGAACGAAGTCGCTGGCGGCCGCTAGTTTATAATAAATTACCAAATAGTTTACAAGAATTACCTACCTTTGACATTATTTAAGAAAATGTTTTTGAAACTTTTGTTATCAAAGAATTACTATAGTATTAAGGACTATTTAGAAGATAAGTCGATAGAATCTGGATAGTGCACTTTTAATAATAAATTTGCACGCAATTTATGGCAGGATACGTTGATAAAAATGCACTGTAATACCCTTTGTACCGTATTTTAGCAAACAAAAATTTTTGATTTGATTTTGATTTGATTTGATATAAATACGTTACAACAATTCTCAATATAATATAATTTTGATCTCACAGAATTATAAATCAAAACAAGTGATAAAAAAATAAGATAAATGTATGATTAAGTGAAATTGTTTCTAACCTTATGGACTCTATTCCATAGAAAAGTAGTCTATTCTATTATAAAAATAAAGATACATCGCACATTAGTGAACATCTTGGCTTAATTAAATACACTTTTGCTAGATTGTGCACACATTAATGACTGATGATCTTACTATAATTTCTCTAAAGCTCTTCACTCATCATCTTCATCAAGTTTGCGACTGCAATTTTAGTGTCTTCAAGGCTAGAGTGAATAGGCTCTTAATAAACTAGCGCGCTTTACCATCAACGATTGCATCACTGCTTACCACCAGGCGGAATTGTGGTCAAGCACTAGTTTATAAGATGAAAAAAATAAGTATTCAGCCATTTCGCGCGTTCCGCACCATTACTACAAAAAAAAAAATGTTGTTACAGCGATCAAATCATCTCTGATAAATTCAACTGTCTAGCTATCACCGTTCAGAATATTTTGTCCGTCTTTCACCAGGCTGTGATGACAGACAGACAAACTGACAGGCAAAAATCTTAGTAATAAAACAACCAAACATAAAAATAAACAACCAGCAAACTGAAGTCCCAACAATATCATTTGGCTAAAACGTCCGACGTAGACAATCAGTTCTCTAAAGGTATTATTGTTTTAAAGACGCGCCCTGCAGACGACAGCCGCATTGTGGCCCGACCGCACACTACGTCGGGTGACATTGTCAGCGGTAACGCTGCTATTTTCTACGCTGTGGCATGTTGTTTTTTATTGTTGTGGTTCGTATATTGTATTATGATTGTAGTGCGATTGACGACATGTAAGGATCTAGGAAGGAAGGGAAGTTTGCGATTCAGTAAAAATATCAAATATAAGTTTGTTCTTTTTTTAAATTTAATATTTAGCTCTACTTATTTAGACAGTTTATAATAATAATTAAAAATAATAATATTCGTGTGACTAGTAATGGACTTTTTGGCTAGAATAGTACCGAACCCCACCACTACTCTCAACGTTTTGAGAGTAGTGGTGGCATCGTTATGAAGGAAAATATTGTGGGCAAACCGGCATGTCCTAGAGCCAAAAACTTCGATGACATGTGACATCTGCCATCCCGCACTGGACCCGCATGGTAGATTACGGCCCAGTAGTAGGAACATATTGGCTAATTATGTAACAGCACCTAACCAAATAAGTCCTAAGGGATTGTTGCTAAGACCACTCACACAAAGCATTTACATAATAATTTCAATGAAATAATTTACAGTCACTTTTTGATTGTCAAAATTAAAATTAAATGATCGGTCGTTTGGACAGAAAATTGAAGCTAGTTACCAAAATATTATGCATTACAAAGTTCTGGATCATTAACATTGTTACTCACATAAACAACTCGTAAGTTTAAACAATTTCCATGTTTTCATTAGGCTTTCTCTTAGTATCTATTGTCCTGCCGGAAGCTAAGTCCGCCTCCAGGAGCTCGTCTTCACGCTCTCGTGAAATTGAAAAACAACGATACGCTTCTTTTGTTTGGTCCTTCTTTGTCTCAAACAAGATACTTATCAAGCATTTACTCGTTTACCTGGCTGTCCGCTTTTTTTAATAAGCCGTCTTGTTTACCGTTCTATCTGGGAGGGATCTCGGTGATTTTATTTTGCGCTCATTCCGTCCTTGTATTAAGTTACTCGGTAACCATTCTCTTAATGTAACTGGAGTGGAGTTTATTTTTTCTACTTTGGTGATCGGCAGATTGTTCTTTATTTTGTAACGCTGATTTTGTGCTTAACTTCTGGAGCAGTTGAATACTAATGTAGACCCTTGTAACCCTTTTAATTCTTTCATCTTTGTGCATTCATGAAAGTTTTTATTTTTATTGTTTGATAGGTCGAAGTTAAAAATCGAGAGTTTTGTTTGTTTGAATTTTTGTGTATTCTATTTGATCTTAGAAGCAATTACTACCTGGCTGATTTTTTATTATTGCCCTTTTAAGCCAGATTGGTCTTTAAGCTAAATTTAAAACGACCAGGTACCGGGTGTAGCACTAAATAAAATTGCGAGTCATTACACCACGGCAGCAGCTTTAAGGAGCTCGAAGTGCATAACTAACGTTAGGTCGCCCCCTTATCGCACTTGAACCCTATTAAATAACCCATTTCCTTCGCTAACTCTACACTAGCGAGCACGATAAGCTGATACTGTAGATATTTTTCTTTCATTTCACATCAAGGAAGGAATTACAAGGTACAATTTATTTTATTACAAAGCTGGCGTCGTAGTTTATTTAACTGATAAAGTTTGTAGGATTGTTTTGAAACGGTGAGACCGTTTCTGTCATAGCATCGTTTTCTTGTGGCTGTAACTGTCTTGTTTGGCTTATGAAGAGATTACACCACGGGGATGAACTGCAGTGCTGTCCAGTCTACTACCCATTTTGTATGCTCAGTTTGACTTTGATTGTTCAGTGATTGTTTTGCTAATTTCATTTTTAGATATAGCCGCTTCTACTCTCTTCTTCTATTATGGCAATAATGATGCTGGGGCTTCCTTTTTAAAGTACACAATGTTTTACTCATGAATTATATACGTTTTATAATTTTCAATAAAATTTTGAAACTGCTTTACGATCGATAAATACCACTAAAATACTTCTCAGACCATTACCATACCGTACAAGTAGTATCGATCAGAAGCAACAATGAAGAGGCTCGCTGAGCGGCGACGAAGGGTCGCCCTCGTATCAAGGGTCCTTACTTGACTCAAGAAGTTTCACCTAAACAGATGGCATTTACCTTTGTATAGATGCTGGTGCTTATTTTGTTTGGCACTCTTAAACACCATTCAGCAACTGCGACCACTTGAATCGTAGCTGTTTTATGCACGCCTGGTACACTTAGATGGATTATCCAAGTTTGAAATATGCAACTTGGTCGACATAGGATAAGCTAGATAATTTTGGAAAACTATGTTCAGACTGAGGTAGATTTGTCAGATTTAATCCGTGGTTGGAGGCTGTTAATGAAAGCCCGAGGCTGTCATCCAACAAAATTAGTTGGAGGGAGATCGAGAGGCGAGGATAAACTACAATATTAAATTTAGGATGATTGTCTGTCATGCTAAATTTATTTGAACATGTGACTGCTCTGTGGCTTATGGTTGCTTTATTTATGTATTTATTTGTATGACAATTGCTTGTTATACTTACAGAATACAGAAAAGAACATATGCCTTTATTTATTTTATTCCAGGGTGTCATTTCAAGAAATAAATAACGAATAAAAACTGAAATACAAGTGTTAAAATCGGTTTAAAAGCTAATTTTAATAAGTAATTCTAATATCATAACATTCAGCAGCAGAACAAAGGAGTCATCTTAAACGTCGAGTCCTTCAGTCGAGAGTCCTCACTCGAGACGAGAGGTCTCGCCTAAATAGATGAGGTTTACATGCTAGTATTGCTTTTTTATTTCCGCTCTTCTTGGTGAAGTCATTGTTGGGTCGTGGGAATTTAGCAAGCCTTTGTAACAAGTAATTAGGAAACAAAATGTGCCTAATCTACATAGAAATTAAATGTACAAACGTGTTACAGAAAAGTGCATAGTTACAAGGGCACGGCTTCTTATAGTATGGTATACATGTAATAAATACACCAAGGATGGTAATTATACACATTGTGTATATCCATTCTGTTACGCATTGTAAAATACAGATAGTATGTTCTTAAGATTTGGTAATGGAAAGCTGTTAGTAGTCTGTAAAGCATGGTGGTCGTAGCAATATGCCCCTTTTCCACTATTACAATTATTATAAGTTATTAAATTAATTCCTACCTACTCACGACACACGACACGTAATAAAGTAAACCTTACGGGAGATAGGTGATACGTCGAGTAGAAATATGATAAACTTTTGAAATTATCACAATACTGAAAAGATAGTGAAAAACAAACAAAGTCATTAAGTTAATCAAGGCTCGACCTTATCAAACTCAACGCAAACCGCCTCAAATCAGCCGAGTATCGGAAGGTGTTGCAAGTAATTAATAAGGTTACCGCGAGCATCGGCTGTGCGTGAGTAGCCGCCGCGAATCATTCACCGAGTCACCCTGTACTTGGGGCTGGTTGTCCACATTATGATACACCTTTATTGTCTTTTTTTAGTTACTTTATAAGTAAAGGAAAATTAAATGTACGCTGTAATGAATTTCATAGTAATACTGTTTTCTCCGTTCCCACAGACAAATCGTGAAAGCGGTTTGCCGGAGCATGTCAAGAATAGAATTTTTACTGTATATAATTATGTGAATCTATATATTACCCATATTTAACAGCCTATATCAGCCATCATCATCATAATATAATGACACTCCTGGGACATAGGCCTCCTCTCATTGAGGGACAGTGGGCCGTAATCTACCACGCGGGTCCAGTGCGGGTTGTTTTCGAATGTTTTCCTTCATCGTTTTAAACCAATAACGCCTATTAAAAAATAATAGCTCAAAATAAATAAAACTACATGAAGAATATTGTAACATGGTCAGGCAGAAAACTAAACTATTAATTAAGTAATAGTCACAGCCAAAAGTATATACATGACTTTGCTAGTATCCAAAAGCGATTTACATACACTTTTATTACTTAATGAAAATTAATGTTTTACGAATATAGCATTTAAGAACCCATAAGTTTCTGTAATGTGTCAAAGATTCATTAATCATTTCACGAAAAAATCGCTCCCTTAACTAAGTGTTGACAAATTGGTACTGCAGACTGTACAAGTTTACACAATTTTAATGTACTTCCTGCATTGTTGTACTGTTTATTTTATCAAAGTCCAAATTTGGTTTGCTAAGAACCTGACACCTTTCGGGATTAATAATTTTAGCGAAGATTTTATTCCTATATTTAACGTTCCTTCTCTTTGTTTTGCGGTGTCGCCAGCAGCTGGTAAGGGCCATCAATTATGATTGTATGATGTATTAGTATGTAGTGTGTAAACGGTAAAACTGAATGGATACGTGTATAAGAATTCCAGTTAAAATCGTACTTTTCTATAGATAAAAGTTGAACAGAACTCAATAATTCTTGTTATAAATAAATTATCACGGGAGTGCTTGACCGCAATCCCGCGTGATGGTAAGCAGTGATGCAATCGTTGATGGTAAAGCGCATTAGTTTATTAAGAGCCTATTCACTCTAGCCTTGAAGACACTTAAATTGTAGTCCGACGGAAACACCGCAACCGGCAAATTTTCCAGCCCCTCGATGTACGCCATATAAAAGAAGAGGCGAAACGCTTCGTCCGAATCGTAGTAGTGATAACAACGTAAGGGTGGAACGTCACCATACGACGGGTCGTCTGATGGTGGAACGGAGTTGGAGATGTTATGAAGGCATTATATTGGTTCTTTTGGTTTGAAAGTCACCACTGAATTTTAATTCATTTCATTGTTGATGACGGTAATAATTCGTAGTTCTTAGTTCACTGCAGCACTTCGAAAAAAGTCACTTCATCATCAACCTTTCTATCGTCCCACTGCTGGGCACAGGTCTCCTCTCATACAGAGAAGGATTGAGCGTAATCACCACGCTTACTCAATACGGGTTGGCGATTTCAGACTTAAAGTCCAGGTTTCCTCAAGATGTTTTCCTTCACCTTCAGCAAATGGAAAAAAGTCACTTCTGCGACTGCAAAAGGTAGAAAAAAAGAATAGATATCAGTGTGGGTTGTTGAATAAAATTAAATTCCATTTCAGTTACCTAAATCACGAATACCTTCGCACCCAATCCTCCGGTCTGAACATTGAACGGGCGCCTTAATCACTATTTAATTATGCGGAACTCAGGCGTCGCGCGAAAGAGCCCAACTTAGCAATTACTTCATGTTTTTGTTTCGCCTCGACACGCCCCGCTGTTTCGTCCCGCAATGAATTGTCATTATATTCACAAGTACCTTCAAACTGCGGGAAACATCGGTAAGTATGAGAGAGGAGTGGATAAGTTGAAGTTATTTTTAAGGGGGTTATTTTTTCTTTTGTAAAGTTTTCAAAATACACAAATAATGTATTTAACTTGAGGAGTTGATAACACAAACAAGGGTTGCTGTAGAAGACAGTAAATAAAGGGATAGGATGCAAGACTGCGTTAAGGTGAGAATAATGAAACCACGAAGTTATAAAACATGACATGCAGTTAGGCCCAGCATAGTCTTAAGGCTCACTATTAAACGGGGATCTTATTTCGTAATTTGAGCTTTGCATGAATAGGCCAGGCATTCAACGTTTACTATATCATAATTACAGCACTTTTTTTTTTACGAGGCTTCCGTCGACTGGGACCGCAATTAACTCGGACCGCGGTCCCAGTCGCCGGATTCATAAAAATAAAATAATTTTCTTCCGGCGACTGGGACCGCTCATAAATGATAACTGAAATCAAATAATGTACAGTCAAACGACAAAGTAATAATTGAGTAAAAGTCTTTTTTTTTAACCGACTCCAAAAAAAGTAGGAGGTTCTCAATTCTTCGTAATCTTTTTTTTTACATATGTTCACCGATCACTCTAAGACCGATGTGCAGAATTCTCTTTTTTTTTCGAAAGTGTATACTTTCCAGGTGGTCCCATAGTCATCAGGTCAGGATCTGATGATGGAAGACCAGGGAAATCAAGGGGAGCTTTCAAAAATCATAGAGGCGACTAGTACATTTTGTACCATTGATTATGAAATAAAAGGATTTAAGATATTTGTATGAAAGATTACGCGGTAATAAGCGATTTACGATTTACGAGGTATTAAAAAAAACATACTTACTAGATCTCTTTCAAAACAATTTTCGTTGGTAGTTTTTATAGTAATGTACTTACATCATATGCTTTGTTAAATTTGTTGGGGGGGGGGGGGGATGGAGGTGACCATCTTTTTTAAGAAAGAAAGAAAGAAAGAAAATACGTTTATTTGCGGTGAACATGACATAAAGTGTACAAAAACAATTGAGTGATCACAGTTGACATGCGTCACATCCACGCAAAACGGCTATCGCTCAGCATTATGCTGCGACCCTATGCAAAACAGAGCCCAGCGTTGGTTTTCAGCGACAGCCGGTGCCGACATAAAAGACCACCACTCCACTTTGCTTCCACTTTGGAAGCGTCTGTCACGCAAACTATTCGGTTCAGAAAAAAAAAATAAAAAAAGTCGATATCATTTTTGAAGACCTATCCATAGATACTCCACACGTATGTGTTTGACGAAAAAAAACATTTTGAGTTTCAGTTCTAAGTATGGGGACCCCCAATATTTATTATTATTTTTGCATCAAAATCTTAATGCGGGTCACAGAATACATCTACCTACTAAGTTTCAACAGTACCTATAGCTCTTATAGTTTCGGAAAAAATGGCTGTGACATACGGACGGACAGACGGACAGACTGACATGACGAATCTATAAGGGTTCCGTTTTTGCCATTTGGCTATGGAATCCTAAAAATGTCCGTTATGGCTTCACACAAAATCAGTATTAACTGTGTTAAAATTTAAAAATAATGTTGTAATTTTATAACATCCTTCTTTTTTTTCTAAAGTGTCCGGTCAAATATAGCCCAAAAGCAATAGTATTCGTCGATACTCGATACGAACTACGTAAATAATTTTGTATGAATAATTTTACGAGTTAGAAAGAAATAGTAATGTACTATCATACAATGCTATTGCCTTTGTGTGTGTTTACCTGCATGTGTGAATTATATAAAAACGGGCTAGGTCAATTTATAAGCGCATAGGATAAAATCATGAACATGAATTTAGAACGAGTCAATGATATTCATATTCATATCAATAATTTAGAAGTTTATTCGTTTGACTGTACCGATTTCGGCTTGTATAGTAGACTTTTTTTAAGTTATCTATGAGCGGTCCCAGTCGCCGGAAAAATTAAATAATTATTATAATTCCGGCGACTGGGACCGCGGTCCGAGTTAATTGCGGTCCCAGTCGACGGAAGCCTCTTTTTTACAAGTCACACAGATTGAGCTAGCCCCAAAGTAAGTTCGAGATTTGTGTTATGGGATACTAACTCAACGATACTATATTTTATAATAGATACATATATAGATAAACGTCCAAGACCCAGCAATCAGGAAAAGATCGTTTTCTATCATGACCTGGCCGGGGATCGAACCCGGGGCCTCCACGTCGCAGGTAGGCATGTTGACCGCTGCGCCACGGAGGACGACATTATACTTATTACGTCTTAATGAATTTGTCTGTACACTTTTCGCATGAAAAAACCAGTCAAAACATAGTTCCTTATGAACTTTTAACACATAATGTTCCACTTAAGCCTAAACTCTAGATATAAACGGGATCTTAGGAGGCAATAAAAACAAAACAAATTGCAGGTAAAATAATGCCGTGAGCTTTGCCCCTACCCTCCCGCCCCACACCGAGGTTGGCGCGAAGGCTTTAAATCCTTATTTATATGATAACGGTATAATTCTTCGGCGGCCCATTTTGGTGGTTCCCTATGTACCTCCTTTGTAACAACTGTTTTGAGATAATGTTAGGATCATGTTTAGGCAAGATAAAGGTTTGAAAGGATAAATAAAATTCTGCCTTGAAATTGTTATAATAGACAATTTTTTTTTTTATAAACATTTTACCTATTGCATTCAAACTCATTATCATCATCACAGCGTTAATACCAGTCGCATCCGAAGCCTTTTCAGCTTTGGAGTCTGGGGTCCGCTTTACCAGTCCAACTGCTGATATGGCTATACTTCGACATTTTCCGTGAAGTGACTGCCGTCTGACCTCCACGACCCGAAGGCGACGTCGAAGCATTGCAGTTAGACCAATTGTTGGACTTTTGAGGGCTCCAACAACCCGTAACGGCGGCCACTAGATGTTCGTATGGCAATCGGGACCAACGGCTTAACGTGCTTTCCGAGGCACGACCAGACCAGTGCAAGTATTCATATTCATGCATACAAATACTTGCACTGTGCGGGGATCGAAGCCGCACCACCTTGCGCAGCAGTTTTTTGCTAGCTGTCCTTTTGTGCGACTGATGACGTCATGAAGTTGTTATTGTGACAAGGTTCCATGGCAATATCAACGTGCGGGGCTTACAGAAGTGATTACAAACATGATTACTAAAAAAACGTCAGGCGCGGACTAATTTGACAGGACTAAACTAATATTTTTGTCCTTTTCTTAATGTAATAGAAAGAATAACATGAACTGAACTCACATTCAGTTTAGTTTGAATAAGGGGAATCTGTACTAATATATCTCTAACTATTAAACTAAAATAGCTAATCTGTGATGTCTTTAAGAAAATTTAAACTTCTCACAATACACATGAATCACACCGATATTTAGCTGCATCTGGTTGGACTGAAAACCAATATAGTTGGGCCAGACTAATCAGATGACTGAGACCGACGACTTTAAATCCCGGCTGTTATTTGCTAATATTCCAGGACCGAATCAAGGCAACAACGGAGGTGGCGGTGGTCAACAGGAATTCCATCAACAACAACAGATGATGTTTGGTGGCCAACAACAAGGGGGCAGTTCTCAACAACAAGGCAACTTCCAACAACACACACGGAGGCTGTCAACCTATTGCATTCAAACTGAAAGTATTTATTTCAATTAAACTATTTACTGGCTTTTTGAACCGTCAAAATTTAAATTAATTAGTGGGTCAGTTAGTCAGAAAGTTGAAGCTAATTGCCCATTCTAAAACATAGATCTCTATGGAAAAGAACGGGCAAAAAACTCCACAGATTTCCATAAACGCATACACACATATAAGTCGCATGAAGCAAAACAACCGGTCCGCCCGTGGCCTATGGTTGCTCTATGGTTGTGAGCTTTCTCGGTGAAATCACGGACATGTTGACACATTAAACGAACCTTATTGCTTGAAAAGCGTGAAAAGTGGGAGAAGTAAGCTTAAACTGACAATTTCATAGTAGTTAGAGCCAGTCCACAGAGCGCGGTACATCGAAGCAACTCAAATATTTGGACGCATAGCCGGATACTTAGACGCTGCGCCATCGCAGCGTTACTACTATTCAAACATTACGACGACGCACAGTTGCGGCTAGTAAAACGAAATACAAATATTTCGAAAGAAAATGAGATGAGCTCGCATGTGTCTTATCTACATATTAAAGCACAAAATACTGAGCGCTGCCGTTTCAGCGTCGCAATGAGTACACGCCCGCCCACTTCGTTGCAGGGTCTATAGTTGCGTCGACGCAACGCGCCGTGTAGATCGGCTCGAAGTAACTTCCCAAAGTCACCGACATTGTTCTACGAGTCGCTAAAATTAATTGGAAGTGGGCGGGGCACATTGCTCGTAGAACCGATGGCCGATGGGGCAGTAAGGTTCTGGTGTGGCGGCCACGTACTGGAAGACACAGCGTAGGGAGGCCTCCAACAAGGTGGACCGATGACCTGGTGAAGGTCGTGATGAATCCGATAATCGAAGCCGATGTATGAAGGCAGCACCAGATCGGTCATCATGGAAAGCCTTGGGAAGGTCTTTGTCCAGCAGTGGACCTCTATAGGCTGAAGAAGAAGAACTTCCTTTAAAGTAGACTAACTTGTATTTTATTTTTGGGTGGTAAATTATTATCAAATCACTTCTCATGCTCTGCGAGGAGCAAAAGAGTGTCAGACTTCTGACGAAACTCAGTCATGTACATTTATTTGCCTGTACCAGGGCCCACGTCCCTCAAGCAACCCGCGGCCCGGGCTGGCATCGGTCCTAGTGGACTCCGTCAGTATGTGCTGACACCTGAGTGGTAGGATTCAAAGCGTTGACGTTAATGAACCTCTAAAACGCTCGTGGATAAAAATGCGCTGTCAACCCGGGCCTGATCCTTACCGGGCGATGCACGAAAGTCCGCACCCACAGTGGCCTTTTCTCATATTATTAAGTCAATATGAAATAGTTGTGATAAGACGACAAAAGCTCATTTTTCACGAAAATACTGCAATAATCAATACCATTTCTTTAACACTAAAAACATTTATCATGTTTTATAATACACTTTTTAACTATCTCTGGTTTTGATAATCGTCAGTTCATTAGTTATGTAAGAATATATAAAGTCGAATCGTGGATGACATTAAAGAAAATACCAAAAAAGAAACATCACCCCATCATTCTAAGAATGATGCTCGGACAGGAAACCTCCTCGTCTGCCCGTGTACCCGTCAATATCCTGTCGGTTTTCTGAGCTAGCAGAGAAAGAAACACAGCGGCAAAGTAAGAAGGGCCCGGTGTGCACTAATTCTGCCCTGCTGCACTGTTTCTACCAGGAAGGCAGGAAGAAGTCAGCGTCTTCAAGTCGTCATTTTATTTACTAGTTGCCCGAGATGAACTCTTACATAAAGACCTTAACAAGATTGTGAAGCGTTAATTGCTTCAAAGTTATGGAAGTATTTAATATTCATTCCTGTTAAATAGCCTCGCCAAATAAACCATGAAACTTAATCCCCCCACAGTACGGGTTGGCTTAAAGCGTACAACGGTCCCCAAAAGTTGTGTTACAAACAAGTGTGCGGTGTTATCACATCGTAAAATAAAAGTAATGACCACATTGTGTTGCTCGGTGCACACGGCTCTGCAATACTATTTGAATATACAGTTGTGGTATTGAAATGTGAAATTTTATGTAATTTTTTGAGCTGATTATTCAGATCATGAAATATGTAACCTTACATAAAATGTCCCGCTTCAACAAACTATACACACAGTACAGTATGTTGAATAATAAACCCTTAAAAATTAAAAGACCCTTGACCATAAACACTATTCTAATCACAATATCATAAACTGTCATACAAAAAAATAATTCTGTCCATGAGTTCACGGCAAGTTATCGACGTCATACATCACGACAATGGCACACAATGGCCCTAATATAAATGATCATGGCACCAAGTTATATTTGTCATTGTTTTGTCAAAGTCAATCGCACAAGTTCGAACAAGTTCGGGACTTTATTTACGATACGCGTGACCGCGTGGTTTTGACGGATACCTATATGTATTTTTCGTTAACTTGTTGTTCTAGGAAATAGATTAGATATAGACCAAATATTTAAAATAATTTAATTGAGAAGCCTAAGAACAATGATGGATGTTATACAAGAAGACCAATTCGAAGTTGAACGAGTTATTTTTTTGATAAATTGTGTTTCCAAATTGTGTACTACGAATTGTTGTGTGAGTGTGTTGTGATTTTTGCTGAATCACTGACCATTTGTTTTATAACACCAACATCTTAATAGTAGTACCAAGGTAACTACTACACTAAAGGTTAAACATTTTCATATTATATGGACATATGTGCAAGAGAATCGTGACTGAAGTAATGCAGGTTGTAACGTACATAATCACACTTATTTACATTAATTCCTGCAGGTTACATAAGCAAGTCTAAAATGTTCTAGGAGCGCGGGTCGGGGGATAATGTAATGTACTTAGAATGCTTACCTGCAAGAATGAAGGCGAATAAGTCTGAGTGACATTATTTTACAACCTGGCTTACTTCATTCACGATTCTCTTGCACTTATCTCAATATGATATGAAAATAGGCTCTTAATAAACTAGTGCGCAACAAACACACAAACATTGATGCATGTTGGATTGGATGCGCGTGCGACAAACTACAAACCACAGACTATGTTAGAAAATGCTGAATGTCAAACCGGAACCAGATGTATGTCATTTTTGAGGATGATATTCTCGATGGAATATATCCTATCTTATTAAGATTACATCCTGTGTTTTATTTTTTATATTCCTGTTTGTGTTTGTTGAAACTGTACTCTCACCATTTACAATTGGATTTACTTTTTATATCTTTTTATTATTACGTTTTTATTTTTACTGTATTACCGGTTCGGTGCTATTTTTAATTGTTTGTTGCATCGGGTGACGTCTTTACGACGACGCCGGCTGTCGCTGAAAACCAGTGCTGGGCTCTGTTTTTTTGCATTGAGTCGCAGCATAATGCTGAGCGACAGCCGTTTTGCGTGGATGTGCCGCATGTTTCCCTCAACTATTTCTTATTTTTTATGTTTTTGTAAACTCTTGCGTCATGTTTACTGCAAATAAACGAGTTTTCTTTCTTTCTTTCTTTACCATCAACGATTGCATCACTGCTTACTATCAGGCGGGATTGCAGTCAAGCCGTAGTTTATAATGTATATAAAAAAATGTTTATAAGGAAAATCATAAAAAACATCATAATTTTCCATGTAACTTACTGAGAAAAGAATTTAGAAACTCTTGTGTTGATAGACATTATCAATGAACATATGAATGAATATTATCACATGAGTTGTAGTTGAGTAGATCATTTCAAGTGGTACATACTCAGCTTTTGTAAATATTCACTATCACATTCATAACACGTTAAGGAAAATAATAAAAGTTATCATTATTGTCACCACAATGTAAAAAAATTGACCCAGAAAACAATGCTTGAGCATCAGATATTATAAAACAACCACAAATGTCAGTGCCTTTATAAACAATTAGTACAAAAAATTAGGAGAAGAAAAAGCCTTTCGAACCTCAGCTGACGAATAAAGGGCGACCAGTAATAGATGGCATCATAGCCCTCAAAGGCGAACGGGATAAAAAATAAGTTGAAGTCGTTCCACATCGTCCACATCTGGTACTAATGTGTCCAAGTTTTGATAAAGCCGTCGTGCCCAACGAATTGGTGAGTTGAATCGCTTTCTCATGTTCAACTGCTAAGTGATATTTTAAGGTTAAAGAATAGTTTTTGGAGGTTATTATGGTAGGTAGCAGATGCACTTGGTATGTGATGATTAATATGATTTTGTTTCAATTTATAATGGTTGTAATTTGTGATTAATAACTTGAATGTCACATTAGAAGAACATCGCGACATTTTAGATGTTTGCACGTAACTTAACTTTAATCGTCGTTTATGAATAAACCCCTTAAACACTATGGTGTTTATTCATACACGATGATTAAAGTGACGGTTAAACGTCAGAAATGTATGGTTCAAAAATTGCTAATCACTAGTTAACTTTAAGCAACCTTTATGAAAAGAGGTTTATGATTCAGGATACAATATTGCTGTTAATAGTATCTACAGATTTCAAAAATGTTATTTGAAATAATCTGAATTAATTACTCTTATAAGATTAAAACAACCTTTGCAGAATATTATCAAGCATTCACAAATCAAGGAAAGTCCTAATAAAATTGTATCAATAACAAATACCCTACTGTCAATATGATAATTAAAGGATGAAGCAACGGCTAATCTAAAGTAATATTTGTCCATTGTTGGACAAAATCGTGCATTAAACCATTTGCAATCTGCATTATAGAATATGAAATTAAAATAAGTTTATTTGAAGTACCAATACTCATACAAACAGATACATAAAAGGTAACATACGAAATAACAAAAACGAACACACACAAACAACAATTTCACATATACATAGTTTGAATATTTGAAAAAAAAATTTGAGGGTAGTCGCTCTTTACTAACCTTTAAATAAAAAGAGGAATCAATGAACCGATGAGTATATTCTGATTGCACTGACAATTCATTATCAGTCATTGATCGACAGCTCTTATCAATATCTCCATAAAATGATTCAAGTTTTTGTCATTATCATTTTATCTCAAGTACGGTACCTATATAGAGCGAAAACTATATAAACTATACAGGGAAAAAACGGGGACATAGCTAAAGTAATCTCGGTTTGAACAAGTTGTATTTAAAATTCAAAATGTCAATTATTACAAATGCTTTCTTAGTGTGTGTGTTGTGTGTGGCGCTATATAGCGCCGATGATTTCCATTTTGGTTCTCAAGCCAATTCTCAGTTGGGATATCAGGAAACTGTCAAGTTAAGCTCTATTCCTCTCAAATCAAGGACCAAGAATGTTTATTACAATTCAAATAATACCAAAATTATTAAGGTGAGTCTATTGTTTTCATTTCTGCAATCACTCTACTTGTGTAATTTACCTCTTATTCTGCACCGTACTCTATGGTATGGTGCATTTATTCAAGTAACTGAGGTTCATGAGACTTACGAGTACCGACGAAGAATAGATTGTTTTACTGAATTGAATTAATCCTTTTGTATTTAATATTAAGGACCGAGAATATTTCTCTATTTGATTATTACTCCAGATATCTCCAGATTATGATGCTTAGACATTGTGACTACAGACAGATGCCAGGCCATAACTTATTGATACGTATAGAATGTGTAACGGAAAGGGTATATTTTTAATTTTAGATGCATTTTTTTTGTTTGTTGTTGTTGCTAATTTGTATGCTATCGCTATGGACCCTGGTCTGACAGTTTTTTTAAATTATTTTTTTAATGCATTTATGCATCAATTTTTTATGTTAATATGGCAAATATTATTATATAATATTAAAATAAAAACTTAAAATACATATAACATAATTAACTACTGCTAATTAATGTACCTACCACAGGCCACGGCTTCTTTGGATGAAATATGTAGGATCCTTTCCGTTACTCGTGGTAGACGAGTACAAGTTGAAGAAAAGTTTTTTTTTTTTTGTGCGTAAAGTAGATATCACACGCAAAAGTGTCCATGGAGTTTCTTGCCCGTTCTTCTCCATAGGTACCTACTCTTTGGAATAGGCGACTAGCTTCATCTTACTGACTGACCGACTTTCTGACAATTCAAATAAATGCTTTAATTTTGATTTTTTTGACTTTTCACTTTATGTCTAAATGATAAGTGATGAATGATTTTTGTTCATTATGTATAACAAACTCTATAACACGTATTTTTTTTAAAGAAGAAAGTTTTGGCGTTTTCTATCTGAATGCCAATGCCAAGCCAAAACAATTGAATTGCCAATGACAAGTAAAGCCGAAATAAACTCAGATGTCAGTCTCTTTTAAAGTACAGACATAATATTATTGTCTCCATTTTTGACTTTCGTCTTTCACTAGTAACATAAGTATATTAAGTATGTGACACTGTAAAACACAAAATGGTTTATTTTAAAAAGTTAAATATGGAATCATTATACTAACTCATTTTATGCTTAACGATGGTAAATTTTAACACTCGGCATTTCTAACTTACCTTCTGATCAAATATTTAATGAAATTAGATGATTCATTCCGATGTAATTTTGTTGATGTCGTGTAAACGTGAAATTCAACAAACTAGAACAATCACTTAGTGAAGCGTGATATAGGTTTAAGATTCCGCCCCATTGAATCAGCCCCTTCGTCCCCTTTGAATAAAAATAGACTATTATGTTAATATCAATTTTTCTTATTACAGGCGATATCAGCAATCGACATGGAAAAGACGAAGGCCAAAGCGACGATCACGGCTGGAGGCATCGGCGCGCCCTTCGTCAACATCAAGCTAAACGGCGAGAGAGGAAAGAACCTCCGCTACCTGGTTCAAGTCTACGTGTGATTGTACAAATTATACCAAGAAAAAACTATAATAATGGCATTGATTTTGGTTTAAGAACGACGGGAGGAATTTAAATATAAAATAATTTTGATAACAATGATGTTGTTTCTGATATTCTTTTTTTTTTTGTTTTTTATATAATTATAAACTAGTGCTAGACCACAATCCCAACTGATGGTCGTAATACTATCGTTTATGGTAAAGCGCGCTTTAACAAGAGACTATTTATTAAAAAAAAACTAAGTGAATAGGAAGGAAGACGGCAGTGGAGCGAGACGATGCTATTTTATGCCCAACAACACGACAAACGATGCTACGCCTGAGGAAAATTGGTCTGGAGAGGCTCCGCGACCAAACTCCCTCACACAACAACGTTTGGTGCATCGTACCCCGCACACATCACAACACACCTGCTCAGACCCATCCTCCGTACGACTTCACCAGACATCACGCCGGAACACGACGAATCGCTTGGCGGTAAGACTTTATCCTGCGGGGGGGAGCTTCTGCCGATGTTATGGCCTAACACCCAATTTCGATGCAGTTATGACTTTGCCTCTTTTAGAAAAAGATTACTCCATGAAATATATGGAAGTTCATGTCCATCAACTGTCTAATTATACAGCCAGCCAGAGGGATATTGGAGTCTTAGCAATAGGATCCCGTTGTTACTTTTTGGGCACGGAACTCCAAAACCTGAAAACAGTGCGTCGTATGATAGGTTTGTTAGATAAGTTTACTGATAAAACAATAATCTGATAAAACATTTGAGGAAAATTCCACTCGTTGACATATTTACAATATTAGTTGAATTATGAAAAAAAAAAAGTGAAGTGTATCTTACAATGAACTTGCTATATTATAGACGTCCTCAAACTCGTGTTGGTGATGAATAAATTAAAAATATACCACCGAAAACATCATTTTCAAAAATAGGTATTTATTATTTAAGGCTCATTTTATATTTGCTCTTGCCCGATTTTTTTTTCTTAAATACGGATAGACAAAGTCAAGTAATAAACTTCTAATGTATAATAAATCATCCATAGAGCATGATTTCTGATCAACAACTCGGACATTACATACCTAATTAAACTTTATAAACAAGCTCGCTAATTAAAATTCCAATAAATAACAATTGTGTGTTTAATGAGTGCGTGTAAAGTATGCAAATGTAAGGTATATGAGAGCACGCTGACATATCGGTGCCGGCGCAGTGATGCGTGGACGTAGGTCGGCAGCTGGGACTTTAAGTAAAGTTTATTTATTATAGGAAATGGTTTTGTTTTCATCATCATCAGCCTCTATTCGTCCACTGCTTTCATGGCACACCAACAAGCTCGATTCTGAGCAGTTCTCCGCCAGCCACTACCAGCTACCTTTTTGATTTCGTCGCTCCATCTCGCCCAAGGGCGTACTACGCTACATTTGCCGAGACGCGGTCTCCACTCGAGGACTCGTTTAGCCTAGCGGTTGTCGACCCTGCGGCTTATGTGACCAGCCCATTGCCACTTCAGCTCGCTAATCCTCTCAGCTATGTCGGTGACTCAGGTCCTCTATCGGATCACCTCATTTCTGATGCGATCCTTTTTTTTTTTTATAAGTTATAAACAAGCGCTTGACCGCAATCCCGCCTGATGGTAAGCAGTGATGCGATCATTGATGGTAAAGCGCGCTAGTTTATTAAGAGCCTATTCACTCTAGCTTTGAAGACACTCAAATTATAATGTGACGGAAACACCGTCGCTGGTAAATTGTTCCAGTCCCTCGATGTACGCGGTATAAAAGAGGAAGCGAAACGCTTCGTCCGGGTCGCAGTGGTATCAACAACGTAAGGGTGGAAACTCGCCATACGACGGGTCGTCCGATGGTGGAACGGTGATGGGGGAATTAAATCATGCAATTCCCTTGCACACTCACCAGAATACAACCTATAGAAGACCGAAAGGCTGGCTACTCTACGCCTGTGCTCCAGGCTTTGGAGACCGTTTCGAGTTAAGTCTGGGTCGCCAATCAGCCTCTTCGCACGCCTCTCTACTGAATCCAAAGTATCCAGGTGACATTTCGCAGCACCAGCCCAAATGTGGCTGCAGTACTCCATACACGAGCGGACCTGTGCTTTGTACAACATTAGAAGCTGCCCCGGTGTGAAGTACCGCCGGACCTTTGCGATAACGCCAAGTTTTCTAGCAGCCACCCTGGCCTTGGACTCAATGAACCGCCCAAAGTTAAGGTTCGAGGAAATCTCTACTCCCAAAAGCTGAAGGCGGTTGGTGCACTCCAAGGATACATTCTGAAAAGTAGGAGCCAAGGTGAACGGGCTCCTTTTGGCGGTGAAAAGACACGCCTGTGTTTTGGCGGCATTGAATGCTACAAGATTGGCTTTGCCCCATTCGGAGACTGCCTGTAATGCAGCACTCGTACGCTCTACCATAGCCTCTCTTTCGGACCAGATTGCTTCCTTACTAGCCCGAGCTTCCGGCAGATATCTCTCCACAACTGTGCTGTCATCTGCATACCCATAGATACCGGGCATCAGCAGATCGTTAACATGCAGCAGGAACAGAGTTGCAGAGAGAACAGACCCCTGAGGAACACCGGCATTGGTCGACATGGGCTCCGATGAGCATCCGTCGACAACAACTCGGAGGGACCGTTCAGTCAGGAAGTCTTTAACCCAGCCAGTCAAGCCAGCGGAAACGCCGTACGCTGGAAGCTTACTCAAAAGGCCAGCGTGCCATGCCCGGTCGAAGGCCTTCGAGACATCAAGGGAGACGGCAATCGCTTCCCCATTTTTCTCGAGGGCCTCGCCTCACAAGTGAGTGGCATACACTAGTAGGTCCCCAGTTGACCGATTGCGCCGAAAACCGTACTGTCGGTCACTGAGGAGATCGTTACCTTCCAGGTAAGCCAAGAGGCGCGAATTCAATACACGCTCCATAATCTTGCAGAGTATGGAGGTTACCGAAATCGGCCGATAGTTGGTAGGATCGGCACGACTACCCTTTTTGGGCACGGGCTGCACGTTGGCAAGCTTCCAGGACTTGGGCACTATACCAGTCCCAAATGAGAGGCGATACAGGCGCGTCAATACAGGAGACAACTCGGGCGCACATGCCTTAAGAACAATCGCTGGTATACCATCTGGACCACTAGCCTTATTCACGTCCAGACGACACAGTGCTCTCAGGACCTCCTTGTTCCTAATGCGAACCTCCGGCATTGAAGCTCCGCAATGAGGTAAATTAGGTGGAGTAGCACTGCCAGTATCAAGACGCGAACTATGGGCAAAGAGAGATGCAAAGAGACCTGCTTTCTCTCTCGCCGTATGGGCCAGTGTTCCATCAGGCCTTACCAGCGGAGGCAGTGTGGGTCGACAGAAGTTCGCCTCGACCGATTTGGCAAGGGACCAAAAAGACCTGCTACCGGATGGCTGCGCAGATAGCTTGTTGCCAATATGGGTAATACGGTCGAAGCGAGCCCTCTTGAGCGCCTTTTTGTAGGACTTGGCAGCACGGTTAAAGGCTCTCTTCTTTGAGCTTAGATCCGGAGCTCTGCGGTCACGAGCGTCAACCCAGGTGAGAAATGCCGCGTGCTTGAGCTGTTCAGCTTGGACACAATCGGCATTGAACCATGGGCGAGCCGAGCCACCGACGGGCACGTCGCTGAAGGGGATAAAATACTCCATAACTTGACGCACCACATCGGTTATAGCGTCCACACAGCTCGACGGATTGTCAGAAGAGAAGCAGACCTGCTGCCAAGGATAAGACGCAAAGAAGTGGCGCATCTCATCCCAATCTGCTGACTTGTATCGCCACAATCTCAGTTCACCACGAGAGTCGTGATCTGGAGGGGAGAAGGATGACACAGACTTCACCAGACAGTGGTCTGAAGTTCCCAACGGTGAGGAAACTGTTACAACACATCTGTCCGGATCAGTGGTCAGCAGAAGGTCCAAACAGTTGGCAGTGTGGCCAACTACATCAGGCACCCTAGTCGCTTGCTCTACCAGCTGGGAAAGGCGCATAGAAAGCGCGAAGTTTCGCGCTTCTCTCCTTCAGAGAGACGCCCAACATAACCCGCTCCAAAGCTCGCTGAGCGGCTTTGTTTGAACGTGTGTGTTTTACAAGTCATCATTTGCCTGACCTTTTTTTAACTATTTTGGGATTTGCTTCCAATCGAACTAGATTTATCCGGTGACACGGAGCGACTACCTATTTGGACTCGACGATAACGCTTAGTAGGACTGTTTGACAGAGTTTCAGGCTTCTGACCCGTATCGACTGCCAAAGATCCACGAATAGCAGTTTGGAACAATGGCATAAAGCGCTTTCCGATGCAACTTAGTGAATAGGAAGGAAGACGGCAGTTGAGCGAGGTGATGCAATGTTAATCCCAACAGCACGACCAACGATGCTGCGCCAGAGGGAGACTGATCTGGAGACCCTCCACGGCCAAACTCCCGACACAATAACATTTGGTGTATCGTACCCGGCACACATCGCAACACAATTGCTCAGACCCGTCCTCCGTACAGCTTGACCGGACATCATGCCGGAACACGACGAATCGCTTGGCGGCAAGACTTTGTCTGATGGGTGGTAACTTCTGCCGGCGGCCGATATTATTCTCTACCAAACCAAATCTCACCAATGTGGTAAATACAAGTCCTGTCAGTGTCACCATTGTACCGGAATATTGACATTAACTGCCCTTGAACGTAGTTTAGATCTGCTTATCGCGATCACTTTCATTGCTGTAATTTGTCCTAAGGATTTCTGCAACCATAAAATTTCTTTTGGATTTAGGTATACGTGAGATTACCTACATAAAAATATAAAAAATCATTGGCAAATGAAATACTCCTTTCAACAGTTGACTAATGTAGACTTGGGAAACTTCCTAGCTAACCAGCTGACTTAGCCACAAAACTAGTGTCAGTCTGCAACGCCTCCACTATTTACTGGCATCATTAATTTCACTTACTTTGCCTCAACCGCGGATAGGAACCAGCGAACTACGTTAATGTTCTATAGATCGATGCCTATATAAATTGTAGTAGTATCCATTTCTGAGTTTAAAGAGACCAATTTGTTATTTGGTAACAAAAACTTAAATACACTTGGAACTTTTCAATATGAATTTTCGCAAACTTATCATAGGGGTATCAAATTGAGTTGTTTATTCGATGGTTTAAACAATATTCATTAATTCAAAAGTGTAATATGTTTGAAGGTTTTAGTTTGTCTAATTAAGAAAACGTGGGTTATTTTTTTTTAAATTATAAACTAGTGCTTGGCAGCAATACAGCCTGATCGTAAGCAGTGATGCAATCATCATTATCAACATCATCATCTCAGTATTAATCCCAGTCGCATCCGAAGCTTTTTTTCAGCTTTGGAGTCTGGTGTCCGCTTTACTTTGCTGATTTTGGCTAAACTTAGATATTTTCCGTGAAGCGACTGCCGTCTGACCTTCACAACCCAAAGGCGATATCGAAGCATTGCAGTTAGACCAATTGTTGGACTTTTGAGGGCTCCAACAACCCGTAGCGACTGCCATTAGATTGTCCGTATGACAACCGGAACCAACGGCTTAACGTGCTTTCCGAGGCACGACTAAACCAGTTCAAATATTCATATTCGTGCATACAAATATTTTCAGTGCGCGCGGATCGAACCCGCGCACTGAAAATGGCCGCGTTCGCTCCCGTTGCGCCACGGAGGCTGTTAAGCAGTGATGCAATCGTTGATGGCAAACAGCGCTAATTTGTTAAGACCCTATTCACTCAATATGACTGAGTGGATAGGCAGTTAAGCGAGGTGTATCCGAATACGGTCATTTATTTTACTGATATTACAAAGCAAGTCCGTATGTACAAATGAAATAATTAAACGAATTCATTTAATTAATAAATAATGTTTTTTGATGACAAAAATTTGCCATTCATTATTTATTATGCATTATCTTCCTCTGATTAGGCCCAACAAGCAAACGGGAACACAGTGATACCGCTTAGTTACGAAAATAAGTTTTGTAGCAGTACTTCTCCAAACGAGCTACTAATAAAATATTCTATATACCGTTGTCCAGAGCATCCAGCTCCCGTGCTAACATGTTGACTCTGTCCCCGTTGAATATGCAGTGCACTGGGCGTGCCCTAAACTCTTGTAAGCCTTTGTTTGGGCCCGATATTGGATCCCGACGTTTATCGGCCACTTTGATACACTCCCTAAAATATTCATGTTGTTTATACGCAGGTCCGTGCGTTCGTAACCTACAGATTGATGAGTTTTGTATTGTAGTTTGGACGAATTGGCATGTTGCTATAAAGCTAGCTAGTAATCCTTCAGGGTTAGAAGTTACTTTTGGCATTGAAAAACATAGCATGATTCTGTAGTTCCCCTATCCTCATCTCGAAAGCAAAAATCTATATTTGGGTGATAATATTATACTTCTTTAACTGAGTAAGGTTTGATTGTACCATTGATATTGTCAGTCTTGAACTATTCTTTGGTTTGAATTTTACATCAATTATTTACCTTCGTGGTTATTCTATTCATCATTATGTCAGAGGTGAAATGACTATGAATGGACTATACAAGACTCTGTTGGCACTTCAAGAACGCTGAAGGGGTGTTGCCAGTATTCATTTCTTACCTACACTCCATCAGTTTAGGTAGTTCACTAAAGGTAAACAAGAAACCACTTACAACACTAAGTTTTTTTTTTATAATTATTAACTAGTGCTTGATCACAATCCCGCCTGATGGTAAGCAGTGATGCAATCGTTGATAGTAAAGCGCGCTAATTTATTTAGAGCCTATTCACTCAAAAAGCTGAGTGAATAGGAAAGAAGACGGTAGTTGAGCGAGGTGGTGCAATGTTACACCCAACAACAATACAAACGATGCTGTGCCAGAGGGTAGTTTACCTGGAGATTATCTACGATCAAACTGCCCACAGAACAACATTTAGAGCATCGTACCTGGCACACCAACTGCGCAACACAACTGCTCAGACCCGACATCCGTACGGCTGCACCAGATATCAAGCCGGAACACGACGAAACGTTTGGCTGAAGGACTTTGTCTGGTGGGTGGTAACTTCAGCCGACAGCCAATGTTATGTCATGAGGCGGAAAATCCGTCCGCCGCCCTGGTATGGGCGGTGTACATCCATGAGGATTTTGTGTCTACCATACACTTACCGACTAAAAACCACCCCGATGTTATGCTAGAAAAACACTGCTTCGGCAGCTCCCGATTAGCCGGGAGTGAGGTCTAAGAGTGACGCGCGTGGAACACTTCGCGCCACCACCTCGGGCCCTGCTGTCTGGGGGGGCGACAGACGTCCTCGAGTCTGTCACCCCTGGATCCATTTAGGTAGACTGGAAGAAGGCAATATCCACCCTCCGTCAACGTCCGGTGCGCCTGCTACAGGCCGGGTGAGTTTCTTTCTGCAGCTTCCTTCTAATAAGACTACTGTTTCGCAAAAGGAAACCTTCGCATCCCAGGACTCTTCGCTGCCGACCATCGACTCGATTACGACAGGTAGCGACAGGTCACTGCCTTTTTCAGAGATGAGGGAAAGGCGCACCCCCTCTGAAGCGGTACACTCTGCCAGCGTATGTCACGCCGTGTCCTCCCAACAGTCGACACAGCGGTGACACCGGGCGTCCGGCTCCCTGTTTATGCGACAGAGGTACTTTCCGAAGCAACCATGCTCCGGAAGTATTTATGTCACTCGAAACGTCAGGCAGCAGTGCCTTCTTCCGAGTCAGTCCACCAGTACTGGCCCGATCGTCTCGATGGTGGTGAGGCGTGAAAGCCTGTCCCGCCATTTCGCCACCAGGACCTCGCGGAGCTGCGACCGACACTGATCGAACTGACGATACATCTGCCGTTCGGCTTGCACCCGCGGTTCCTCACGCCACCGATACAGTGACGCGAAGATTTTTGCCTCCAGGTCCCAGGGCGGGAGTTCAACCAGTTGGCAGGCTGCCTCATAGGAGATCGTACGATATCCACTAATGACTCTGACGGCCATCGCTCTCTGCGATTTTTACAGTACAGCGATGCTGCCGGCCGTCAGCTCAGAGACCCATACTAGAGCCTCATACAGGTCCCACACCGGGGTCCCATACAGGTCCATCGATCGCACAATTCCCATGTAGAGTCGCATACAAGTGGCGTTTGGGCCCCCCAGATTGGGAAGCAAAGTTGAAGGCGCCCCAGCCGCGCCCAATAAATTGGGCGCACGCCACCGGAAGGAAGCAAGGGCCCAAACGCCACTTGTTGAGAGCACCAATCCCATATACTTTATGGACTTACACCACTACCTACTTTGACTATGTTTACCGAACAAACGTAATACCAGTCACTTCTGTTATCTTGCTAAGTCACAATTGTACCTACTCTATAATTTACTAACTGTATACTAAAATTTTATAGCGTGTTTTTTATTAGCCTTTAATAAATTACCTACACCAATGGAGTATAATAATTTTATTAAATTGTGTTTAAATTAACTTGTGTATATCAGTCGGCGATACTTTAAAAATATTCAAGTACAGCTGCAAGTCTTATTACTGTGTACGGTTATTTTCATCGCTGTGGCTCTAGCTTTAGATACTTAACTTAAATTATACCCATTACAGAAAACTCAACACTCCATCCATACAACAGCAAGTTAGTTCTCCAGTCAAGACTTAGAGCTCGTGACGCGAACAAAGTGCGGTTCTAGTCGGATGCGGCGACATTACATCGCAATCAAACGCTCGTTAACGCGCCGAGTAATTACTGTACCGGACCTCACTGCTGACTAATATTCTCCAGTTTAGTACGACAGGTACTAACTGTATGTATCTACTATGTTTGTATCTAATAGATGAGAAAGTTTTAATGTTGTTGAATACGTGCACAGATATCTGGAGGATACTCTTCAAACACCTAACGAAGATCTATTGTATTTCATTGGTGATCCTGAAATATCTTCCTGCTGTAATGAAGTCCTTTGCTGGCCTGTAAAAATAATGAAGTAGCCGGATATCCGTCAACTTTATTAATCCCGCAGTCAAAGCTTTTTGTTTTAATTAGGGCATTTTAGGTACCGGGTGAAGAATGTCAATGTCAGAAAATCTAATCAAGAAAAGGGAGTGCTTTAAAGCATAAAAATGGCGAGGAAGGGAAAAAGGACACATATAGTGAGTGATGTTAGGAAGTTCACATATTTGGGTAAGTTTTATGTGTGAGTATATTAGATATTTTGATTTTTCAATCAGAAAATAATGAACTGACTGATTTAGGTTTATCTGAAAGGAAACAAATTGCACACCTTTATTAATTAATTATAACGTTCCCTCGAAAATGTAAATATAGTGTTTGTATTTCCCTACATATAAATATATAAGAAGTGTAAGTTTACATAAACTTATGTATGCATAATATGTATGTATAATATAATGTAGGTAAGTAATGTAATATTACAATTTTACCTTAGTTTTGACCTATTCAACATTTGTAAAGCCTTTGTAATATTGGTGAATTTACTGAGAATATATCCTTTCAATGTTCTCCAAGTGCAGCCAAATGTAGCAAAATTATTAATCTAGGTAGCAATGCTACTCTCTTTGGACATGCACACTTTTTCTTAGCTCGGTATGAAGCGCATCTTGTAAAAAGAATACTTTATTTTCATTATATTATATTAAGTTAATTTTACTTAATGCCAACCGATATTATCGCCCAAAAACCCTATGAAACTAGTACTAACCAAAAAGATCGTAGCCATGCATATTATAATATCTAAACACCTATTAGTCAGCGGTAGGGCTGCGCCAGGGGGAACTTAGGAACTACTTTGAAACTTAGGCCTTGCAGACTGACACTTTGCCGCGACGCTGTGCGGCTTTGAATAACTTATGTTGCTTCAAACTTTATCACGTATTTGGCTTATTTTTAATTCAGCATGGGAAATTTCTGCCTTAGGTGTTCAACGTTTTAGGCAGAAGGATTGAATAAATAATTATATTTTTTGCGTTCTAAATATTGAAGAAGAACCCATCTTTAATAAGTGGTGATGAATCTTCGAGTTATCCCGGAAAAATTTGATATTCCCGAGGGAAATCTAAAATGCGCGATATAACCGAACACCACGCGGGCAAAGATGCGGGCGGAAAGCACACAATCTTTAGACCCTGAGAAAGGACATAGGCTACCTTTTATCCCGGAAAAATTTGATGTTCCCGAGGGAAATCTAAAAAGCGCGATATAGCCGAAATTTACGCGGGCGAAGCCGCGGGCGGAAAGCTAGTACATAATAAAAAATAATATTTTAATCGCAGAAGTGTGACTGCCACTGTATAAAACTGCACTCACCGTTTATAAACAAACTTTTTTTCCGATGTTAAACAAACAATTTGTTGCTAGTAGTGTAGTAGTAGTGAAGTAAATACATTGAAGTCTCCCACCAGCACTTGTTACAAATATACTTATAGTTTATACATTATCTAACTGTAATTACGTTGATATTGTTGGTCTTATTGAACATTGGTTAAAAGCCCATCAGTTCATGTTCAGCTTTAATAACCATCAGATTGCTAGCTCGATCAGCAGAGTGAATATGATAAGGGGTGGCTCCCTAATAATTGTTCGTAACAATTTCAAATTTAAAGAACGGACTGATATTGTAAGCCTCTCTGTTGAGCGAGTTATTGAAATTGCTTGCATCGAGTTTGAGCGGTTCATTGTAATAAGTGTCTAAAGGCTCCTATGTGCTTCCTATGATATTTTTGAGAAATATATGGAGGAAGTTTTATTAAAGACTTGTCACAGTAACAAAACAGTTGTTATTTGTGGAGACTTCAACATTAATGTTCTAGAAAAATCAGCTACAGTTAATAAATTTATGTCATTATTCAAGTCTTATAACTTGTACGCAAGATTCTTTGAGCCAATTAGAATAACTGCCACGAGTGCCACCTGTTTAGACAACATCTTTACTAACTTAAGACCCTCTGACCATTTAATTAAAAACGAGTTAGACTCTGATCACTGTGGTCAGTTAGTTACTTTTACTCAGAAAAGTGAAGTCAGAGCTCAAAGAAAACTTGTGAGTTTTGTTCCTATAAATGAAAATCGTTTAGGACAATTTAAAAATAATTTAATTGAAAAGCTACCGGACTTGTCTTATCACACCAATCCGGATCATGCGTGTAGTGTACTATTTAACCTCATTAATTGTGAATTTATGAAAGTTTTCACAAAAAAAACATTGCCTGTTAGCGACCGTATTATATTTAGTGACTGGGCAACCCCAGGTATTTATAAAAGCGGGGAAAAAATATATGAATTGTATCAGGAAAAAACATTTAACCATGATGCAGCTTTTCCAGAATTTGTTAAAAATTATTCAAAAACTTTTAAAAGAGCCTGTTCCTCAGCAAAAGCCATACACATTAAAAATAAAATAAAATATTCTGGCAATAAAATCAAAACAACTTGGGGAATTATAAATTCTGAAACTGGAAGAACCAAAGTACAAAATCGCGATTTCCATCTTAAAATTAACGATGAAGATATAAAGGCGGACTTGGAGGTAGCAACTGAGTTTGAGAATTTTTTTACTAATATTCCAATAATGACAACAAAAACTTTGTCTTCTTCCTCCACTTCTGCTTATGCCATACTAAAAGAATGTGTTCCAGAATGTGACAATCACTTGGAATTTACATTTGTGACTGCTAAAGACATTATGGAATCTTTTAAGGATCATGATGTAAAAAAAACTGCCGATCATTGGGGTTTGTCAGTATACACTGTAGCTTCAATAATAGATGTTATCGCACCTTTCTTAGCAATTGTTTTTGATTCTTGTGTCACATCTGGTGTATTTCCTGATTTGATGAAACTAAGCAAAATAATTCCACTATTCAAATCTGGTAGTACAACTGATCCCACGAATTTTCGGACAATATCGATATTATCAACTTTGAGCAAAATTTTTGAAAAATTAATTTTGAGACAGTTGTTGAAGCACTTTAATTTACACAGTTTATTGCACGTGAAACAATTTGGTTTTACAAAGGGTCGTTCAATTACAGATGCGGGCGTGGCGTTGCTAATACAAACAACTTAATTGGGGCCTGGGAGGAATCGCAAGATGCTCTTGGTATTTTTTGTGATTTGTCCAAGGCCTTTGATTGCGTACATCATGATACTCTTATTAGGAAATTGTACCATTGTGGTTTGAGAGACAGAGCTCTTGACCTTCTGACTTCTTATCTGAATAATCGAATTCAGAGGGTTGATGTTAATGGCAAGAGATCTGAAGGATCTGTGGTCACCATGGGCGATCAGCAGGGCTCAATTCTAGGTCCATTCTTGTTTTTAATTTATATTAATGACTTACCTCATCACGTGAGGGATAATCACAACATAGTATTGTTCGCGGATGACACTCCTCTTATTTTTAAAGTCAAGCGTTAGCTAACAAATTTTGATGAAGTTAACAATGCACTCTCTAAAGTTGTCCATTGGTTTAATGTAAATAACCTTCGGCAAACGTAGCGTGGGACGCCCTTGGGCGAGATGGAGCGACGACATCAAAAAGGTGGCTGGTAGTGGCTGGCGGAGAACTGCTTAGGAGCGAGCTTATTGGCATGCCATGAAGGAGGCCTATGTCCACCACATCCACCTATGTACGCCAAATGTCAGGCAGCTAAGTACCAATGTTCAACTGAATGAAGTAGAGTTGATCCCTGTCGAGTCGACAGGGATCAACTCGAATCGATTTTCTTGGATTAACTATTGACGCCAAGTTAGAATGGGGTCCTCACATTGAGAAGCTGTCGGTTAGACTCGGTTCTGCCGCCTTTGCTGTTAAGAAAATTAGACAGATAATTGATGTGGATACAGCCAGAATTGTTTATTTTAGTTATTTTCATAGTCTTAAACTCAGATTCAAATACCCTCAAAAATGAATCCCAAAATGACACACTAAACGAAATAATAAACAGTTTACCCGATATGTCTAGCGATGAGATAGACGACTCGCAACAAAATTTTATTGCAAAGTTGATGGAACAAATAAAGGAGCTAAAGTTAGAATTAAATAGCGCGCACCAAGAAATCGAAATATTGTCACTATAAAATAATAATATCAAGCAAATAAATGAAGAATTACAGAAAAAAAACAGTCTTTACAAAAAAATCGCCTACAGCCCCGCTAAGAAATCTAAAACAAATACATCGGTCAAAAAATGCGAAACAAAGACTAAATACACTCAAACAGACACTTTACAAACATCTGAAGAAATGCGTGAACCGCAGAGAAAAGAAACTATCGCATTACCTGTAACACAAAACATAATATCTTCTAGACCGATAACCTCAGGACACAACAAAGATATTTGTAAAATATGCATAATAAGTACAAATAAAAGAAACAATATCAGCAACATCCCAGAAAACACCCCACACAAACATTCAGAAAACATATTCCATTATTTATTGCCGAATTGTAACACTGAGCAGTTAATAAGTAACTTAGAAAATAAACTAGCAATTTTTACCATGAGCGATTTTTGCATTATTATGATAGGTGAGCAAGATTTCTATACAACACAAGACTACTTCCAGTTAATACACAGTATAAGGACAACTGTAGAAAAGGTTAAAAATACAAATATCATAATATGCACTCCGACATATAAATATGCCTACTATAAAAACATGTACAACTGGAGAGTTGAAAATTTTGTAAATTTGCTGTATCTTGACATAACGACATAAAATAACAAATATCCTTAAACGGAAAAGGCGACAACCTGTTTTTTCTATGACAGTCATGTAAACATACTCCATCAAAATATTGCAGGGATACTAAATAAAGCGGACGCCCTTAGTGTTTGTCTGCATGAACTATTAATAAAGAAAATTAACATCGACGTCATCTGCATCTCCGAACATTTTATGATCCACGGTTATGAAAACTATCTCTCAATCCCCAACTATGAACTTGCATCATGTTTTAGTAGAGGGGACTGCAAAAGAGGTGGAACCTGCATTTTGGTAAAAAAGGGCCACTACTGGAAGGAAATACCTGAAGTAAAAAAGCTGGCAATAAGTAGTGCTTTTGAATGTTGTGCTATCGAATTAACACAAACTATGACAATTATAATCTGTATTTATAGGGTACCAACTTCAAGTAATTTAATTATATTTTTTGAACGCCTGGAAAAGTTACTACAATATATTACAAATAAATATAAAAGAAATATTATAATATGCGGCGACTTCAATATTGACATTTTAAAACGTACTAACCTGTCTTTAGATTTCGAGTGTCGATTGTTGAACTATAATCTAAATTTAGCTATAAGACAACCGACTAGACTCAACAGTAATACTTGTATTGACAATTTTACCCACAATCTAGGTAAAAAATGTGAACATGACGTAATAGATTTTGCTCTATCGGATCACACTTGCCAAATACTTAAATGTCCAACAAAAAGGACATTTATGCTTAAACAATGGTATGTTAAACGACGCGACTATAACATAAATAATTTAAAAAAGTTCAGAGAATGCTTGCAAAGTCTTTCTTTTGCGGAAATATATGAAACTGCAGACCCGAATGATGCTTACGATCTGTTCCTGGAAACTCTTTCTCTGTTTTATGACTTGTGTTTTCCATATAAGGTGATCACAGTGAGATCACACAAGCGACCACAGTGGTTGTCCCGCGGCATTCAAAAATGTAGTAAAAAGAAAAGGGCACTTTTGTGGCGGTATCGTATGCAACGAAAACAAACTGATAAAGTGGATTTTAAAAAGTATTTTGCAATATACAAGCGAATAATTAAACTAACACAACGAGCCCAGAATATCTACAAAATCAAGTCGGCCACTAATAAATCAAAGGCTACTTGGGATATTATTAATTGCTCAAAATCAAATTTGCCTAAGCATGACATTTCGTGTATTACCGTAAAGGATAGGAAATTGACACATCCACATGACATAGCGAAAGCTTTTAACGACTTCTTTATTGAAAAGATCAAGCCGAATACCAATAAAAGTAAAAAATCGACATATATAGAAAATCGCAATAATTCAATGTTTATGGCTCCGAGTTCGACAAATGACATAGCATCTATAATAAAATCCTTAAAAAATACCAGTAGTGTAGGTAACGATGGCTTGTCAACACTAGTGATTAAACAGGTAGCAGACAATATCAGTGGACATTTGGGCCACATTATCAATTTATGTATTACAAGCGGCACATATCCAAATAAGCTTAAAACTGCTATTGTTAAACCTTTGTTTAAGAAAAATAATAGAGAAGATATGGAATCTAACAGACCCATTGCACTTATCCCAGTGCTTTCAAAAGTATTTGAGAAATACATAAACTCACAAATATACCAATATTTAGAAAAACAAAACATATTAACTCAGGATCAAAAAGGATTTAGAAAGAATAAAACCATTAATATGGCCGTGTATGATTTTATACATAAAGTCATCACAAATGTCGATAAAAGATTACCTGTATGTTCGATCTATTGTGATATGACTCAGGCGTTTGACTATGTTGACCACGATATCCTACTTGACAAATTATTCGCTTACGGAATCAGAGGGAACGTCCTGCAGTTAATTGAATCATATTTAAAAAATAGGAAACAGTACGTCGAAATACGCAAAATAGATCATAGGACTAAACACGAACAAATATATAGATCAGATCATCGGAAAATTGAGTATGGCGTACCACAGGGCAGCGTGCTGGGCCCGCTTTTGTTTATTATATACATAAACGATTTGCCAAAAGTGACTGAACACCATATGTCACTTTTTGCCGATGATAGCACAGTCACAATAAGCAGTACGGACAAACAAATAGACAAAAGTGAAATCACGAATACATTAAGTTCCATAGTAAAATGGTTAGAAGATAATAATTTAAAAATAAATTTAGATAAGACCAAATTGATGCTATTTAGCCAACGCGTAATTAATAAAATAAATATTGACTATAATAATCATAGAATAAAGCAGGAAAGTATGACAAAATTTTTAGGTACTACAATAGACCATATACTGGATTGGAAAGATCATACACTAGAATTAATTAAAAGAATTAGTTCATCCGCCTTTGCCCTTTACAAACTTGCACCTATTATAGGCAGGGCCGCTCTTGTCACGGCGTACCATGGCATTATCGCCTCATTACTACGATTTGGAGTAATATTCTGGGGTAACTCCACGAATAGAGAACTAGTGTTCAAGGCGCAGAAAAGATGCATCAGGTCAATGTTCGGTTTGAAGTGCATAGAGAGTTGCAAGCCTTACTTTATGAACTATAAAATACTCACTCTTCCATCTCTGTATATATACGAAATTGCTGTATTCGTTAAAACTAACCCTAAGCTTTTCCCGAAGCTGTCTGATACAGTAACTAATACGCGCAGTCGCCATGATCAAAATAGACTGCGTGTTCTGAAAGGCTATACAGCACTGATGCGTAATAGTTATTTGTTATACAAGAGTGCAAAGTTGCTTTTTAACCGCGTGTTCAATTTTGATGACCGAGCAAGCGAAGGATTCTAAAATTGAATCACGAGCGCAGCGAGTAATTCAAAATTAGAATCCTGAGCGTTAGCGAGGGAATCAAAAGGACACGAGGTGAAAAATCTTTGCACTCGAGTGCAACACGTAACTTTTCATTCCACCTCAGCGAGGAAATGACTAAATGCAATAAAAAAATGTTTACAATCACAAGATAGGTACACTTTTATTTCAGTTTAGGTATTAATTACTACATTATGACAGCTAAGTATTACAGAATAATCTTTAAATTATAATAAAATAATACTAAAGTATAATTAAGAAAATTTTAAAGTAACGTTGCAACAGTTATTTAAATTGAGTGTAATATTTTTGTTTGGTACTGTAATATTGGTGTAACTTGTGTACTGTTTTTCGGTAAACTGTCTGTCATACTTAATAGTTGTACCGATTCATCGGATTCCCTTGGCGTGAATGTTGGAGAGAGAGGGAGATGGTTAGGTGTTTCATAACGGCTTATTTTTGATGTAGAAGGGCCAGTCCAAGTTTCCGATTGAGGCTCTTTCAGTGTAATGGCTCCTACGATGCCTTCACATATTTTAGACTTATTTTGGATGGAATCCTCTATGTATCCCTCTACAACTGCATTGGTCTTCCAGCCTCCGTGGCGCTTAAGGGACAGGAGATCAGCTCCGGAATCAGCCAAAAGTGTGGCTGAAGTTCGTCGGAAACAATGACCCGTGTACAACAGGGGTTCTGGAAGTTCAAGAAATGTTGCTATTTCTCGTGGGATACTGCCAATTTTATTAGTACCCATAGGCTGTCTAACACACTTTCCATTGCGATACTGTAGAAAAAAACGATTGATTGGAGTGTTAGGCGGCCGTAAGGCTTGATATTTCTCAACAATCGTTACGTATTCCTTGCGAATGACAAAGTTGCGGTCTCTTTTTGTCTTTGTATTAGGTAAATTAATTAATAGTAAGTCATCTGAATGTTTCTCAATGTTTTTGACATTAAGTTGTGTTAGTTCATTAGTTCGACATGCTCCGTTTATTCCAATAATAAGAACAACCTGCAATGTAAAGAGTATTGTAGTAGATAAATGAATAAAATTTATATGAACGCATAATTATGCCTATCAACATTTACTAAGTATACTATTTAATTGAGATTAATATATGTACTTAAGTAGATACTGAATGTGCAACTGACTTACTTTTGCCGCCAAATATACGGAATCGGGTGCTTCGTTAAGAAACTTTTCAATATCAGATACTGTGAAAACCTTCGATTTTTTTGGATGATGACCAGATGAGGCTCTTTTTAAAAATGCTACTAATTTAGGATAGGTATCGATATGTATGTCTTTTTTCATTTTTATTGTTGCTTTTAGCATCAAATACGTACTTCATAGAGTGCTTGCTTTCTTGTTCTCGGATAATTCTATAAAATATATATGCCAGCAAAACGTTTTCTGAGAAAGTTTTGGCTCCTTTTGCTAGTCGCCACATGTTGAACATATCGTACTGTTTTAAATACTTCTCGCGTGATTGTTGAGGTAGAAAGCTCATTTGCGCATTATTAACAGTTTCAGTCAATTCTGTTGGCGTCAAACAAACTTCCTCGTCGCTAGAATCACTCATTTTAGTTTTTCACTTGTTTTCAAGTTTCTTTTTTTTAATATAAGGTTTAACAATGACGTGAAAAAATGCCGCGTAAAGAACCGCGTACAAAGAAAATTGAAAAAAGAACACCAAGAAGGTTCCGAGTCTGAGTTTTTAACAAATTAAAAAAAAGTTGTATGATATATTCGGCACCATAGAGGTAACAGTAAATAGGTTTAATGTTTTTTTTAATTTACAAACTTAGTGCACACGATGTTCTAAATTCAATTTACTTTATCCTCTAGAGAATAAAAACGGCTTTTCCAGTCAGATATTGAAGATTAAAAATACTCTTTCCGAGATGGTGGGATGAAAAAGTATATTTTGCATGGCGCCAATGATATACAACCATTTACCGAGCTATCTGAAGGAATTAAACATTAATATATTTAAAATACAGCTGAAAAGTTTTTTGGTAGAAAGGGCATATTATAATATTTCTGAATATTTGACAGAGAAGCTAACATGAACTAGTGTACTTGATTTTAATATTTTCGATTTATTTTAATTTCACTGACATTTTAAATAAGTATGACATTTTAAACATTTTTTTTTTTACCAGGTGACATTTTTAATTGTATATTGACTACCTTGACATTTTTAACTTCATCGTTAGTTTTTATCTTGATATTGGTGTTTGTATGGCTTCTGTGTCGACATCATTGTTATAATATTGAAATGTAATTTAACTTATTGGATAGAAAATTGTTTTAATGTAATTTATTGAGTTTTTCGGCTTAAGTATGTGACATTTTTGCATACCTGATAATGGTTGAATATGACGGACAATATTTGAAACTACCAGCTAATGTATTTATACTCGTATTCTAGCAAAATAAATTATTATCTTATCTTATCTTATGACTTATGGGATTCTTCTCTGGAGAACTTGTGTGGACATCAATACCATCTTTGTTTTACAGAAGCTTCATAACTCATCATTCTTTTTGCATCTTTGTTTTGTTCTGTTCGAGCCATTTACAACCTTGGTCCTAGAGATTCTCTTAGAGAAAAGTTCAAAGAAGTGAACATACTGACTGTAGCTTCACAATATATATTTAAAAATCTTATGTATGTTCATAAAAATATCTCGAATTTTAAGAAAATAAGTGATATTCATAATATAAATACCAGGAACAAACACAATCTTGCTGTACATCACACTCATCTCCACAGAGTAGGCAACTCGTTCATGGGTCAATGTATACACTTTTGCAACAAGCTTCTATGGACATTCGAAACTTACCCATTAAACGATTTAAGAACCATATAAAGGCCAAACTTTGCAAAAAGGGGTATTATAAAATCACAGATTATTTAGAAGACAAAAAAGCTTAGGACTGAGCTGCTCGCTCTGTTAAGCATTGTTATTAAGCAATATGCGTAATTATAAGGTAAATTATTGTAAACATTTTCATTTTTAATGTCTGGACTTGAAAAAAGACGATGATCCCTGAGTTTGTTTCGGCTATTTCTTCTCAGAGATAGTCAGTTAGGAAATGCCGGCTTCATCTAGTTAAAAAAATAAAATAAAAAATAAACATGACGTGTAAATGTGATCAGTGATCCTACTTGCTTAATAAACGATTTCATTTCATTTCATTTCATCTGGATATCCTTCGAACGCTACAATATTTTAATTAACTCATCTTAAAGCTGCGATGTGGTCTTTTACCCCAGCATTACTTGGAGTTTTTTGATACCCAAACTTAGGAATCCCAACGTTCCAAGTCTGTAGTTAAATGTGGACAATATGAAATCGTGTTTGACTAAAAAATCGGGTGCGTACTTTCGCATTTACAATATTAATATGGATTAAATTGTTGCGTGTTGAACAGGTGAATGTAAGTGTAGTTCTCAAATCCAGCGTCAGGCACTTGTCTGACCATTAGAGTCATTTCATTTTTGCAGAACCGAGCTTTTGTGGTTGGGCGATCTTTTTTAGTGCAGCCGTGAGGCACGCTTAACTGCTAATATCTCGCATCGGATTTTATAACTTCTTATTATTTGATCTTTATTTATTTATTTGTTTTTTTTTCTGATTTAAATATACATCTGGTATGTATTTTACTCTGTACTAAATAAAAGCATTTTTATTTATTTTTAGAGGACACATTAGCTTTAAATATTTCCCAAATCATAACTCTGGGCTCCTACTAAGAAAAACTAAATGGATATGTTTATTTCAGAACCGTGTGTTAATCCAGAGAACTCGTGCTAACATAATTGTTTTTATCCCCATTATTGACTAAATAATGTGGATAAAATAATTAATACTAAAATAATTAATTTTCTCGGTGGTGCCACCACCAGACAAGGTCTTGCCGCCAAGCGATTCGTCGTATTCCGGCATGATGTCTGGTGAAGCCGTACGGAGCACGGGTCTGAGCAGTTGTGTTGCGATGTGTGCCGGGTACGATGCACCAAAGGTTTTTGTGTGGTGTTTGGTAACTTCCGCCGGCAGCCGATGTTATGGCCTACCACCGAGAAAATATTCCACCATAACAAAAGGTTCCTGCTTACCCTCTGCAGGGTACAGTATATATAATAATCTTCCATATACCTCACGCTAGTTGCAGCACCCACAACACAACGAGGCAACGCGTGACCAATTGTCATAGAGTGTGCGTGGAGTACCGATGACGAATATCTACGGCGAAAAATGTGTAGAGTGAACTGAAGCGTCTCTACGAGAATATAATTATTGTGCTGATGGTCTCGGTTTTATTATACACATTTTAGAACATAGTTTATATTAAAAAGAATTCAAAATACATTCCTCGATATACAAAGGGATTAGGAATTGAAAACTTAGCAAAACCTTGTAAGATGGACGGACATTATTGCAAACTTTTTTTATATCTATATTCTATATCTATCTATATATATAAAAATCAATGCCACTTCCTTTGTAATTTTATAACTCCAGAACGGACTCACCTATCCAAACCAAATTTTTAGGCTTTGTTGTGACTAATTAGTAGTTGGTTTATGTGAAGTTTGAACAAAATCGGTCGAGCAGTTCCTCATTTAACACGTTTTCACAAATTAATTCAATGAATGGTGGATCATCATGTCATCTTCTATATGTATAAAATTCAATGCCACTTTCTTTATAATTCTTTAATCCACCAAAACTGTGTAATGGCACCAGATTGGCAGTGAAAGTTACAATAAATATCCTGTGCGTTTATCATTTGCTATGTCCATCAAAAGAGCCCGACTTTATGTTGCCTATTCGAGATTAGGTACCCCACCAGTCGTTTGTTTATATTTGTTTATTTATCCTAGAAATGGAAAACAAAGAATATTGTTTATCTAAATGTTTTGGATTAAGTTTTAAAATTGCTTGCACTTAAAAAAATATTTTATGTTTGAACATTAATAATAGCTCAATGTGTTTGAATAAATTTTTATTTTTTATTTTATTAGTTATAAACTAGTGCTTGACTGCAATCCCGCCTGATGGTAAGCAGTGATGCAATCGTTGATGGTAAGCGCACTAGATTATTAACCCTATTCACTCAAAAACTGAGTGGATAGGAAGGAAGACGGCAGTTGAGCGAGGTGATGCAATGTTTAACCCAACAACACGACCAACGATGCTGCGCCAGAGGATGATCTGGAGACCTCCACGACCAAACTCCCGACACAACAACATTAGGCACATCGTACCCGGCATACATCGCTTTACAACTGCTCAGACCCGTCCTCCGTACGGCTTCACCAGACATCATGCCGGAACACGACGGATCGCTTGGCGGTAAGACTTTGTCTGGTGGGTGGTAACTTAGATATATTTACATGATTATACTTATAAATTATTTTGATGATCCAATAAATTTGTTTTTTATTATTTCACTTTATACGTAGCGAAGCACGTATCGGCCGTATCATCATCATCTCAGCGTTAATCCCAGTCGCATCCGCAGCTTTTTCAGCTTTGGAGTCTGGGGTCCGCTTTACCAGTCTAACTGCTGGTTTTGGCTAAACTTCGATATTTTCCGTGAAGCGACTGCCGTCTGACCTCCACAACCCGAAGGCGATATCCAAGCATTGCAGTTAGACCAATTGTTAGACTTTTGAGGGCTCCAACAACCCGTAACGACTGCCACTAGATGTTCGTATGGCAACCGGGACCAACGGCTTAACGTGCTTTCCGAGGCACGACCAGACCAGTGCAAATATTCATATTCATACATACAAATATTTGCACTGTGCGGGGATCGAAACCGCGCCTTCTTGCGCAACGGCCGCGTTCGCTACCGCTACGCCATAGAGGCTGTCGTAACGCTGTATCGGGTCGCTAGTAAAGTATAAAATAGTACGATAGTAAGCAGTCAGTAACTATATCCTTATATAGTTACTGACTGCTTACTATCGTACTATTTGTCCTTGCCAGAATTGATAAAGAATAAAGGTACACATACCGTTGCTAGGCATCGACTTCTTTACACCTAAAAGGAAGATATTAACAACCCCGTTCTAGATAGATGATTTTCATACAATAAATAATCCTACTTCCTACTAATGTAAACAGTTTATTTATGTTTAGATATTTATGATTTGTATAGAATGCTTAACAGATTTGAATGAAATATGATACACATGTAAACTAATTTCCTAATAGGTTAAATATAGGTATCATCATCATCATCACCAGCCCCTACTCGTCCACTGCTGGACATAGGCCTCCTTCATAGCACGCCAACAAGCTCGATCCTGAGCAGTTCTCCGCCAGCCATTACCAGCCACCTTTTTGATGTCGTCGCTCCATCTCGTCCAAGGGCGCCCCACGCTACGTTTACCGAGACGCGGTCTCCACTCGAGGACTCGTTTACCCCAACGGTTGTCGGTCCTGCGGCATATGTGACCAGCCCATTGCCACTTCAGCTTGCTAATCCTCTCAGCTATGTCGGTGACTCTGGTCCTCTTTCGGATCGCCTCATTTCTGATGCGGTCCTTCAGAGAGACGCCCAACATAGCCCGCTCCATAGTTCGCTGAGCGACTTTAAACTTATGGACTAGTCTGACCGTTAGTGTCCACGTCTCGGTGTAGTGCCGTGTGAGAGTGGCTCTGGAATCTTCAGTGCGGGGAACTGGTTTAGGCGCTTGCGAGGTATACAGCTGACTATAAAAGGTTTCAACCTCCGCAAGTACCTCCGGCTTCAAAGTAACGACTCTCCCATCCGATGTCGTCAGCTTCGTCAGATGGCTCCTCCCAAGCTTTTCGACCCCCGGTTTAGCTCTATCGCTTCCTCTATGGAGCGTGTGTTGAAGCTCCGGAGGTCTCGCCTTCTTATCAATCGAACTAATCGGTGATCACTTCCGGTTTTAAACCTGTTGACCACAGAGACATCTCTGAATATCCGCCTTTTGTCCGTCATGATGAAGTCGATCTCATTTTTGATCATAGCGTCGGGGCTCTGCCACGTCCACTTTCGCTGGGGCCGCTTCTTGAAGAACGAATTCATCAAGAAAAGACCCTCTTTTTCAAGAAAGTCGACGAGCATTTGCCCCCTATGATTTCTGATACCGAAACCATGTGATCCTACTATCGATTCGCCGCAAGTCTGTACTCCCACTTTAGCGTTGAAATCTCCCATGACAACGTTGAAGTGGGCCTTTGTGGTGTTGTGCAAGGCCTTGGATATGTCCTCACACATATCTTCTACTTCCTCATCCGAGTGTGTCGACGTTGGTGCGTACACTTGTATCACCTTCAGGGTATACCTTTTGGTTAGCTTCAGCACAAGGTACGCTACCCTCGTCGACACACTCGAGATATCGACAACGTTGTCACAGATAGATTTGTTGACCAGAAATCCTATACCTCCCTGTGATGGCTGGTCTCCCTCCCTGAAATACATAAGATGGCCTGAGTCCAATGTGACCGTATCCTCCCCCTCTCTTTGGATTTCGGACAATCCCAGGATAGGCCATCTTATGTACTTCAGTTCCTCCTCTAACTGCTCGAGGTGGGCATCGAGCCGCAAATATAGGTATACTTGACAGTATTATAATTCAAGTTGATTTAAAAAGTATTTAAAATACCCAAAATTGAATTGACAAATGCCCCATCTTTATTCATTGACTGAATTCCACAAAATGTGTTTAATACCTGGATATCATCCATGTTTCTTTTTTTATAGAGCTATCACGTAAAATTAATGTTGACTTTTTAATGGTTTGTCAAAATAGCAAGTTAATATACATGTTATTTTAGTGATTCTATTGATATATGCTGCAATAGGAATTGTCATAAAAACGTAACTTATAGAAGTTATGATAAGCCTTTATTGGTTTGTTTAGCTCTATTCTTTATCGTGCTTGGCACATGGCATTCGTATGACCTTCAAGTAGTTGTTCCGGGTCTGACTGTGTATATGAGTTATATGTTTGTACAAAATTATCGTTTTTACACACCCACCATACAGAAGAAATTCCTAATGTAAAGCAAAGTTTTTTTTTTTAAATCACATTTTATTTAATAAGGAAAAAATAGATAACAAAAACATTTATTTAAATTAGGCTCAGAATCAGCACTTTTCGAACATCAAAATTACAGAAGATAGTCCCTCATAATTGAGTGTTCTAAATGTTTTATTTATAACCTACACGAGAAAAAAGCCAGCTCAAAAAACCTAAAAAATATCACACACGTTACAAAATACACAATCAAGCCAACTCCTTAGACTGGAACAGAACAGTTGGCGATGTGGATAGCAGTCACGTATCGCTTTTACTGCCGCCTCAGCTGCTCGCGGGCAATCGCAGAAAAAAACCAACTCATTTAATATTTCATCGGGGCATCCACCATTTCATGGGGGAATCAATATATTTTAAATTCTAATTTTGTTCAATACTCAAAGAGTCTTTTACAGCGGCAATCGATTCCGTTGAATATAAAGTGGGATGGTTACCGCTGGGCCGCGCTGATTCTGTTGTGAGGAATTTTAATGTTTCATTGCGTTTGTATGTGTCATTTTTGGTTGGAATAGTGATCTGTTATTATTTTTCAATCAATAAGCGGTTTTGTTTCTAAAGGAGGTTTGTAAGTCGTGGTGGCCTAGTGGTTAAAACACCAACCTCTCAAGCATGAGTGTCAGGTTCGATTCCAGGTCAGGCAAGTACCAATGTAATTTTTCTAAGTTATATGTACTTTCTAAGTATATCTTGGACACCAATGACTGATTAAAAAAAGGTGAAGGAAAACATCTTGAGGAAACCTGGACTTTAAGTCTAAAATTGCCAACCCGCATCAAACAAGCGTGGTGGTTACGCTCGATCCTTCTCTTCTCTATGAGAGGAGACCTGTGCCCAGCAGTGGAGGTTGATGATGATGATCTAAAAATTAACCCGAAAGCATGAAAAATTCCAATGTATAAATTGGATTTTTTTCATGCTTTCGGGTTGATTTTGTGTGCTAATGACTCATGCAGTTACCCTAATTACTTCACGGTGATTGATTTTTGGTAGAAATAATTATGAAACGCTGACTGATCCCTTATCGCTGACACGTGAACTCATAGCCGAACCAACTTGTAACTTAGCAGTGTATCAACGAGTCCCGTTTTATGTAGTGGTGGCCTGATATATCTAAAAGTCTTAAGGAACAATATTTGTCAAAAAAATAACACAATTTATTAGCTTAATAAAACTTCATAATCGTACTTTTTATTCTACAACGATACACTATTTACTTTTTATACACTGTCGATTTTAATATCTAATTTCGGGTATAGACATCTTTACCGAGGTCTACTGAATAATTTATAAAATGTGACTTAAGGTCCTTTAGCTTTCACCTACAGAATTAATGAAATTAAATATGTAGCTAAACATTAACACAACGTTACCAAAATTATCAATAACCAAATCCAACAATTGTCGTAACACTCGTATAGTGTTGAACATTGTAGTACTCGCTCGGGAACAAATTGTTCATATTTTCCCGGCAACAGATTGCACCGGAATATAACGGGATTGTCGGTAATGAGGATTGCGGCGCGCGTACATTAAGGACCAGCGGAACAATGGCATTAACAATTATAATCCCCGTTCAGTGTGCTTATAGTGTGATTAAGCACATTTATGTTATTGCACACAGTAATAACTAAAGCCTTGTAGTATATCGTTTCGATAGTAGCCGCACAGTTCTATTGGATTAAGACTTCATACAAAAACATCGAGTCTGTATGACTGGGTTCTGTCTCAAGCCTTTGATCTAGACGTTCAATTGAAGCCCCTTGAGATGTTAAGAGGCACCTATTACGCTCTTGGCTTAACTGACATAATGACTGACCAACCAGTCCATCTCACAAGGTACAGTATACCTAAGCTAGCTAAAGTATATAAACAATTCTAATTGACAAAGAGAATAAACGGATAGATATTGGTTAGCCTTTTCATGTGTATTTCAATAGCACTTCCTAACAGCTCAATAATTGAACATTTCACAGGTAAAGTCCCTAATACTCTGTAATCTGAAGACTAGGTTCATAACCTATCATCACTCATTCAAACAAGAAAGCCATAATTCACTTAAGCAAATAAAATATGAACGTTATAATCGATGGCACAATCTACAGAGCTGTAAAACGACTCGCCGCCAATTCGCCAACAGCGCTCACTTTATTCCATTTGAGTCTGGCTCGTCACTTTTATTCCGCACTTTGGCTTCCACCTCAATTCAGCCACTCTCGTCTTTCCCAGCGTCTGAATTTACTGAATTATCACTACGCTCAAAACTCAGTTCTAAACTATTAAGCTTAAGGTTGGAATTAGAGAAGGAAACGTTCTATCTGCAATGTTTTTACTTTTCATTGCGACGGAATATGATGCAGAAATGTAAGATGTAAGGACAATTGAGTGGGGGAAGGGTGGGGGCGCATATGTACTGCGTCTTTGTCTCAACCGTGCATATTTTTTTTTCAAATACCTAACGCCCGTTTTGACGTCTGTTATTTCTAGGAACTGCAATTTCGTGTACTTTTTTTTTGCCTCGTGGCGAAACTCTTTTGATTTTAGAATATTGTGGAATAATGAAGCGTTAAATAAAAGTCGTTGCAAGCATTTTGTGACAACTGTAGACTTCTAGCTCGCATCTCTTTTTTAACATCTCCGGGGAGGGTCATATTTCTCGTTCTTTTGTGAAATGTATGTGGTAATGTGATATTTGTTTCAATTTACTTACACAAATGTATTTCAAAATGAAATAGTGTCCCACTGAGTTCAGTAAAAATGTGAATTTTAGATATATACAACCTGAGATGTTATTTTATATTCTGAAAGCTTCTTGTAACGAAGTGATTCTTTTGAACATATGTAGGTAGGTTGAGAAATATATATGTATATATTGAGCATTTAAGAAATTGCATTAACCTTCAATTTGTATGTTTTTTTTCAATTCACTATTAATTGTTTTTAGAATTTTAAATCCCTTGAAGATTGAATTAAATTGACTTGCTTGAGTATCAGATCATCATCGAAATCAGCAAAAATCTAAAAATGTATGCCTACCAAACTCAGAAACATAACCTACCCCAAACTTACTCCGCGCCTACCGGAGCTGATTTCATATTTGCTGACAAGACAATGGAAAATTTGACACCTGAATCTGAAACAATGTTTCGACGGCGCACTCACGGCCCGCAAGGGATTTCAATATCGCTTCTCAGTAACAGCCGGGAGGTTGTCTTGCGATATGAAGCCAGACGAAGCCTGTTTGTATGGCTTCTATATTTTCCCGTTTATGTAATTACGAGCGAATCTTTTTGCCCTTTTTTGTACGGTAAAATAAAGAGTGATGTTAAATTGTGTGGTTGGGGATTATCATTATTTAGTTTAGTCAGTTGTTTTTGTGTTTTAAGGATTTACTTAACGTTTAATATCATCATCATCATCCCAGCGTTAATCCCAGTAGCATCCGAAGCCTTTTCAGCTTTGGAGTCTGGGGTCCGCTATACCAGTCCAACTGCTGATATGGCTAAACTTCGACATTTTCCGTGAAGCGACTGCCGTACTTAACGTTTAATACAATAACTTAAAAAATAATAAGTGTGTTTATTTAATCGACTTCAAACTGAATAAACAATATTTTTGTTATCAAATGTCACAAAAATATTAGCTCATAATGAATGAGAATACCATTGTATCAGTTGCAGACTTTTTAATAAAGTTCGTAAATTGAGGTTATATTTTTTATTCCCAGTCTTACTAAAAATAAAGAGCATCTCGGTGGTATGCCATAACATCGGCTGCCGGCACAAGTTACCACCCATCAGACAAAGTCTTGCTGCCGAGCGATTCGTCATGTTCCGGCATGATGTCTGGTGAAGTTGTACGGAGGACGGGTCTGAGCAGTTGTGTTGCGATGTGTGCCGGGTACGATGCGCCAAATGTTGTAGTGTTGGGAGGTTGGTCGTGGAGTGTCTCCAGATCAGTCTCCCTCTGACGCAGCGTCGTTGGTTGTGTTGTTGTGTTTAACATTGCATCAGCTCGCTCAACTGCCGTCTTTTTTCCTATTCACTCAGTTTTTTAGACTCTTAATAAAGTAGCACGCTTTACTAGCAGCGATTGTATCACTGCGTACCAGCAGGCGGAATTGTGGTCAAGTACTAGTTTATTATTAGAAAGAAAATCTACAACTATTTTATGAACCCAGAATATGGTATTGTTAAACATTCCTCTAAGATACAAGAGCACTTTATAGTATCATAAGTTGTGTAAAGATATCGTCGAAGTCGTTTGGGGATTAGTATTATATTGTGGTCGGAGCGAGGGCGTCGTAAACACGGGATTCGTCATCAAAACTTTATTTATTGCTTGTCTATTATTATTGCTTATGACTTGAGATTATGTTATTCCTTGAAACTAGTCCTTTGGGTGTTAGCTCGATAAGTTGTCTTGTTTTAGTTGTTACTGCGGATCGACCTTGAAATTACTATTGAACTTTCATTTTCTCAACTTATTTGTATCAGTTTCACTTAATTGTATCTGCTTAAAGGTCTTAGTTACTTTAACAGGGGTATCTTATGTAAATATGTCTTCATGCCACGATATCATTGATTAGATTGCAACTTTCTATGGCATCTTGTATCATTAAGGTCTCGTTAAATATTTACCTGAATTACCATGAAGACAATCAAGATGGACTCTACAATACAGTTGGACTTTCAATTTACTAACACAAACGCTGGTTATAATATATGTAGATATAATATTGTATGTTCCTTCCTTTGTCTATTCATCGTATTATTAATAAAACGATTTTACTGAAACTCGTAGTACATTTTTTTAAACTTAAGGGTAGGTGGAAACTATTAACAGTCTACATGGCAGCGGTGTTCAAAGAGACGCTCATATCGTATTCGTGCACGCACTGAACTGTATGGAGCGTACGAAGCTTACCGGGCGTAACGTGTTAACCTTCGGTAATATTTAAACTGCATGAGCCACCAGCGTTCTAAATATGTACGTGTAGAGCTTATTATTTTGTTAAGTTACATGACTGGATTTATTAGTCTTTTTTATTTGCTAAATAATTTCCAGCTTAAGATAATTGCATGAAACTTTTACTGAATTTTACAGCCCATTATTGTTTGCGGCTGGACTATGTCCAATAATTTTGTTCTTTATTACGTGACGACCACACATTGTACTGTAATCTCTACTCATTTCGATAACATCACGAGAGGCAAGTGCTAAGAATCCTTCTGTTACCGAGCACAATAATATACAAGCTCAAACAAATTGTATGAAAGTATTTCCTTTGCGAGCCGACCGCTTCTGAACGCTCACGTGAAATTGTAAAATATTGCAAAACGCTATACCCGATGGTGGATTATTGCGGTAACGAGAAATTTCCAACTGACATCGTCGGCGGATGCACGTACACCGATCTCGATGCACTTAGTACTGGGAACTTTCTACTTAATATTAGAAGATCTTTTTATGAAAGTAACTCTCAAACAGAAAAGAATTTTACTACTCGTAAATAAAGTCGACAATCGTATCGAACAGTTCGATCTTACTGTTAAAGTGACTTTCAGTGAAAAGGATGTAAGATTTAGTTTGCAGAGTACAAAATTTGAACCTTATGAATTTGAAAACTAATTTCATTTTAGCAATTAAATGAAATAGTTTATATTCAGAAAGAATTAGGGCGAAACGATAGAATTTGTAGACTAAACTGCAGGATGGCAGGCAAGACTAAATGCGATGTAAGTAAAGGAATTCTTTTTATTTTTCAATTAAGTCTAATGAAATCTACGGGGCGGTTCATTGGTATAGCGGATGTTACAGCTCGATAGTTTGATTTAATAACTTTCCAATTTGTGAGATTCTTTATAGACATTTTGTCTAGAGAATTTTTAATTATACTTTGTGATTGTCGCTTACAGTTCTTCGTTATTTTCAATCAATTTTATACGAGGAAATAGTTCTTAGCTAGACCAAGACCTGTTCTCTCACTATTTTACCCACTATTTTTGTAAATATTGAACGGAGAGCGACAATGTTTTTTTTGCTGAAGTAGGTTTTTTCTATTTGACGAGCTCTCTTTGACGATGTTTAATCTTGAGTAATTCTGTACGAATAATTGACGTGTGTATTTCAATATATTTTAAGAATTAATTTCTAAACAATTATATCAGAGTCAGTTAGTTATCAAACGAAGCAAATTTATTTTTTTAATGTGTAGTAGGTAATGTAAATCAATAATTTTATGCGGTTTTACTTTTGTTACAGTTAATAATTACTATTAGAAATACATAGGTACGTACAAAGTAAGCCTTTTCGTGTAAGTAGGTATTATAAAGAGTAAATCTCTAACATTTAACATTGTCACCACACACAAAGCCGTTCAACAATAGAACATGAGACGGTTTGTGGTTCAGTCCTACAGCGCTACTTAATATGGCCTCCATTCAACTCTTTTCTTTCATAAATTCAAGTCCTATTCCTCCACATTTTTAAGCCCTACATATTATAAAGTAGCTTTTCTTGTTAATACTATTTAATGTTATAAGTAGGGCACAAAAGTACTAATTAGTAGCGTTTACATTAGCTGTAACATTTTGTGCGGTGGGAATGTTGTGAGAACATAAATTGGCTGAAAGAAAACGAAGGTTAGTACTTTGCTCTTTTGTACCTACTATAAATACTACTTTTGTACCTACTATAAATACTACTTTTGTACCTACTATAAATACTACTTTTGTACCTACTATAAATACTACTTTTGTACCTACTATAAATACTACTTAGACTAAAAATCTCATATTTTTATGAAACTTGTTTTAGCATACTTAGTTACAATTTTTTTTTTGTTATTAGGTTTCTACAAATACTTTTACACGTTAATCGTGTTTTAAAAAACTAAATGAGTTTAGAGTTCCCTATTTAATTAGTTTTATAAGATAAGCCGAAACAAACTCAGATGTCATAGTCTATTTTAAAGTCCAGACATAAAATTAGTTTAACCATGTATGGACCACGTAGATTGATGTCTGCATTGGTCTTTTGAGGGAAGAACCACACAGATTGACTGAACCTGTCCCTTTAGTGCACCCATTTGTCAAAAATCGTGCAGCTCAACTCGAACCTTACTCAGGAACTCAGCGATGCGACGACCAATACAAAATTTCTTGTTCGTCGAATCGTAGAGCTGTAGCCGTTCTCTTTATTTTCGCCAAACTCTCGCTGGATAAAGGGCTTGATTCGGGAAGCCTCTGGACGCTCCCGCATTCTTAGAAGATTTCTCGACCTGGGGTCCGGACCGCTAGTAACTGAAACCCTGTGTCCAATACCGATGGGTTTTTTGTTATATATTAAAATGTTTTTGTTTATCAAAACATTAAAAATATGTTTTATGAGAATTAAAATTAATGAAGAAAATGTTCAGAAGCCAAAATTAAAACCACGAAAATGTATAGTCAAACATTCTGAAAGTTATAGTTGCTGCTTGTGACTTTACTCCACGTTTATTCATAAGATGAAAGGATTTTGAACTAAAAACGTTCATTGCCAGCAAAACTATAGTAAAACTGTAGTCAAACCAATTCTTCCTTTCTATTCGTTCGCCTTTCATAAAACAAATCGAATCAATTAATCATTGACCTAATAACTCGAATACAAAGAAATATACCGTGGGTAAAATTGAAAGCAATACATTAGGAAGTTTTCAGAGTGCAGAGCAGGGAGGTGATTTGTCGCGAGCAATGGCCGGGACGAGATTAACTATCGTCGCGCGCCGATAGATGGCGATGTCCACTGGACAGTAAGACGTGGCTAGTTTTATGAATAAAAAAAAAACGGTATTAAAACTTGTCGTTAAGGCTTACAAAATATTTAAAGTTGAACAGGAATCTTTTTACTATGCGCCATCTTATTTTATCGCACAGTTCTTGTTGTCAATTCTATAAATGTTTACCAAAGTCGTGCTCAGCACTATAAGCTTAAAATAATACTACGGGTTTTAAAGAAATCTGTTATTTACCTGTTTGCTCACTTCTTGGCAAATCAATCCTTCACCCAATTGGAGGCCCGAGTGTAGTGTATAGTGAAGTATTCCTCGTACCCTAGACTTTTGGTAGCAAGAGAAATCGTAAGATTTTAATCGACAGGACACCGACGTAGCGGATTCGTTCCTACTTTCACTGACATCAGCTCTACAGGATTCTACTCCACTTTGTCCATAAAGACTTCAACATTAAAAAAAATATGTGACTCACAATATTTTGAAACGATCTAATACTTCCAACATAATCGTGCATTGTGTCTCGTGTGTATATGTCATAATATGCCTAATATCTAACATTGACATGACAATGCTCTGTTATACTTCCCACAGGCGAACCTACACAAACGACAATACAAAAATTCTAACAGGCACCTAGGTATACAAGCGTTAAATTTCTACAGTCTTCCAAGATTTTGTTAAGAAACACCCTGGAAGTATTTTTATCATGTTATCTCAGACACAGGTCATGTAGATAATCGCGGCGCGTTCCAGACCCGAATCTCAGTGAGGTAATCGAGGAAATGCGAACCGCTAAACTATCTCCAAGTTAACTTCATAAATCAATCGTCTGTTTCCTGAAACTCGTTTGAACTTGCTCTGAACCGAGCAGCTGCTTGAATCCTGGTAAGTAGTAACAAAATGATATATCCTGTGATCTCCATAATGACTTTTGTCAAGCGTCGTAAAGACAATCAAAGAGTTTTATCCAACAATTATCTAACACCTACCACCTGCAGTTCTCTATCAATTCAGCCGTTCGCAGTCCCAGTCCGCGACACATCACCCTGTCCTCCAAATTCCGTATCCTATCTGAACCAACCACCTTCTTCAGCCAGAAACTTCCTTCTTCTTCTTGTTGGTTAATCCATTTAGCTGAAGTGAATCCTACACTACATTAGCCAATGCGCGGTTTGTAGAATTCGTATTCTATCATGATAATTTAATAATAATCATCATCATTTCAACCGAAAGACGTCCAGTGCTGGACATAGGCCACCCCCAAGGATCTTCACGATGACTGGTCCTACGCCTCCCGCATGCAGGGGTTTCCCGCGACTTTTATTTTATTTATTTTATTTTATTGGGGAATTGTATATTAAATTATAAATTAAGGTATACACGACTATGAAACTAATGCACAATCCACTACGTTTCCACAGATTACATAAAGATTAAAATACAAAGTTGGAAAGATAATACAAGAATACAATCTCGCCTTCACCAGGTCGTCGGTCCATCTTGTCGAGGGCCTACCGATGCTACGTCTTCCGGTGCGTGGTCGCCACACGAGAACTCTTAGGCTCCATTGGTTATTTTATAAACCAACAAAATTTTTAATTGTGTATTTAGGTAGGTCTAGCTGTATGTTGTGCCTGCCTGTTCCCAGCAGTGGGACAAGAAAGGTAAATTGATTGAGAACAGTGTCCTAAAAATGCTCAAAGGAAACCGATATCTTGCTAAATAAAAAACCATCATATCAAAAATTACACCAGTTGCATACAAAGAACAGCTCAACCTTTTTAAGTTCGCCAAATCTGTGTTAAAAGAAAAGCCGCCGCTCCCGCAAGGCTCCGTCTCGTTACGATTGAGTGAAGCGCTGAGTCGCGCGCCTTTCGGTGCACCTCTTCTCTCAAGAGTCTTGTTATGTCAAAGGTTTTCGGTTTCTCAAACTACACTATACACGGATGGCTTATGATCATTTTAAATTCTCTAACTCACCCAGTCCAGTTTTGAGGATCTATAAAGTAAATTGGAGATCTTAGATATATTTATAGGTGATGCAGGACTATATTAAAACCCAACTACGACAAAAAACGATGCTGAATAAGTATAAAACAAGATTTTCAGAATACTGAACTGAACAAAGTTGCTAATATAGTTGCAAGTAAAGGACACAGTAGACTCTACCAAGATGCCTTCGTTGTAAATTGACAATAATGTCTTACAATACTATTCTGAAGTATGCAATATTCACTATGTAGAGATAAATTGTCATGTTTGGAAAACCGCAGTCACACGTTATCAAAGTGCTACGGTAATATGTAACGTGTGACTACGCCTTTCCAAACATGAAACTTTATCTCTACATAGTGAATATTGCATACTACAACATAGAACTTTTTGTCCGCTAGAGGGCGTAATACTAAATTTGGTGACAAGCTTTATAGCTCATAACTAACAAAATATCAAGGCCCTTCTAATGGTTCTGCAGTGGTCTTATTCTGATAAGTAGTAAAGAAGCTACCTATGAACGAAAAGATGTGAATTATATGCAATCAGCCCATGAATACAGGTAAAGTCACAAGCAAATGCCAGTAATATATATATATATTCAAAATGTACAAGTAAAGCCCTTTCAAATGATACTAAACACGGCATATTTATCTTAACTTTATTTTTTTACTCTGTATATTTTGTCTGCTAGAGGGCGCCACATTAGATTTTGTGAAACTCTATATAGTCTATAACCAGCGGACAATTAAGACGCTTCTAATGATATGTCATTTATCGAATTCGAATAAGTAGTTTAGAAGATACGAGGGAACAGATGAACATACATACATACATACATACATACATACATAGCCTGTCAAAATCATAACCCTCCTTTTGCTTTGCCGTAGTCGGGTAATATTAATAACTGAATTCTAACTATATATTATTATTATACAAAAATGATTGGGACATAGATTGTTTTGTAAAAGTCATAGCAGAAAAGAACATAGGGACAGCATGAATATTATTAAGAAACAGCATTGCCCATTAGTGCGCTAAACACAATATACATAGATTGATGGCAACCTAGTATTATGCCTAAGTTACAAGCCTAGATGTTGAAGTGTTGAATTACGACAATTAGCCTTCAGTTAGTATGGCCAGCAAAGTTCTTCTTATCTGTGCTATAAGCTGTTTTTTAATTTTCATGTCATGTAGTTATATTTTCTCAACTTTGGTAGGATCGGTACCCAGTCTTTTTTTTTTTTTTTTTTTTATAAGTTATAAACAAGCGCTTGACCGCAATCCCGCCTGATGGTAAGCAGTGATGCGATCATTGATGGTAAAGCGCGCTAGTTTATTAAGAGCCTATTCACTCTAGCCTTGAAGACACTCAAATTGTAATGTGACGGAAACACCGTCGCCGGCAAGTGTTCCAGTCCCTCGATGTACGCGGTATAAAAGAGGAAGCGAAACGCTTCGTCCGGGTCGCAGTGGTATCAACAACGTAAGGGTGGAAACTCGCCGTACGACGGGTCGTCCGATGGTGGAACGGTGATGGGGAATTAAATCATGCAATTCCCTTGCACACTCACCAGAATGCAACCTATAGAAGACCGAAAGGCTGGCTACTCTACGCCTGTGCTCCAGGCTTTGGAGACCGTTTCGAGTTAAGTCTGGGTCGCCAATCAGCCTCTTCGCACGCCTCTCCACTGAATCCAAAGTATCCAGGTGACATTTCGCAGCACCAGCCCAAATGTGGCTGCAGTACTCCACACACGAGCGGACCTGTGCTTTGTACAACATTAGAAGCTGCCCCGGTGTGAAGTACCGCCGGACCTTTGCGATAACGCCAAGTTTTCTAGCAGCCACCCTGGCCTTGGACTCAATGAACCGCCCAAAGTTAAGGTTCGAGGAAATCTCTACTCCCAAAAGCTGAAGGCGGTTGGTGCACTCCAAGGATACATTCTGAAAAGTAGGAGCCAAGGTGAACGGGCTCCTTTTGGCGGTGAAAAGACACGCCTGTGTTTTGGCGGCATTGAATGCTACAAGATTGGCATTGCCCCATTCGGAGACTGCCTGTAGTGCAGCACTCGTACGCTCTACCATAGCCTCTCTTTCGGACCAGATTGCTTCCTTACTAGCCCGAGCTTCCGGCAGATATCTCTCCACAACTGTGCTGTCATCTGCATACCCATAGATACCGGGCATCAGTAGATCGTTAATATGCAGCAGGAACAGAGTTGCAGAGAGAACAGACCCCTGAGGAACACCGGCATTGGTCGACATGGGCTCCGATGAGCATCCGTCGACAACAACTCGGAGGGACCGTTCAGTCAGGAAGTCTTTAACCCAGCCAGTCAGGCCAGCGGAAACGCCGTACGCTGGAAGCTTACTCAAAAGGCCAGCGTGCCATACCCGGTCGAAGGCCTTCGAGACATCAAGGGAGACGGCAAACGCTTCCCCATTTTTCTCGAGGGCCTCGCCCCACAAGTGAGTGGCATACACTAGTAGGTCCCCAGTTGACCGATTGCGCCGAAAACCGTACTGTCGGTCACTGAGGAGATCGTTACCTTCCAGGTAAGGCCAAGAGGCGCGAATTCAATACACGCTCCATAATCTTGCAGAGTATGGAGGTTACCGAAATCGGCCGATAGTTGGTAGGATCGGCACGACTACCCTTTTTGGGCACGGGCTGCACGTTGGCAAGCTTCCAGGAGTTGGGCACTATACCAGTCCCAAATAAGAGGCGATACAGGCGCGTCAATACAGGAGACAACTCGGGCGCACATGCCTTAAGAACAATCGCTGGTATACCATCTGGACCACTAGCCTTATTCACGTGCAGACGACACAGTGCTCTCAGGACCTCCTTGTTCCTAATGCGAACCTTCGGCATTGAAGCTCCGCAATGAGGTATATTAGGTGGAGTAGCACTGCCAGTATCAAGACGCGAACTATGGGCAAAGAGAGATGCAAAGAGACCTGCTTTCTCTCTCTCCGTATGGGCCAGTGTTCCATCAGGCCTTACCAGCGGAGGCAGTGTGGGTCGACAGAAGTTCGCCTCGACCGATTTGGCAAGGGACCAAAAAGATCTGCTACCGGATGGCTGCGCAGATACCTTGTTGCCAATATGGGTAATACGGTCGAAACGAGCCCTCTTAAGCGCCTTTTTGTAGGACTTGGCAGCACGGTTAAAGGCTCTCTTCTTTGAGCTTAGATCCGGAACTCTGCGGTCACGAGCGTCAACCCAGGTGAGAAATGCCGCGTGCTTAAGCTGTTCAGCTTGGACACAATCGGCATTGAACCATGGGCGAGCTGAGCCACCGACGGGCACGTCGCTGAAGGGGATAAAATACTCCATAGCTTGACGCACTACATCGGTTATAGCGTCCGCACAGCTCGACGGATTGTCAGAAGAGAAGCAGACCTGCTGCCAAGGATAAGACGCAAAGAAGTGGCGCATCTCATCCCAATCTGCTGACGTGTATCGCCACAATCTCCGTTCACCACGAGAGTCGTGATCTGGAGGGGAGAAGGATGACACAGACTTCACCAGACAGTGGTCTGAAGTTCCCAACGGTGAGGAAACTGTTACAACACATCTGCCCGGATCAGTGGTCAGCAGAAGGTCCAAACAGTTGGCAGTGTGGCCAACTACATCAGGCACCCTAGTCGCTTGCTCTACCAGCTGGGAAAGGCCCATAGAAAGCGCGAAGTTTCGTGCTTCTCTCCCAGCGTGGTCGGTCCTCTGGTATGGGAAGAGCCAGTCCTGGTGGCAGGCGTTGAAGTCCCCCAGAGCGACGAACTGAGCGTCAGGGTGCGTAGTCTAATAGGATGAAGCTAAATAGCGATATTTTACAAGTAGTGGTTTCATTTATTTATACTTTTCTATATTTAATTATCTCACCATCATGATTTTTATTTTAATAAAATGAGGAATGTTAAGGGAAGATTTAAAATAAAGGCGTTGCCTCGCAGTTGGAATTACTCCTGTGTCGTTACAAACATTTAAAATAAAGACGTTGCCTCGCAGTTGGAATTACTCCTGTGTCGTGGGTGCGCTTACAAACATTTAAAATAAAGACGTTGCCTCGCAGTTGGAATTACTCCTGTGTCGTGGGTGCGCTTACAAACATTTAAAATAAAGACGTTGCCTCGCAGTTGGAATTACTCCTGTGTCGTGGGTGCGCTTACAAACATTTAAAATAAAGACGTTGCCCCGCAGTTGGAATTACTCCTGTGTCGTCGGTGCGCTTACAAACATTTAAACACACATTCACAAACTAACACAAAACAAAAGAGAATTATAAAAACCAAAAATATAAACTTAAATTTTTCTTCAACAAATCAGCTTATGGGTACATATAAGATTTAAAATATGCATAAAATTGCAATATTCAGTATCCATTGCTGCAAACCCGTTGCAGGCATGAGCCATAAATTTTGTTGAGCGCGCAACGAAAGATATCGTCGCAAGTGAGACGATTAATTTGCAATTCGAACGACGCGAAGGATTTTTACCCGTGGGAGGTACTCTAGCTACTTAATTACGTTGACTTTAGTATTACTTGTACTTGGGATTGAGGAAAAGGATTCATATAAAATGAGAGAAAGAAAGAAAAGAAAATTGGTTTACCTACTTGTCCTTCACATGACGCAAAACATTCAAAATCGTCCAACTAAGAGTTGGACCCACGTACCAAACCTAGTATAATCCGTTTTTAAAAAAAAAATCACATGTTGTTTATTTCTGTTACAGCTATAAAAACGATTTTTTTTATAGCTTGAACAGAAATACATCAGATCTCAAACAAAACAATATTCATTTACTTATGAACTACGATTATAATAAAAAAAGAATTTCTATCAAAAGTATTTGTGTATTAATAAACTTTTCATCGCCCTTTGTGTGACCTGAAGTGTTCTTACGGGGCTATTGTGAATGACCACGTTTCAGTTTCGTATGTCATGACTGGCAACACTCACTGGTCAAAGACTTTAGTCTTGAGACTCTGTGGTATCTTGGACGACGAGAAGATGTAGCGTAGCTTCCCGAACGCTGCCCAGACGAGCTGGATTCGACGAGACACCTCTTTTTACCCGACTACGGTAAAGCAAAAGGAGGGTTATGATTTTGACAGGCTATGTATGTATGTATGTATGTATGTATGTATGTATGTATGTATGTATGTATGTATGTATGTATGTATGTATGTATGTATGTATGTATGTATGTATGTATGTATGTATGTATGTATGTATGTATGTATGTATGTATGTGTGTATGTATGTATGTTCATCTGTTCCCTCGTAACTTCTAAACTACTTATCAGAATTCGACAAATGATATATCATTAGAAGCGTCTTAATTGTCTGCTGGTTATAGGCTATATGGAGTTCCACAAAATCTAATGTGGCGCCCTCTAGCGGACAAAACACAGAGAGTAAAAAAATAAAGTTAAGATAAATATGCCGTGTTTGGTATCATTTGAAAGCGCTTTACTTGTACATTTTGAATATATATATATTACTAGCATTTGCTTGTGACTTTAGCTGTATTCATGGGCTGATTACATATAATTCACATCTTTTCGTTCATAGCTTCTTTACTACTTATCAGAATAAGACCACTGCAGTACCATTAGAAGGGCCTTGATATTCTGTTGGTTATATAAACTAATATATAAAGCTGAAGAGTTTGTTTGTTTGTTTGTTTGTGCGCGCTAATCTCAGGAACTACTGGTCCGATTTGAAAAATTCTTTTTGCGTTGGATAGCCCATTAATCCAGGAAGTTTTAGGCTATATAACATCACGCTGCGACCAATAGGAGCGGAACATAATTAATTCCACGCGAACGAAGTCGCTGGCGGCTGCTAGTGAGCTATAAAGCTTGTCACCAAATTTTAGTACTGCGCCCTCTAGCGGACAAAAAGTTCTATGATAATATAAAATTAAAATAAATATACCGTATTTGGTATCACTTGAAAGAGCTTCACGAGTACTTTATGCTTGTACATAATCCCGAGTAATGCTTCGTAGAAATTTGAATGTAAACCAGGACTTAGTAAACGGAGCGATGGGAGTGGTGAAGACCTTCGAATGGCCTGCTCTTCTGCGCGATCAGTTGGAACAGGGAGAACAGCCTAGCGCTGTTCTCATACAATTTGACGACGCATCCATAAAAGCAGATATTAACGGACTTATCAGAATCGAGCCTTGCCTCACTGAATTGAACGGCTTGAGGGGGTCTGGGAAAATTCAGCGTAAAATGCCCCCGCTGATTCTTTCTTGGGGTTGTACTGTACATAAATTACAAGGTTGTACTCTAGATAAAGCAGTTATCGATCTAGGAAAGTCATTGTTTGCTAAAGGACAGGCCTATGTCACTCTCAGTAGAGTCAAAACCATAGAGTGATTGTTTATAACTGCCTTGGACAATAATAATAAATTACTTAAAAATCCACATGACAGTCGATCTTTACCAGAATTACATAGATTAAGAAATCTTCCCAGGTCCTCTCAATATATGAAACATCCAATTTATTTATACTTACTAACGACCTCATCCACTAATTCATGACCCATTCGCTCCCATCAACGCAAACGTGCGTCGCTACTACGAAATACTGGAAGCTTCATACGGGGAAACCATTGCTATACGCGCTACGATCCACGTGCTACGAAATAATAAAACAGGATATCTCTACATATTACTATGCGCCGATACATAAGTCAAAAGAGATGTCGTATGTTAACTACCTAGTTTTAGTTCGTCATTTTAACTTTTGTTAATATCACAGTATAAAATACATACAGTAGGTCGACGCCTTTGATCTAGTGTAAAATGCCGACATCGTCTAGACAGTAACACATCTGACAAGGTTGTCACAAATAAACAATACTTATGAAATTATTGCAGATCAACATCGATAGCTGTATTATATTTAATTATAGGTACGTATACGTAGTCACACGTTCTCAAGGTGCTACGGTAGGTAGGTATATGTAACGTGTGACTACGTCTTTCCAAACATGAAAATTTATCTCTACTTGGTGAATATTGCATACTTCAGAATAGTATTGTATGACATTATTGTCAATTTACAACGAAGGCATCTTGGTAGAGTCTACTTTGTCCATTTACTTGCAACTACATTAGAAACTTTGTTCCGTTCAGTATTCTGAAAATCTTGTTTTATACTTTTTCAGCGTCGTTTTTTGTCGTAGTTGGGTTTTAGTTTTTTTACTTTTTATTATTACTTTAAATTATTGGTTGCGCGTAAACATTGCTGGTGTAGACTATTCGTGTATTGTGTGATCATGTCGTTTTCTAACGTAGAGTAATGTAACATGCTGATGGAGGTAGTAACTGCAATTAGCTGTGTTGTGATTAGGTGTTAGACGAATTGGAAGTGGGTACTTATCGGTCAATGCACGAGGGTTCCAGCATGACGGTGCCTAACGATATTTTTGCCAACCTGTACGTGAGTACCTCCAATATCAGTTCGGCGAGCAGTGGATTGGTAGGGGCCAACTGTGGCCAGCGCGGATTTGACACCACTTGATTTTTATTTGTGTGCATGTACGTGCTAATCTCGTGCGATGGTGCCAGGCCTGTATCGTTCTTAGTGAACGCAATATGGAACATCTCCGCCACAGCCATTGTGCTCATCCAATGAAATGATACATTCGGAGAGTCAGACGACCTTCCTACTTAAAAAAAGTTCTTTTCTCGAGCTGCCTAAGTATCATTGTTTCTTTCGAGAGTCGATAAACGTGGACAAGCTACCTATACCTACAAGCATGAGGTCAACTGCGGTGATGACCTGTGCATGTGTTGCCATGAAATTACCTATTTATTTTATTTAAGTTATTTATTTTTAGGGGGTATTTTTTTTAAGTTTAGCCAGGTTTTGCAGGCATTAGTAGAATCAGTTATCGATACCTAATAATACCTTCACGGGTCAGACAGGGTTTTCTTAACATATTGTATACTCGTCAAGAACTTCAAATGCAGAGCAACCAACTAGAACTGCAGTGAGTGCGATATACATGATGCGATTCTACATGATCTTCGTCTTATCCATGTTAATCTTTGGCTATGCTAAGAGTTTTTCTGCGTGATCGAATCAGAAACGAGGAGATCCGCAGAAGAACCAAAGTCACCGACATAGCTCTTCGAGACGCTAAACTTAAGTGGCAATGGGCGGGGCTAATTGCTCGTAGAACCGATAGCCGATGGGGCAGTAAGGTTCTGGAGTGGGGGCCACGTACCGGAAGATACAGCGTAAATAGGCCACTATCAAAGTGAACTGATGAACTGGTGATGGTCGCTGGAAACCGATGGATGCGGGCAGCACAAGACCGGTCATTATGAAAACCTTGAGGGAGGCCTTTGTCCAGCTGTGGAACTTTATAGGCTGAGAAAAGAAGAAGAAAAATATACTTTGTTTTGAAAATATTTAATGAAGCTATAACAGGACTATGTCTTTGTTAAAATTAAATGCACGTTTGTATTTTAATCTCCAGTGCAAGTCATGAAACCGTTGCAATATTCACATTCATACACAAATTACTGCTGTGTTGAGACTTATAAATTAACAATGACCGAGAATTGATTGTTAACCAAACCTTATTCACTGCATTATTCATACTACGGTTTTAACGAAATAGCTCGTAGGCCGTAGCAGCGTAGCATCATAGCATGAACGTAGCAATCAAAATTCTGTACGTAGCGGGCCGATTTCGCATTGTTCATTGGGCGCTCGCTAACGCAACAGAAATTTATTATTACTAGCTCTAATACAGTTTCAAAGGTATTTTTGAATGTTGATTAGGGATAATTTTATTTGTCAAAAACTGTTTCTCACATTGATTTACTTTAATCATCATCACCTCAGCGTTAATACCAGTTGCATCCGAAGCTTTTTCAGCTTCGGAGTCTGAGGTCCGCTTTACGAGTCTAACTGCTGATTTTGGCTAAACTTCGATATTGTCTGACCTCCAGAACCCGAAGGCGATATTGAAGTATTGCAGTTAGACCAATTGTTGGACTTTAGACGGCTCCAACAACCCGTAACGACTGCCTTTAGATGTTCGTATGACAACCGGGACCAACGGCTTAACGTGCTTTCTGAGACTTGATCACATCAGTGTAAATATTCAGATTCATGCATAAAAATATTTGCACTGCGTTGGGATCGAACCCGCGCTTCCTCGGCCGCATTCGCTACCACTACGCCACGGAAGCTGTCGACATGAATGTTTACTTTAATATCAATTGCAAAAAAGATTACCTCAAAATCCATAACGGATAATAAATAATTAATTTCCAATTACAATTTCACATCCCTTATTAACCTCAAATATAAACACACTTATCGTACCGGTTATTGCCATAAATTGTAATAAAATGTTTAATAATGTATGGAATTTGTAAGGTCGGTCGTGCAATTACGGGCTATAATTGGGTCGGTCAGAGTGGCCCCGGGCTAATAGCTTAGCCTAAATCAATTGAACATAGCTGATAATTGTGACGGAGCAAGACTTAATGGAATCTTTGCTAATTCAATTCTTCAATTTGCATTCATCTTAAGTGTGAGAGTGGATTAATTTGTGAAGATCAAAGTGAGGGTTTCGTTTTGTTGTACTTTAGTGAGATGTTCAATGATCGTTATTGATCGATGTTCATGTTTATAATATGTTAAGGACCTGTCGAAACCTAGTGAGACTCAGTCAGAAATAGCCTTTTAGTTTTTTTAGGGTACCGTCCCTAAAAGGTAAAACGGACCCCATTTCATGAGACTTCGCTGTCCGTCTACCCGTCTGTCTGTCACCAGGCTGTATCTCATGAACCGTAATAGCTAGACAGTTTAAATTTTCAGAGATTATGTATTTCTGTTGCCGCTATAACTAAAACGCAAATACTAAAAATAAAAATAAATAAAATATTTAAGGGGTCTCCCATACAACAAACGTGATTTTTTGCCGTTTTTTGCTCTATATTAATAAAGGAAATAGATAGACGCTTGAAATGTTCAAAAAATATTTGGATATAACCAAATATTTTTATTAATAAAACTAAAAAAATAAAATAAAATCAAATGAAATACAACAAATGTGATTTTTTGGCCGTTTTTAAAGATGGATGGTACGGAACCCTTCGTGTGCGAGTCCAACTCGCACTTGGTCGGTTTTTTTTATTTGTTCATTCATGTCTCGCTATTGAGCAAAGCCCTCTCTGGTCTCCTTTTACCTCTCTCTGTCCAAGCTGCCAGGACCAACATTTATTAAAGGAGTCCATCTCATGCCGCCATCTCCATTTGGTCCTGCCACGATGGCTTTACCACCTCCATTTGGGCCTGCGAAGACACCGTTTGCTATCTCCATTTAGGCCTGCCGCAATGTCGCCGTTAAACGGGGCCGAGGTAATCTTATAATAGAAGGAAACACACAGAGTGCCACATATTGTAACAAAATGATGTGGCACTCTTTATTATAACGTAACTCACAAGAGGTGAAGTGTATAGTGCTATGCTATTATTAAACGAGAAGCATTCACACAGTCAGTATACACTCCACATTACTGCAAACAATACAAAACCATCCACCCGTAACAACATTCATACAGCAACTTAACAGCCTCCGTTCTTAAAACCATCTAATTTTCTCTTAGCTATAAACCCATAAATTCACAATGGCGCCGCGAATCCCCGATAGAAGAAACTGTAACGTTCAGACAACAAAGAGGCATTCAAAACGATCTCCGTCTTAGTTAAGAGGCCGACACTCGAAACGCGTTCGTCAATGCACACTCGAGTTATTGCTTTCGAAACGAGCGCTTCCCTTAACTTGTACCAGAACACGCCAGTATTCCTGATTCCAAAATTCATCATAACCGCAATTCAAGATACATTGCTTGCTATGTTTGAGTTACGGAAATTTTTTTCGGTTACTAACCAGCAATGGATGACAGGTTTATCGCGATTGTCGTGTTAAATGAAGCATACCGATCTCTCGATGTTCGGGCATCGTGAGAGGTGCACGGTGTAAGTGCAGGGATGCATTATGCAGTTGGCGAGTCGATGGAATTACTGCAGCCGGGGCACTGCGAGCATCATCGTAAACTAAGTTCAGGTTCGCTAATGTTTAGATATGGTTTAACCGACTGTTAGCAAGTTTGACAGCGGGTTTAACTCGTTCTGCGGAGGTTTGGGCTGTATTGATTGTGGTGTGCAAATATAGATTGTAGTTTGTATTTGAATTGTTGATATGCACCAACAATTCAGAAACATACTACCCAATATTACTGTGTGCCTTTTGTAAGCTGTTCATGGTGCTCTATTCAGAACAGATAACATATTTATCTAGCCTATCGTAAATTTTGCTCCAGAATTTTGTTTACGGAGCTAACTGACTTACCTATGACATAAGTTGCCTATAAAGAGTGTACTAAAAAGGTGAGTTTATTTTTTTTGTTTGGGAAAGGAAATCATCAAATGATTACCTTTGTAAACTTCATTGTCTACCAGAACTAACAGTCAGGAACCGCTGAATTTTTGTCTCGATCATAATTATTCACAAGTATGGATAAAGCTGTTCAGTTTGTTGGTTTATAGCACACAAAAGCCTTTCTTCATTTCGAAATAAAAAACAAAAAAACACATTTATATATCAAATTATAACAATGGCGACTTTGAAAATGTTTTCCGCTTTGACTAGCTTTGCTGCAATAAAACTTTTGTAATAACTAATTTACTTTTTTTAAATGTAAAGCTTACAAAGTGTTTCAGTTATTTTCTTGTTCTGCAATAATACACAAAGTCTCAATGGTTAGCCATTACTTCTCAATAGCATTTACGATCTGTGCGGGAAAATGAACAGCTGACACTTGTAATTCTTTTGTTTTTAGTTGGAACATGCAAATGTGACCATGTTTATTGCTTTGTTGTTAAGATTTTGTCGAGAAAATTCCTAAGATTAGTCTTTTTTTGACAAAAGAGCCTGATGAGATTATTATTAAAATGAATAGGTGTCTCAGTTCAATTGCATCATCTACACATCTAGTATACAACAGGAATAAAAGTTTTTGTATTGAATTTTGATCACTAACTGGATTTTAGCAATAAAAATAACAAGGACAGAGACAAACACTTGCGTTTGCTTCCAATAGGGTATTTGACTAAAAAGAACTAATTAGTCCGTCAGACAGATTTCCAAAAAATACTAGCCACGTATTTTTTCTTTTTTCATATAAACAAAAAATTGACAAATATAAAAGGCATCAAAAATCAGGAGTGGTGGCTGGTGACGTCACTGTTCGCTAAAAAGTGTACCGTCCAGTGACGTCACACGAGTTTTCAACGGGCTGTGTCGTCTTCATATTTTGTTTATATGAAAAAAGAAAAAATACGTGTCTAGTATTTCTTGGAAATCTGTCTGACGGACTAATTAGTTTTTTTTTTGTCAAATACCCTATAGCCTAGGTATATATAAATGTAATTTAGATAAATAGAGTAGGTTTGATTTTTATGGGTAAATTTCAATGTTTTTTTTTCAATTTGAGTATATTACGAATACTTTATGATGCACTCCCGTGTGGTATTGGACTTAGAATAGTACCAACCCATATCCTGCCGTGGGTGTTGTAAGAGGCGACTAAGGGAACTCTCACCAGGGAAGTGTGCGGATTATGGCAAACCTCCCAAAGCAGTTAAAGCCTTGGGTGAGGCCTTTTTCCAGCAGTGGATCTCTATAGGCTAAAGAAGAAGAATACGAAGCACAAATTGAAGGAACTTAGCTTTTATTGATACTATGCCTCATTTAAAACTATTGTCTATTCTATGTCTATTGTATGTTTCATTATGTATTTATTCTCTTTTAGGGTTCCGTACTCAAAGGCAGTCCGAGGGGTTAATATTAGTGATACTTCACTGTCCTGACAACGGTGTCGTCAGGACAGAGAAGTATCACTAATCGGTGAGTCGCACTGTCGAGACGACACCGTCTGTTTGTTTGTCACTAGGTCAATGATCCGTGATAGCTTGACAGTCCAAATTTAAGCAGATATTTTTGATGAGACAACCAGATAAGATAACAAGCTCAAAACTTTATGATTTTATACGACTTTTGAAATTTTGTACAAAGATTCTTTACTTAAAAATACTGGACACGTGTTTCGGGTTTCGCATAAATAAAAAATAATGTTGTTTATATAATGATCCGGTCTCCGGTGAGCGTCTCCAACTTAATCGATTTCTTTTTAACAGTTAATATCCCACAACTGGTCCGCCCTACAAACGGCATCCTGCTCATCCCCCTACCTCCGTTTTGGCCTGCCGCATTGTGGCGTGAGTTTGGTCCATTGATCGTTTGCGGGTAAGCGGGTTACTAAAATAGCTGATGCCACTCCGAAAGCCGCCACAAGCTTCACAAGTTTAGGACTCGGAATACTCCGTTCCATTGCACTCTGGCAGACCTCAAGTATCTCAAGTCTCTGCTGAATTCTAGTCCTCTTTATATAATCGTCATAATATCAGTGAATAGTTACCTAAATAGAAAATAAATTATAAGTTTGAAAAAAAATATTAACTTAGCTAAATAAAAACTAGTCAGCAATTTAAATCCGTCTTCTTTTGTTCTGGTCCACAATGATCATAACATTGAAAACCCACAACCTAAGTCCCATAATGAGTGTTGAATAAATAATTAGGAATTTTAACTTCCCCCCACAACACCACACGCGAACAATACGTCATACTGACGTCACGCAAATCGTGCATCCCAAATCATGCATCTCGCAAACAGAGTTGTAACTAACACACATACAACTTTCACACACCAACGGTTGGGCAAATGCCCGTCAGACACAATACATTGTCATATTACACATGAAAAAGGGGAGGAGGGAGACAAACAAAGAATTTATTAGAACAAAATAAAAAGTAAAGATAAAATATAAAAATGAAAATGAATGTATGAGGTGGGTGAGGTGAGAATACAAGTAAAAAAAAGAAAACAGTAATACAAAAGGCAGCAGTCAGCAAAAAATAACAACGTCTGGCAGCAAAAGACGGCGCCGATAGTAAAAGCACAGCCAGAGCGGTTCCGGCGGCAAAGCGCCAGCAGCAGGGGCGGTGCTGGTGGTAGCAGCGTCACCGGCAGTAGGAGTGACGCCTTCAGAGGCGACAACAGACAGCAGAAACAGCGCCCGGTAGTAGAACCTGCGCCGCCATCATAGGCGGCAACAGTCAGCAGAAACAGCGGCAGCACAAGTCAGCGGAGCGACGCCTTCAGAGGCGGCAACAGGCAGCAGAAACAGCGCCCGGTAGTAGAACCTGCGCTACCATCAGAGGCGACACCAGTCAGCAGAAACAGTGGCAGCACCAGTCAGCAGAAACAGCGGCAGTTGGAGTCACAGGAGGTTCTCCTCTTCGCGAGGGAGAGGGTAACCCTAGGAGGGCTCTGTAGGAAAAATATATCACAATTAATATAATGTATTTGTTGAAGCAAAACCGAAAACTAAAGCTGACCTGTCACTGTTCAGCGAGGGCTGCCGAAAGAACTTCGGAGAACAGCTTTTCAACGAAATTTAAAAATTATAAGCAATATAAAATAACTTAAAGGATTTCGGATGACAAATCCGATAGAAAAATAGCAGGCAGTCAAAAATTTAGAAGAAAAGGTTGTCATAGAGACATAATCAACAGCGTTGTCAAAAACTGTCATAACAATGAAAATATTATTGTAAATATGAGTTTGGCGGGAATATCAAGATACGTGTCACGCTCATTTTTCATTGGACTTTTAAAATTATTTATAGTGTTGTTTACTAAATAAAAGCGCGTAATAAAAAGTGCATTCAGTGAATAATTTATAAAGAACAGTGAAATATTGTAGCATAGTGGCTACATCATGACCTTACCAAACTTCCTCCTTGTCGGACTGACGCGGGAAACGAAAGGAGATAGGATAGGAGTTAGATTAGTTAGGATAAGTTTAGGATAAGTTACAAAAGAAGACAATGTATACTTCAAGACGAGGCTATCATGGTCTGAGATACCTTTGCTTGTTCAATTTGTTGTTTGTTCAATTTGCCAGTGCATTACACTGAGCAAGTGTAATGCACTGGCAAATTGAACAAACAACATTATTGTAAATATGTAAATATAAGTGAATATTAAATTATAGCCTTGTGTTGAGTAGGAAAAATTAATACAGCACAGCATAGGTACAGCTTCTTACGCTAAGTTATCGCTAAATCGCCGAAACTTAGGCTTAAAGTTGTGGACCGTGTCTGTACGCTGAATAATGAGCTTGGTGTAGTAAAATGTTATCAGAACAGCGCCTCATAATACTGGAATGCGTATTACGACCTGCAGAAATGAATGATATATAAGTATGAATATAAATACATAAGTGTAAGTATATGTAGGTAAATTACATAACACTACGACATCCAATCACTGGTCAGAGAATTTTTTCAGTTCTATGATGGATGAGTTAACTTTAAACCGCGTTCCTCATACCTCCATGTTGGTAACCTTGAATCGAACCGAAGCCGAATATACCCAACTATCGACATCCGGTCTCCAGAGTCTTCTTCTTCTTCTTCAGCCTATAGAATATGTTCACTGCTGGACAAAGGCCTCCCCCAAGGCGTTCCACGATGAGTGGTTTGTACTGCCCGCAAACATCGGTTTCCGGCGACCTTCACCAGGTCATCGATCCACCTCGTTGGAGGCCTCCCTACGCTGCGTCTTCCAGTAGCCACGGCGGCCACCCGCCACTCCTGAACCTTACTGCCCCATCGGCCATCGGTTCTATGAGCAATGTGCCCTGCCCACTGCCACTTAAGTTTAGCGACTCGAAGGGCTATATCGGTGAAATTGGTTCTTCTGCGTCTCCAAAGTAGAGTGATGTAATTGCAATATTTGCCACACAAACACTCGAGTTTTAAAGCTACATTGTAAGCACCGAAGGAATTAAGCCAATTAACGAAAAGGTCGAAGGTCGATTCAGAAACAGGCCAACAATGACTTCTTTGTCTTATTGATTCATAGACCAATCGGCTTTCAATTTCAAGAGACATCTAAGTCCCTATAGTCGACACCTTAAAACACCTAAACTATAACCACCAGCCAGCTGAATGATCGTGAGCTGCACATCCTGTTAATCCATCAGCGCCATGTTTCAAGCTCATTAAGCATTAAATTTAAACGCTGCTGCTACAGCATACATCACGGGCTGTTTCGCCTGATGCGTTGCACCAATACTGCTCATTCGCTGGCGATAACTGGCTTCGATTATAATAAATGTAATGGTGTACATTGCTTGCTGGATTAATTAGAAGTAACTTATGAGAATGGTACTGAGGAATGTTGGTTTAAAACTTTAAGCAACCATCATTCTGAACCTTTTTCTATTGTATTTGATATTACTGAAAAAAGACTGGGATATTAAGTTGAATATTATTTATTACCGGAGGTTATTTAAGTACAAGTAGGGGATAAAACGCTGTAATCAAAACTCGTTGTTAAGTATTTACTCTGAAGTGTCTGTAACCAAAGAAAAATATGAAGATTAGTTTGAATATTCACGGTAACACATTCATTTTTGCATTACTATTACTAATAACAGGACTATGTATTATGATATTGTGATCGCAGTAAATAATCCATATGAAATGGTACGAAGTTGCTGTCCTTCTGTTCCGTGGAAACATAGGGGATTGTGCATTTGTTTAAAGCACTGATCATCATCATCTCAGCGTTAATCCCAGTTGCACCGAAGCTTTTTCAGCTCTGGCGTCTAGGGTCTGCTTTACCAGTCTAGTTGCTGTTTTTGGCTAAACTTCGAAATCATTTGTTTAAAGCACTGTATACCTAAATTTATCATGTAATGTACGATTGTTTTCTAAAAAAAAAAAAAAAAAAACTTTATTTTCACTGTACACATTCCCTCAGCAAGTCGTTAAGACTACAAAACAGCAACGTATCACAAATTCACTAACACTGTTTCAACCACCCGTACCTCAGTGTACAGGAATCAGGTAATGCCAGTGATTCATAGCGCGGTGGACGGCCACGCTCCCTACTCATCAATATCGGAAAACGGTGGCGTTTGATACCGGCCACCGTTATTACACGATATGGCGATCGACGACGCTGATTCGATGTAAGTACGATGGCGGTATTTTGTTGAATGTTTGTTGGTTGCTTAATCTGTGGGCAGGTTTGTTGAAAGGTTAAGTAAATAATGTAATCAAATAGATTTTTATAAACGAATTTCTCGACTTAACTTGTATAGTAGTTCTTTGATAGAATATTTCGGAAATCTTTTGTGGACTAATCTTGATGATAGATTTCTAGCAAAAGCTGTGGCGTCAATCAACAAGTATACAAAATGAACAGTAATACAAAAAAAAAATATGCAAAAAATCTGGAATTCTGGACAATGTGTAGTTAAATCTGGTGACTAACATTCTATCAAAATAAGAAATTATTCATTTGAAAATAAGAAAGGCATCTAAACATTGCGACCTATGCAAAGAACAAAGTTTTATTTGAATATATCACCAAAGTATGTTTATTGTATTTTTCACTGTTAACGGACCTCTACATTTTACAAAAAAAAATAAAATTTAAAAATGTTACGTAGTTCCGAAGATAGCAATCGAACAAAAGCCTATTTAGTTTGGTTCTCCATAAAACAATGTCCCAGCTCCATATGTGTCGTTAAACACTGTCCGGTGCGACGCGAACGCAGCGTGCGAAGGGGGTGACATCGACAGACGTGTTCATGTTTTACGAAAAGTGGGCCGCGAGGACACTTCAGCGCAAATTAGCTACTTACGTATTATATCTATATTTACCTATTTAAAATGAAACCAACACGCTCGAAACGCATGCTTAATATGCTATTAAATTCGCATAATGAAAATTCTGATTGTGGTACGACAGACTCCGTTGGGATAAATAATGAAGAAATTAATATTCCTGGTAAGTAAATTAAACTTTTGTTATTTAGATTAATAATTGAGTTACATACATATAAATAGAATACTTTTAAATTATTTTTTGTAATATTTCTTGAATAGATATTATTTTAAGGCCAAAATAGTCAGATGAACGGTTTCATATACAAATACAACTTTGTTCCATAGAAATGTTAGCTTTTAATGCAAAAGCGTAAAATAAGAAAATTCATTCAGTCTTTAAAAAAATATATAAAATATCATGATAATCAATGAGTTTTGTGTATTTTTTTTATACTTGTTACTTTATTAGTCGGAAGTTATGTATAAAATATAGGGTCTATATGCAAATGTTACTTTGTTTGATGGAATTCGTTCTGAAATCGTGAGGTCTATTTGTAAATAAAATCTTGTTCTTGGCTATCACATTAAGATAAACCTTTTTTCTACTTAAAAACTATTGAAATATCAATAAATACATATTTTTTTAATATTTAATATTAATATATATAAATGTATATCTATTTGAACTTTTATTGTTTTGTTATTTGTAACGATGTTTTATTTTAATTAGTTTTTGTTTTCAGAAAATGTAGATGATTCTGAAGCTATTACTACGTCGTGTCTACTACCATCTCATAAAATACGGTCATTTGCTGTATCACCGCTACCACAGGGGGTTGAAAATATTGATCAAGAGATACCTGCAGTATGGGACGACGACGTATACCTGATGGATCAGTTCAAGACAATCAATTATCTTCCCTAGGGCTTGCATGTAATACTGACCTACCAACTAGCCCAATACTGCGTTAGGATAATACTGCAAACCCATTAAATGATCAGATATTTCCATCAACGACAACGTCTGCAATAATTAACGAACCAATAACACCATTGACATTCGATGTACCATCTAGCTTTCATCACCCGTTGTTAGTTCTAGAAATATACAATCTATATAAACTACAAATATTATTACTTCTATGCCTTTTCGTTAAATCAATATATTATAAAATGTAATGACACTTTTTTTGCTGTCCATGATGATGAAGTTTCGACACAGTCACCATCAAGTGCTCATACATACATATACATAGGTAGTTAACAAAACAGTGAAGATGAATACCCTGCTACACCTGCTACGCCTAAAAAAATGCAAGAAACGTTTATGCCGAAAACTGAGTGGTCAAAAATATTGGTAAGAAGTATGTGACCAAAAGAGGTATAGGATAGAGAGATAGGATAAAGTAATCGATAATAAAATCTTGGGAGCTCCGTGTCACTGTCGGTCTCGCAGTCTTGCTGTTTTGAAAAAATATACGATACGATGGCTGCACTGTTAAGGAAGAGGACATGAGAGGACGCTACGCAAAGCACCATCGCGTAATAAAGCCTGGTACAGTAGTGTGTATGACGATGTTCGATCTTTTGTCCCGGTGGAATCCTATTGTATTCGTAACACAGAAAAGAAACTCGGAAGGAGTTAAAGTGACGTGGAATAGTTTAAGAGAAGTATTCGTGGATAATTCAGAACTTAACAAGCTGTTGTATAAATATGATCTTAACAAAATAGACTACAAAAAGATTTTAATAATATGTTCTAATACCCGCAGTAATGCCGTTTCTTCTATACCAATCTTAGAACAAGCTTATAAAAAGCCATTAAATTTATCTAAAGATAGACATAAGGATCTATTTTACTTGATTCGGGAATTATACCTTCTCAATATACGAATTATTTCCGATCTCTCACTTGTTCAGGCAACTACTTTCTCGGTCTTAATTTTATACCTAATTATTGTAAAAAAACAATCTCAGCTGAGGTTAATTAGCTGTGTCATCTATTGATTCTATTTACTAAAAAGGAGTTAAAAGTAATAACTATGTAAACGATTTGATCTCATTAACTTTGATCTCATAAAATAATGTTAATTAGTTAAGATTTTTTGACAATTTCAATAATTTTTGTACCATTTTCATGCTACCCTAACCTTACCTACCCTATCTTACCTACCCTACCCAGCCTACCTACCCCATTACTAATAATATTATACGCACGATTCAGTGTTATTTTGTTGATTATATTATTATATATTTTTTATGTAACATAGGGTTACAAAAACGATTAAAAATTATTAATTACCTAAGATTACTATGTTGCATACTGTAATTACTTAATAAATAATGTTTATTTATTTAATCATTCATTATCATTGTACCCCTTCACAAATAGAACCGTTTGGCTATCAGAATTTACATAAAATAAAGTTTCAATTAGACTTGGTTCCAGCACTCTGTCCAAGAACAAAGTTTCATTTGTAAATATGACACACATTTGTTCAGTAATTTCCACAATAAATGGTCATATGTGCATATACAGTATGTTAAATAACAGAGGGCGTTCCCTTAAACTCGTTAATATATATCATTAATAGATTAAAATAAAAATATCAGCATAGAAAAATAAGCATAAAAAAATCCGAATAAAAAAAAATTCTAATTGGAAATAAATTTGAAACCTCCTGTTTTAAATCAAAATAGTAGTCGTCATGTATAAATAAATTGCGACGTTGCCGTCTTTCATGTTCGCGTGTACAGTGTGTTTCTTTTACATGTCAATTTAAAATTTTTATTGAATATTTTCATATTGGAAAAAAATTTAAAACATTTTGTTTTCGAATGGAAATATTTTTTTTAGCATGTATGTATGCTATACTATTTCGGGTTAACGGGAACGCCCTCTGTTAGTTAACATACTGTATATACTACTAATTTTTAAAATAAAGGGTTTCAATTTACTGTTTTGATAAGAATCAATGCATAATAATTTTTTATATGTATATTAAAAGAATCAAGTATGGAGAATTACTAAAAAAAAAGTTACAACTAAATTTGAACGAGACAAACTTTATATCGCTCTCCTGAAAAGTAGAGATTTTGCAAATGTGACTTTGTTCTTTGCATAGGTCGATTGCTAGCTTAATTATAAAACAAAATGCATTAAATTAAAATAGTTCAATGTAACTAACTACAGTTACATTGAACTATTTTAATTTAATGCATTTTGTTTACAGTAGGTAGAAGGTGACTTAATAAGACATTATTGTATAACTTAAATTGACATTCTAAAATTTTACAACGTACTTCTCGTTATTTTCCCATGTGCTAAAAGAGTATCAAACTATTTGCGGTGATAAAATAACAGTCAATATGTTATGACATGGCGATGTAGTTGTGTTCTGACGCTTATAACTTAACAGATAGATAAGCTCATATTCGGTATAGAAAGACTTCCTATATCAACTATCAAGAATGAAACTTGATAAATATATTATCCCGATAACGACATGTTAAAGGTGGAATCAATTGTAATTGAAGGGTAAACCTATTATTAAAATTTTATTATATTTTACATTGAGTAGAATATTATTTTCTGGGAAATGACCCTTTTCTCTATATACAACATAATAGGGATGTTTCCAGGGTAAAAAATATTATTCTAATTAGTCCGTCCTTCAGATTAAAGAAAAATATTGGATACGTATATTTTGTTTTATCAAATCAATAAAAATTGACAAATTTACAAGGCATCAAAGATCAGGAGTGGTGGCTGGTGACGTCACTGGTCACTAAAAATTGTAGCGTGCAGTGACGTCAAACGAGTTTTCAAGGCGCTGTGTCGTCTTCATATTTTGTTTATATGAAAAAAGAAAAATACGTGGCTAGTATTTTTTGGAAATCTGTCTGACGGACTAATTAGTTTTTTTAGTCAAATACCCTATTGTAAATAAAGAAAAAGCATTTATAGGAAGTCGGCAAAGAAGATCATACAACTAAATTAAATACAGTCAAAAATTAATAACACTTTTTTATATATATATAAGACTAAAACCCCAAAAAATCTGGTTTTATCTATTACCAGCTTTCCGCCCGCGGCTTCGCCCGCGTAGAGTTTGGTTATATCGCGCTTTTTAGGTTTCCCTCGGGAACATCAAATTTTTCCGGGATAAAAGGTAGCCTATGTTCTTTCTCGGGGTCTAAAGATTGTCTGTGCCAAATTTCATCAAAATCGGTTGAGAGGTTTAAGCGGGAAAGCGTAACAGACAGACAGACAGACAGACAGACAGAGTTACTTTCGCATTTATAATCTTAGTATGGATTATGATACCATAACCTCATCATTCTCCTGCCCTTATCCCAATTTATTTGGGGTCGGCGCAACATGTCTTTTTCTTCCATACATCCCTATCAGAAGCCATCTCGGCAGTCACCCCCTTCTTAGCCATATCATCCTTCACACATTCCATCCATCGTTTCTTTGGTCTTCCCCTACTCTTATAGCCATCACAACAATAATTATTAAAACTCTCCTCACGACATTCTCCTCATTTCTCCGTAACACATGCCCGTACCATGACAACCGATTTCCACACAACTTTTCAGCTACCGGTGCCACTTTCAGACTTCATCTTATGTACTCATTTCTTATTCTATCCATTCGTGTAACACCACACCTTTCATTCATCCCTTTCGTAGCCCAACATTCTGATCCATACAAGACAGCAGGTCGGATCATGGTTTTATATATTTTCCCCTTAAGTTTAAGGGGAATGCGGGAGTCGCAGATTGTTCCCGTGACCTGCCGCCATTTCATCCACCCAGTGTTAATTCTGTGCTTAACCGTCCGTTATGATACCTTAACCTAAACATACATTATTATTTTGACAAAAAAAACCTCACATCATTTGCTTAATCCAGAGCTGTCTGGGTAATTGTCCGCGGAAGCGACAAAACACCATGTCTTGCGACCAGAAATCATGTTCTATGTCGGAAGGCAAATAAAAATTCGATACACGCACCACGAACATCTTTAATGCGCCACAATACGCCACAATACGAGCTATACCTATTTACTAACGACTTTATTGATATCTGCCAATATATCTCGACCTAGTGATAACATGTCAACAAGAATTATTGCAAAACTGTTGGCAGGTCACGTTTATCCGTTGACGCTGAGAATACGCAGATACCCAAACATGCTCACTACATCTATGAGATATACCGTGCTGACACACTAAGTAGGGGCAACAATGAGCCAACAGGGCAGGTCAGGGGTGGCACAACAACGGCACAGGTTAACTGCTTCGAGCATGCGCAGTGAGGCTCCGATATTACAATCTAAAAAGATTGTACTAATCTATAAATTAGTTGGCGTGTTTAGGTATCTGAGTATTCTCAGGTTAAAAGTTCTGCGACAATAGACGATAGTAGGCCATAACATCAGTTGCCGGCAGAAGTTACCACCCACCAGGCCAAGTATTGCCGCCAAGCGATTCATCGTTGGCATGACGTCTGGTGAAGCCGTACGGGGGACGGGTCTGAGCAGTTGTGTTGCGATGTGTGTCGGGTACGATGTGCCAAATGTTGTTGTGTCGGGAGTTTGGTTATAGAGGGTCAACATCGCTGGTCGTGTTGTTGGATTTAACATTGCATCACCTTTTTTTCCGGGTGGAAAATCCTCATGGATGTCCACCGCCCTGGTTCGGGCGACGGGGTCTGTCAGACTCTTACTGACTAAAATCCACCCGGGGGTGGGGGGGCGTTTATAAAATTATATAAAAAAAACTTGTTTACGTGGTTCGTTACATAATGTTATTTTAAACAAAATCAATATTATTATACTATTTAACTGACAGATCTATGTGTATATGTTTTTAAGGCAAGCACTTACTTATATAAACGTCAAAAGCTAGCTGCAAGGTCAGGTCGTTTCCTTTGAAGAGGTACTGGCACAAAACTCCACGGGCACTCTTTTAAAAATAATTGTCTTTTGCAATGTTTATACATAAGTCATATTGGATAACAGAGGACAGCATAGGCCTGTCAATAATCAGGTACTTGATATTAATAAGAAATAGTCTACTGATCTAAAGTAGCTAAGTAGATACCTACAAAGCCTGCAAAGACCTCATTTTTTCACTTTCTAATATGCTAAATATAGAAAGTGTTATATTAAAAACTAGTGTAAGAATTACCATTATAACCACTTATAAAGAAATGAAATTTGAATTATCTGTATAAAATATCAAACAATTAATCAAAGTAATTTAAAGTAAGCAGCTACTAAATATACAACATGTAAATTAAGTAACGCACTTCCTGAAAATAGTTTGTTCAGAATCGTTTACTGAATCTGTTTGTATCATTTTCAAGATAGGTAATTTTTAGGGTTCCGTTGCCAAACGGCAAAAAACGGCCATTTTTTTCCGAAACTATAAGAACTATACTACTGTTGAAACTTGGTAGGTAGATGTATTCTGTGAACCGCATTAAGATTTTGATGCAAAAATAAAAAATATTGGGGCTTCCCATACTTACAACTATTTTCTCGATAGTAGGCCATAACATCGGCTGCCGGCGGAAGTGACCACCCACCAGACAAAGTCTTGCCGTCAAGCGATTCGTCGTGTTCCGGCATGATGTCTGGTGAAGCCGTACGGAGGACGGGTCTGAGCAGTTGTGTTGCGATGTTGCGTTATTGTCTCGTGAATTTGGTCGTGGAGAGTCTCCAGATCAATCTCCCTCTAGCGCAGCATCGTTTGGTCGTGTTGGTCTTGGGTTTAACATTGCATCACGTCGCTCAACTGCCGTCATCCTTCCTATTCCTAAGTTTTTTAAGTGAATAGGCTTAATAAACTAGTGCGCTTTACACTCAACGATTGCATCACTGCTTAACATCAGGCGGGATTGCAGTCAAGCACTTTATAATTATTAAAAAAAAAAAAAAACTCAAAATATTTTAAGTAGTTTTTTTTAATACCTCGTAAATCGTAAACCGCTTATTACCGCGTAATCTTTCATACAAATAACTTAAATCCTTTAATTTCATAAATCAATGGTACGGAACCCTTTGTGAGTGAGTCCGACACGCACTTGGCCGGTTTTCTTATCCCAGAAATATGCCTTAAAACCACAAAAAATATTTTCATCTTAACCCTATTGTTTGGTTTGTTCAGAATTTTAAAATCGCAGTTTTACTTGTATTTTATGAATGGTATAACTAATTTAATAAATAACAATGCATATACCTGTTAAATTAAAAATTCAGTGTATGTATTATGATTTAAACATATTAATCTAATTGGGATGTTTGAGGGTGTGCGTTAATTACATTACATGTTCAAATCAAATCAAATCATTTATTTCAAATAAACCAGTTACAGGCACTTTTGTATTGTCAGAAGCTCGGTCAGTCAATAAGATGAAGCTAGTCGCCCATTCCAAAGAGTAGGTACCTATGGAGAAGAACGGGCAAGAAACTCCATGGACACTCTTTTAAATTTTCAAGCTATTGTTACAAATATTTGATTACATCATTCATGTTGAAATCAACCGTGTGAGAACGATGCAGAAATATATTGTACGCTGAGAGCGTCCATAGAAAACACACAAAAATCAATTCAGAAATTAAAATACGCCATGGCAGCTAAGAGATGACCAGTCCCCACTGACGGCGTCCGTTCACGAATATGACGTATGGATCAGCATCATTCAGGTCAACCATATTGAAGGGAACCCAATAACCCAACACACACGCCACCATCAGCGAGACATTTGAGTGAGCATGACATACTCTCAACAGCCAGAGCACAATCAAGTTAATAAAAATGACTAACCCAACAAATAAATGCCTTACAGCACATTCGTACATTGTGCTCACACGTTTGCCATGCAATTATACAATACTAAGAAATTGAATCTACACATTGCTAAGATAGTCCCCGCTCAACTGCCGTCTGCCTTCCTATTCACTCCGTTTTTTTAAAGTGAATAGGCTTAATAAGCTAGTGCGTTTTACCATCAACGATTGCATCACTGCTTACCATCAGGCGGGATTGCAGTCAAGTTTATAAATAATAAAAAAAAAATAGTATTGTCCAAGGTTCAGCAGCTCCAACAGTGTTCCCGAATACTAAGTTTAGCTCCTGTATAGCTGTACAAGTGCCGAACACCTCGGTCAGCGATACAATTCCGTAACGTACAATATGCTTAGCTACATAGTGTGTAATACAGGCATTGAATTAATAATATAAACAATTACATATTAAAACTACAAGAGGAAAAATCAAAGAACAATCAGTGTATAGAAATCGGACGCAGCTCAAGCCCAAGCCTTTTTGTCCTCAATATAATCCTTCACACTATAAAATGCTCTCTGACACAACTTACGTTTAATGAAGGATTTGAATTTATTCAGGCTCAGATCTTGAACCACCTCTGGAAGTCCATTGTAAAATTGTATACATTGGCATCTGAAAGAGCCACCTATTTTCTTGAGCCTTGTTGTAGGTACAATAAATTTTGAGTTCTGGGGCCAAAAAACCCTTCAACATCGCAACATAGCGTTCGGTATTAACAGTGATGTTTTGCCCCCGTGCGTTTTCAAAAAAATAAGGACCAATTATTCCTTTGGCAGAGATTGCGGCCCAAACTGTCACTTTAGGGCTATGTAACGGTTTTTGATGTTTGAGTCTGGGATTCTCACTGTTCCAATAACGACAATTTTGGCGGTTTACGAACCCATTCATATGAAAATGTGCCTCATCAGAGAAAAGGATGTTTCCAAATTTGAAAACCGATTGAGCATTTCATTAGCAAATGTGAGCCGTGCTATGAAGTCAGAGTCTTTCAATTCTTGAGTTAATTGCAGCTTGTATGGATGCAATTTAAGATCCAAGTTTAAAATTCGTTGCAAACTTCGTCGCGATACGTTTAGGACAGACGATCTCTTGCGAGTAGACATTTGTGGATCTTCTCGTACCGACTGCTTAACACTCTCAATATTGTCTTCGGTCCTAGATGTGCGTGGACAACCTTTTGCGTGTGGTATTGTGGCGTAGGATATTACGCTATGGAAATAGCCAAAGTACACTAAACGGGCCGTCTCAACATCAGTCAAATTTGGAATGTCCTAACTGCGTATGCAGCAGAACTTAGTTTTTTTGACAATTTTTCTATATGTGGACCCCATTGAAGCCTAGCATCCAGAGTTACACCCAAGAATACTGTGCTGTCTTCAGATTTCAATTCTTCGCCCTTTTTGTATATGTCGGCGTATAATTGCCGTCGTTGTTAGACATAATATATATTTGCACCAACATATCACTCAAATAAACATGAAAATAAGAAATGGCAGAAAAATGCATAAAAGGAGTCAAAGAAAACTCCTCCCTTCAATCCAGAGCGTTTATTCCACTAGTAGCGAATCAAGAAAGACCCCCTTGTTCGTATTACAACAATTTTTGAACACCAAACTACCGCCAAATAGGCTTTATAATAAAACAAGTGGATATGATATAAAAAATAGATGAAACATAAAATAAAATTAAACGGATGTGTCAAAATAAATTTAACAATATAAAACCGGAAACCAGAACATTTTAAATAAATAAAAAGGAGGTATCGAAAATTAAAATATTAATTTATCATAGACCCAATCGGAAATATAAGTATACTAGCTTTCCGCCCGCGGCTTCGCCCGCGTGGAGGTCGGTTATATCGCGCTTTTTCAATTTCCCTCGGGAACATCAAAATTTTCCGGGATAAAAGGTAGCCTATGTTCTTTCTCAGAGTCTAAAGATTGTCTGTGCCAAATTTCATCAAAATCGGTTGAGAGGTTTAAGCGGGAAAGCGTAACAGACAGATAGACAGACAGACAGACAGAGTTACTTTCGCATTTATAATATTAGTATGGATAAATAACAAGAAAGTGAAACCAAATACAATAAAATATGCTTAAAATTAAAGGCGCCCCTCCTATACGGAGTTATGAAGGTGTCTGGGAAAGCACATTTGCAGAAGGAATTATTGCCAAACTAGCTAGTTTTCAACGTAATCTTTTATTTTATTTTAAGCTTTTTGATAAAAACACCTTTGATGATTTGAACTTCCATTTCCAAGTTCTGTAACCGGCATTGGCAAAGTGTTGTGAAGCGGATCCTATTTATAAAGAGTAACTTAATTGGTAGCTTTAGCATATCTTACTTTAGACATCACTATTGAATTTTTGCTATGGGTATTTATATTATAGAAATTACTTCTTATTTAGAAAAGTCCTGTTTTTGCGAACACATAATATGCTTTCCAACATTAAGAGAGGAGGCAGAGTTATTATATTTAGGAATTCATTTCTAAGATACTTGGAAGACATAATAAACGATAGATCAATAATATGTCTACCCAAATAGTAGGCAAAAGATGGATGAAAATAAGATAAGACCGAACATAATGGAAAAAACAATAGGAGGAAACTTTAAATTAAAGACATCTTTACTCTATATTTTGTTATGAATTGTCCAATACATTTAATTTACAGTATAAAGAGGGGCCATTGTCTAGTAGTCAGATTATAACTCCAAAACATCCGTAAAACCGATCAACTTATAATAATCTCAGTAGACAGTTCAATGTTCAGTAGTGATAACTTTAGATAACATTGTGACTCGTTACACAGAGTAAATATAACTTGAGCCGATATTGACATAACAACAGTATTATAAACAAAGATTGGTTTAATAGCTCGAAATAGAGAACCGCCTACACTCACTACTGACATTACACTGGATCTACTCGTACCTAAGTAGATAGATTGTCTGGCGAAATAATTTGAGAATGTATTGTTATTTGGAAACCTCTTGGCAAATAACGTCATGTCGCTTGAATAATATATTCAGGGGTCTTAAGTAGCCACTTCCGGGATGCAGGCTTCTTTACCCTGGAGTGAGCCAAAACACCCAGAGCGGGCTGGCGGACGTCACTGATCATAGAAATTTTAAATAATAATCGATATTTTAGAAACCGGTTTGGGTTCTCCTTTTGCGTATCGTGTCTTAATCATTTTAATTACAAAGTATTTTAAAAGATAAATTATTTGAAGAGATTTATTTATTACTGTCGTTATTAACCAAATAACTAAGAGTTAAAGATAAAAATTACTCAGGCCTAGTGTAACTAATGAAACTCAACCAGTCAAGTCAGATGTACACATTGCAGCTACTTGTGTAAGTTCAATATCAATCAAGTCGTCTCAATCATACTAAGTGATTTACTATCTATCTAAAATCGTTAGATTGATCTCGCGCGTACTAATCCAGTCGCTTAATTACGGTCCTACAGAATATAGAGCGAGGCATGTCTAGACAAGTAGGTAACTGGTATGTGTTACACATAAATATACAGTACCACCTGCGCCTATGGCATACCTATAGACAGCCTCCGTGGCGTAGCGGTAGCGAACGCGGCCGCACGGAGGTGTGGGTTCGATCCCCACGCAGTGCAAATATTTGTATGCATGTATATGAATATTTGCACTCGTCTGGTCGTGCCTCGGAAAGCACGTTAAGCCGGTGGTCCCGGTTGCCATACGAATATCTAGTGGCAGACTTTACGGATTATTAGAGCCCTCAGAAGTCCAACAATTGGTCTAACTACAATGCTTCGATATCTCCTTCGGGTTGTGGAGGTCAGACGGCAGTCGCTTCACGGAAAATCAAAATCAAATTTGGAGTCTGGGGTCCGTTTTACAAGTCTAACTGGTAAAGCGGACCCCACACTCCAAAGCTGGAAAAGCTTCGGATGCGACTGGGAAAGCTGAGATGATGATGATGACCACCTGCGCCCATCAGTTTCACCCGCGTAGGTTTCGATGTCGTGAGAATATCGGGATAAAAATATCATCCGTGTTCCCAATTTCATCTAAATCCGTTCTCTATCAGTCTTCCCTCTAGTGATCTGACATAAGTTAAATAGTGAGATTGAGTTTCATATTAGTTAATTATGAGCATTGTGTAAAGTTTTACAAGCGTTTCAACGCCAAAACGTGTATGGCAAAGCAGAAGCTATAATTAATTGACATTTTATTAATCTAAAAATAATTGACATTATTTGACTACAATTTAAGTGTCTTCGAGGCTAGAGTAAACAGGTTCTTAATAAACTAGCACGCTTTACCATCAACGATTGCATCACTGCTTACCATAAGGCGAGATTGCGGTCAAGCCTAGTGCTTGACCATAAGGCAGGATTGCGGTCAAGTACTAGTCTATAATATTATAAAAAAAATAATGCCGTTTAATTCAACGTTGCACTTCTAATACCTTCTCGAGTCTACGCGAGTATCAATCATGTACAGTGTAGGTAGGTATGAGAGAAACGGTAAATACATAATTATAGTTTTCAAATAACGACACTGAGCTAATAAGGGATACGAGAGTTGATATTATTTAATGGCTACAATATTTATCTGTTCATAATCTAAGACCAATAAGTGTTTAAGAACAATGAGCTATGCAAGTCAGAGTTTGATTAATTAACATAATCTATTCTAATTTTTTTTCGGGGTGGAAATCCTCATAGTACGTCCGCCGCCCTGGGGTGGGCAACGGGGTCTGTCAGACTTTTACTGACTAAAACCACCCCGGTGTCTTCTATTGATTACCTACCTTAAGTATAGTAAACGGACATTCCATTCAAAAGATATTAGGAAATTAAAAATGTCAACTTGTACGTAAAGTACACTTACTTTTCTTGGCTCATCTATACTATTATATAAAGCTGAAGAGTTTGTTTGTTTGTTTGAACGTGCTTGCGTGCGTGTGGTTTATAATAAGTTAAAAAAAAAAAAAGTCTCAGGAACTACTGGTCCTATTTGAAAAAGTCTTTTTGCGTTGGATAGCTCATTAATCCAGGAAGGCACGCTACGACCAACAGGAGCGGAGCATATATATAAAAAAACATATCGAAACCTACGCGGGTGAAACCGCAAGGCGCATCGAGTATTTTATAAACTTAGTACATTTTTATTATAATACTCACATGAATTATTGGAAGTTGTTACTTATAGAGATCACATGAAATACAACTGCCTTTGATGCTGGCTACGAACAAATAAAGCCGAGTCTACTGCTTTTTTAAGTAGTGAATGTCCCAATAATCATCTAAAACAAATTTAGAAATTATTAATATTTTTTCAAAATTTAATATATTCTCTGATAAAAAAAAAGGTTTCAAATATGATGTGTGGAAAAAAAGTTGCAACTGTCTAAACATAGTTCCCTAAAAGTAAGTAATAATCGTAAAATAAAGTAGTAAGCGAATTCATTCCTGCCGCAAGTATGGTAGAGTAGGCATCCCAGTCGCGGGCCAAAGAATCTAGTGCCGAATGTTTAGGTATTATATTTATTACATTATATTATATATTATGAATATTTCAACAAATTGAGAAAGAAAGACAATTTTATTTAACATAAAAATATTACTAGTAATTGCCTCTATTTACAACAAAGTATTTATAAAATCCACTCGTGCGAAGCCTGGACGTTATGAAAAGTCATGTAAAAATATTCGGGACGACAAAAACAGAACACCATAAACTATTGACCGTTTCGAAACATCAAAAATATTTACACGACTCGAGAGTATGTAGTTCCGTGGTTTAGACTCATCGGTGTTCTGATGACACACTACAAAAACCTTTCTAAAACACAATGGCGGCCGCTGTGGCCGCCGATTGGCAATATTATTGAATTTTAGTGGAGAATTGAATTCGTTTAGCGCTCAGCGTCCCGAATGGTGCCGTGTTCAGCTTACGTGAAGATACTTGAATGAACCACTAGACTGGGTATTTGTAAAGGGTCTGCACAAATTTACAAATGTTTGAAATGCATTTCTGACTACTGGTTTACAAAAATTATTCTGTTTTTCTTTTTTATTTGTATTGTCGACTTCTTTATGATCATACAAAATTTACGCTGAGGTACTTATAAAAATAAGTCGCATTAATATTATAAGCAAAACTTTTACAGACTAGAATCACCTTTATAAGTATACAATAATGATGGCTGAAAACTTATTACATCCTGACCATTTATTAATTTAATCTTCTTAATTTAATGTAATTTCATTTCTTAAACAAAAAAGACATTTAGGGGGAACAAAATCATTAGTACGCAGAAATCACGCGTGGTCACCGGCGGCGCACGAGTGGTGCTGCCCGCCCCTCGCTAAACACCACTAATCTAATATTGCTAAATGGTGACCCAGATTTGGTTCAAAACGGTCTTCAAAGCCTGGAACACAGGCGTAGAATAGCCAACCTATCGGTGTTCTATAGGATGCATGGAGAGTGTGCGTGGGAATTGCATGACTTAATTTCTCAAACATCGGACGACCCTTACGTTGTTGACACCACTTCAATCTGGATGAGGCGTTTCGCCTCGTCTTTTGTACCGCGTACTTCGAAGGCCTGGAACAATTTGTCAGGGGCGGTGTTTCCGTCTGACTACAATTTAAATATCTTCAAGGCTAGAGTGAATAATAGCATTTTAATAAACTAGCGCGCTTTATCATCAACGATTGCATCACTGCTTACTATCAGGTGGGATTGCTGTCAAGCACATAAAAATGGGCCTAAAATTTTGTTACTGTAAGGAAGGGTTTAAACCTAAAGGCCAATTCTCGTTACATATAACGTTCAAAAGCTAGTCTCAGTCTCATCTCAGCATCAATCAAACAATGTCAAAAAGTTGTCAAAATATACTTTAGAGAGAGAGAGAGAAGGAAATTAGAGGTGTCTTTGACAGATTGAGACAGAGATCAAGATTGTGAACATTTATAAGGTGACGAGAAGTTGACCCTATTAGGTAGTCACGTGATCAATCATGACAGTTCATACGTCAAATTAGTAGAAGTTAGTTGACACAAAAAACTCGACTATCTTTAGTAGTACAAAAGTTGCCTCAGATTGACCAAAGCCAGAACTTAATTTGTATTAAAATACAAACATAAACAGCCACACCTGGAACAATTACCTACATATAAGCCATAAAAATATTGTGTTCTCTACGACAGCCGTTTCAAACCAAACTATTCCATTAAAACTCTATTCGGTTCCAAATTTTGGACACTCACAATTGCCTGACGGTAGAGAAACCCAACCACAATACTGTCCACCCATTCGTGGAAACTAAATACAGTAACAATTATCCACCATGCAGACTTAAAATAAATAATTGCATATTCTGTACCAAATAGGAAGTCTTCTAAGAAGTCACTATATCTCTGCTTAAATACATAAATGCTAAAGGAAGCTAATGCTAATGTCCTATTTATAAGCGAGGACTTGTTATTGGCTGTCAGTCCAACTTACTGTTTCTTAACTGATTTGTTTAGCTGTAAGTCCTCCATGCTTAATAAATAAATAAAATATGCATGCTCGACTACTTAATGTCAGTGTTATGAATTCTCCGTAATGCTTTAAGCCGTGTTGCATCCAAAATGCAATGTCTCTGGAGAAATTAATGAGGCCAGCGGATGCTTAGAAAAGATGGGTCAGAGTTATTTTCAATAAACCAAAAAATTGAAACTTGCTTATACTTTTTACCTAACGTACATACGACTACACATCGGGTTTCCTTCAAACCGTGCCCAGGAGGAGTGTATATGAGACGTCTTGTATGTGTGTATAATCATTAAGTATAAGATTTATTTTAAAATTTGTGTATTGACATGTACTAATACTAGTTCTTTTTTCCTTACTAACAGTATTACATTTTATAATTATAGCAACTAGCAACGGTAATTGGCCTACGTATAATGAGTTCTGATCTGTTGTGTATTGATTTGACGAGGAGGATATGATGATCTCTGAGAGTCCACACTCTGTAGGGCTGTAAAGATTCAACCAACGGCTTATGCCCAGATGACGATATTACTGACTTTTTTGACATTTTAGTTTTTGACATTTCTGGTTTTATTATTAGAATGTTGAGTCTGATTATGTTTTATTGTGATAGACCGTCGAAACCAGACATTGTTTTAATAAACATTTGTATAATGAGTACGTAGGTTTACAGGGTGGGACCACGGTAGCCCTAAAATTATTTTTAAAACTTCAGCAATTCTACATTCAAATATTTAGAATGAATGTTTTATTTTCCATTCACTATCAGACATACAATTTAATGTTAAAATATAAAAGATCATGTCCGCTGTATTATTTATTTTTTTGTTTTAGTAAACAGGGCAACGGAGTGCATGCGCCGAGTGCTCGTGACAACAATGTGAAAGCGTGTTCGCACCACAAAACTACATGATACAGTACAGTAGGGACCGGTGATTGGCCGAAACTAAGGTGAAAGCCGAAACTGAGTAATAAGTCGAAACCGAAAGAAGTTAATTTATTTATTTATACTTTGGCACAAAAAAATGTACAGCGGCAGCCGTAATGCCTTACGCATTCCCCATTCAACCACGGGTAATAAAGAAATTAGATGGCAGGTGCTTTACTTAAAATAATGACAAGGAGAAGAAAAAAATCTCATAACACTATTTAAACTAATACTTAAATAATCTATATACACACACATACTAATACAAAAATATATAAATATAATATACAAAACAAACTTGTGAGAGAGGTGTTGAGATGAACCTACCCTAATTGTTTGCAAAACAACTGCGATTTTCGCTTAAATGCAAACCGACTGGTCGCCATCCTGATATTAAAAGGAAGCGCTTTCCACAAGAGAATTGACTGCATATGAAACGAAGAGTGAACAAAGTCAGAGGTATGTGAAGGACAGAGTAAGAGGAGACGTTTATTTTCTTTGTTTGAGTTTCGTAAACATATCTGTTATTTGTTTTTTACAAATTAGTATTTTTGTGGGAAATATACTGCCGTAGCCTCCTCGGTGTTTAAGCCGAAATTGATCAAAATTCTCGACGGCGGTGCTTTAGTTTCAGTGTAAGACGAAACCTAAATATTCAGGCCGAAACCATAACCGACCTCAGCTTAATTCCAGCCATATCCATTGGGGCACAGTTTAGCCCCAGGATAAATGGGTTTTATTCTATTTACTAGAGGCACACGTCGACGGCCGGCTCCTTGCCATGGATTATGTAAATAACGTTGTACAGTTTTGCATATCTGTGTCTTCAGTTTTGCTAGTCAGGTCATTTTATGCACTTTTAGTTAAATTCTGCGAGAAATTTTGTTTGTGCAGAGTTTGTTAGCTGGTATTTTGTATTTGTTGTTATTCTCAGTTGATGGAACGATATAACGGCGTCCCTGAAGCTTTAATTTGGTTAGCTGAGAAAGTGACGAAATTGGTGCAAACAGGGCGTCGCTATTAGCCTTCCTGGGTGGTTTCTGAAAATCAGCGCTTTTGATGATAAAGTAGTCCGAAGTGACATAATTTTGCTTAGCAACGTGTTTTTGCACAAATGTGACGCTCGGTCGAATTGTTCTTATGTTATCGTTATTTACCAGTGTAGTAATTACGTCTTTGCTCCGTGATAACAAGCAACAGATAAAATCGGTGACCTTTAAATGTTCGAAACTTTTGGCTACTTTGTATGTGTTTCTTCTGTTCTTTGTGTGTGCGTGTTGCCAGTGATGACTTATGGAACTGAGACGTGGTCGCTAACAATAGGCCTTATAATAAACTCTAGGTCACTCAAAGGGCAATGGAGAGGGCTGTGCTTGGGGTTTCAGTGCATGATCAAATCAGAAATGAGGAGATCCACAGAAGAACGGGAGTAACCGACATAGCCTGAAGAATTTCAACACCTATGTGACGGGGGGCCGGGCACATTGCCCGTAGGACCGATGCCCGATGGGGTCGACGAGTTCAACTAGTGTAGTAGGTGAGTCTAATAGGTGAGTGGCGACCACGTACCGGAAGACGCAGCGTGGGTAAAGGCCCCAGCAAGGTGGACCGACTAGCTAGTGAAGGTCGCGGGAAACCGATAGATGCGGGAGGCGCTGAACTGGTCGTCGTGGAGATCCTTGGGGGATCTTTCGGCTGATATGATGATGATGATGCTGTGTTTGTTTATTTTGCTTTTGTAAAAAAATAATTTTTAACTTGCGAGACTTTCCCTGATTACATCTATTACTACCTACTATAATAATCTAGTAGCTTTCCGCCCGCGGCTTCGCCCGCGTGGAGTTCGGTTATATCGCGCTTTTTAGATTTCCCTCGGGAACATAAATTTTTTCCGGGATAAAAGGTAGCCTTTGTTCTTTCTCAGGGTCTAAAGATTGTCTGTGCCAAATTTCATCAAAATCGGTTGAGAGGTTTAAGCGGGAAAGCGTAACAGACAGACAGACAGACAAACAGGCAGAGTTACTTTCGCATTTATAATATTAGTATGAATTAGTATGGATTACGACTATATAAAGCTGAAGAGTTTGTTTGTTTGAACGCGCTAACCTCAAGAACTACTGGTTCGATTTGAAAAATTCTTTTAACGTTGGATAGCCCATTAATCCAGGAAGGCTTTAGGCGTATAACATCAGGCTGATACTAAAAGGAGCGGAGCATGTAAAAAAAAACATATCGAAACCTACGCGGGTAAACCGCGGCTCGCAGCTAGTTTCTAATAAAGCTTCTTTATTTTGATGTGTTGCACCTTATCACTGTCTGTATTGTATGCACGGTCACATTTTACCAATGTGGATGTTTGCGTAGTTGACAAGTAGATTGGATCAGAGGATTTAGATTTCCCCCTTCCCTGGCCGCAGAAGATGCACCGGGCACCGAAGAAGGGTGGATAACGCCCGCCCCCCATGAATGGGTCCAGGGGCGAGGGACATGGGGAAGTCCCCGCCCCCTATTCGATGGACCCCGAGGCGGAGGCGCGCGCCTCTGAGGCGATGCACGGGGTAGTTTAACAGCCCATTACCCCGTGCAGGAGACGAGGCCCGGACAGACCGGGCAAGCACGAAAGCGTAGGGCCGTGGAAGAATTTAGACTCCCGCGGCTCCACGCGCCCTCGTGATAGAAGAGATACCGGGATGGTTTTAGTCAGTAAAAGTCTGACAGAGCCCGTCGCCCACTCCAGGGCGGCGGACATCCTATGATGATTTCCACCACGAAAAAAAAAAGAAAAAAAAAGAGGATTTAGATTTGGCTTTTAATGTTAGGGATCGTGGGGCCATTTCCATTGTATTTGTATCGACTAGATTGTGACAAAAACTCTTATAATGACTTATTTCTGTGAAATTGTTTTTGTTATAGTCATACTATTTACACATGAGTGTTTCATAATTAAAGTGATTTGTGTATAGAGTTTGACCATTTCTTGTAGGTTTGACTTAGTTTATCTTTGTTCAAATTCCTCTTAATTTTCAATAACTTTTCAGACACATTTTATATAGCTTTTTAAGACGCTTGCCTACAGAAACAATGAACTATTTTGTCTAAAAGTAACAAACTGAACTCCTATTTATTCTTCGGTAGTGTCGAGGACGTAACTCTAAATCGGTTCCGATCTCGACAAGGCGACCGGTATCGTTACCAGGACCACCTCCGGGACACGCTTTAAAAGTTGTCCCGGGAATGTAACGGGAACTTTGAACCCGCTTTGCTCTAAAATTCATCTATGAAATATATTTTTGAAGTATTAATCGATAAAAGTGGATTATTAAGTGTTGATGAATTTATGTAGATAACAATGCTTGAAATTCAGAATATAATTAAACTTTTCTCATAATAGGTAATATTGATTTTGTTTTCATGAATATTCAATTGAAATTATTTATGAAAAACGTTAACACACAATTTTGAAGCACATTTGAAATAGGTGCCTACCAACATTTTGTGGAACCACAGATTCAACAATTTGTGATTAATGCCATTAATGTTGATTAATACCATACATATTACATAGTTACAAAGTAAGATAGGGCAATGCCTATAAAAATGTTAGGTTATAATGATGTTTTTTTTTTCCTTGCGCTATCAATGGGCCTTTCCCAGTTAGTAGGACTAGCGACTAGGGTGCCTGATGGACCACAGATCTGGACAGATATGTTGTAACAGTTTCCTCACCGTTGGAAACTTCAGACCACTGTCTCGTGAAGTCTGTATCGTCCTTCTCGCCGCTAGATTGGGATTCACGTGGTGAACGGCGAATGTGGCTATACAAGGCAGCAGATTGGGATGAGATGCGCCACTTTTTTGCGTCTTATCCTTGGCAGCAGTCTACTTCCCCTCTTACCGTATAAGTCAGTGTTCCATCAGGCTTGACCAGCGGAGGCAAGCCGGCAAAAGTTCCCTTCGGCCAATTTGGCAAGGAACCAGAAAGATCTGCTACCCGATAGCTGCACAGACAGCTTGTTGCCAATATGAGTAATGCAGTCGAAGTGAGCCTTCTTAAGGACTTTTTGTAGGTTAGTACTGTGTCGTCTGGACGTGAATAAAGCTAGTGGTGCAGATGGTATACCAGCGATTGTTCTTAACACTTAAGGCCACATAATCAAAATATATTAATTACTTTTTAAAAATCCTACTTATATTTCCTTTTTTTTATAAATGATAAACCAACGCTTGACCGCAATCCCGCCTGATGGTAAGCAGTGATGCGATCGTTGAAGGTGAAGCGCGCTAGTTTATTAAGAGCCTATTCACTCTAGCCTTGAAGACACTCAAATTGTAGCCCGACGGAAACACCGCCACCGGCAAGTTGTTCCGGTCCCTTGATGTACGCGGTATAAAGGAGGAGGCAAAATGCTTCGTCCGGATCGTAGTAGTGTTAACAAAGTAAGGGTGGAAACTCGCCGTACGACGGGTCGTCCGATGGTGGAACGGAGATGGGGGAATTAATAATTATAAAATGAATTCGAAAGTTTGTGAGAATGATGGATGAGGAAGTTTGTTACTTTTACTCGTGTAAAAAGTACTGAACCGATTTGAATGAAATTTGGTACACAGATATAAACGCATCCGAGCGACGCAACGAGCCCCTTCACCTCGGCTCCTACTTTTCGAAATGAATCCTTGGAGTGTATCGACCGCCTTCACTACTTACTTTTTTTCTTATTACTTTTTTTCAAAGCATTGTATACCGCGACAACAAATTCTAACACACACACATATCCTAACACAGCACTAGATAACATAAACAGATACACCCAAACTCACACACACACTTACTCGTATCTGACACAAAAACACACCATTAAAGAAGTGGAAAAAAATGGAATCAAATCCTTTAAAATGAAAATAGTGATTTTGCAGTTACACAAAATAATAAGTGACAATGTTAGCCATACTCCAACCTTCATTAAGTTACTTTCTTTATCGTGGATAACTTAGAAGTATTTGAAAGTATTGATGAAACCCTTAGTATAGATTGTCACTTGCTCGATGAACTCCAAGTATGCGAAAAACATCTCAACTGTGAATACAACTTCAAAATGCTAACACTTAATATAAGAAGTGCACAACGTAACTTTGACAGTTTTTTAGTGGCTCTAAAACTTTTAAACGTCCAATATGATCTCATCGTACTTACCGAGTGTTGGTTACACGAAAGCTCTGTTATCAAACAAATGGAAGGCTACAACGTTTTTAACACTACCCATTACAAAAATAAGGCAAGTGGAGTAATAATATATGTGCGGGACTCTATCACGGTGTCAGTTTCGGAACTGGACATAGATGACGCGGAGGGTTTGTTGGTATGTGTTAACGGTTTTATGCAAATTCTCGGAATATATCGCTCCCCATCTACTGCTAGCCTGGATAAATTTTTAACATCTCTCGACTTTAATTTAAGTAAACTTAAAGAAAATTCCAGGCTGGTACTACTAGGAGACCTAAATATAGATATACTTTCGGAAAACCCCAACGCTGATAACGTAGCATATCAATGTTTGATGGCACAACATGGCTTACTTCCCGCCATTACAAAACCTACAAGGGGACACAGTTGTCTGGATCATATTTTTGTAAAAAGTAAAGACTCTTTAGTAGGAGTGGTTAGTAAATGTGCAGTGACAGATCATAACATAGCAATGGTCGGCCTTAACACATCAAACGATATACCAAATAGGAATAAAAGGACAATTTCGAAGACAAATTTTGATGCTGTATGTGCTGATCTGCAAAAGGTCGATTGGACCAAAGTTACTGACAAGAGTGATGTAAATGAAGCGTTAGAGTGCTTTAATAGTATAATCTGTTCCACTATAAGCACTCATACGCATATAATTAAGAGTAGCCGCTCGAAGTACAATCTAAAGCCATGGATCACTCCAGGTTTGATGAGATGTATGCGTCATAGAGATAGTTTACATCGCCAGGTAAATTTAAATCCTAACAACGACACTCTTAAACTTTCGTATAGTAGGTACAGAAACTTTTTTGTAGACATTCTACGTAAAGCGAAGAAGGACTACGAAAGCAAAGCCTTAGAAGACAACAGAGGAAACTCTAAGAAGTTGTGGACTACAATAAAAGACATATGTGAGATACGACAGAAAAGAAATGACTCTACTGATCTATTAAAAGCTAAAAGTACACCGCAGGTATCGCTTAACTATTGTAACCACTATTTCACAACAGTAGGCAAAATCCTATCTGAGCGGATTCTTCAGGGATTAGCTACCTCTGAAGAAGCACTATCAGCTGATATCGACACAAATACCTCACCAGTTGATTCAATGTTCACGACACCGACAGATATATATGAGGTTGACTCTATTATTAGAAACCTGAATCATGATAGTGCACCTGGTCTGGATGGAATTAAGCCGTCCTTAATCAAGGCGATAAGTCCCATTATTTTAGAACCTTTCACGCACATTTGCAATCTGAGTTTGTCGTCAGGAGTTTTCCCAGATCATTGGAAAATAGCTCTAGTCTCTCCAATTCACAAGGCTGGTCCTAAAAACTCCCCAGATAGTTACAGACCTATATCGCTGCTTTGCATTTTCTCAAAGGTCCTGGAGAAACTAATGAATAACCGTTTAGTGAATTATCTAGAAAATCATTCACTTCTCTCAGAAAGACAATTTGGCTTTAGAAAAGGAAAATCGACTACCGATGCGGTCGAACTGCTTACAAACATAATATGTAAACATATCGATAGTGGTGACCGCTGTCTTGGAATATTCTTAGACCTCGCTAAAGCGTTCGATACTATCTCTATTCCTATCCTTCTGAGAAAGCTCCAAAAACTAGGTATAAGAGGAAAAACACTTGACTGGCTTCAAAGCTACCTGAACAACAGGCGGCAATGTGTCAGAGTTGACAATCTAGTCAGTGACGAACAGGAAATCAGCTTTGGAGTCCCGCAGGGGAGTATTCTTGGCCCAACACTCTTCAATATATACATGGACGATATACTTAAAATCACCATCCCAAATGCTGACCTAATTTGTTACGCAGACGACACTGTTATTATATATCACGGAACTGATTGGGAAGACTTGTACAAAAAAGTAGAAGCAGGAACGACCAGGATCGCCAACTGGCTTAACAAAAATTTGCTAACCTTAAATATAAAAAAGACTAAATACATTATCTTCAGAAAAACACTCGCTACCAAAATACCAGTAAAGAATTTTAAGATTCATGAAGAATATTGCCATAACACTTTTAGTAACTGTAATCGTCAATGTTCATGCAATAATATCGACAGAGTGGATGAAATAAGATACTTGGGAGTTACTATAGACCAACACCTCTCATTCAAATCTCAAATTAGGGAACTTGTTAAACGCGTTCGGAAACAAATTTATATAATGAAAATGATAAGGAACTGTGCACCAGTGGATGTAAAAAAAACTCGTCTATATAGCTTTATGTCAGTCGTTAATACAATATTGCATTGTAGTCTGGGGAGGAGCATCAAAATCTCATCTACTAATCCTCGAAAGAGCACAACGCGCAGCACTCAAAACTCTGTTTCATAAACCATACCGTTTTCCTACTGAAATCCTGTTCACAGAAGTTTCCCTCCTGAGCGTAAGAAAACTATATATACTGAACGCAACAACAAAGACGCACATCAAAATTTCTAAAAGGCGTGATTTAAGTAGTTTACAGGCGAAAAGAAATTTCAGAGTCCCAAATTCCCCAGTAAAATCCGCATACGCACAAAGACTTCCTCATTTTCTACACGTACATGTCTACAATACGGTGATCAAACAGTGCAATATAATAAACTGCACTCGCAAACAAATAAAAAATTTACTAACATCCTGGCTACTAAACTTGTCATATGACGAAGTAGAAAGGATCATTACAGTGATTAAATAGCTGTTGACATGTAAAATTCTTAGTTTGTCTCACACACACATAACGCTTAGACTCCGTCAAACTCACCCTCACCCGATCACACTCACTCAACTCACTCATTCAACCCATGATCACACACACTCACACTCATTCGCATAAACTCATTTTCATAACAGTAGCGGTTTTCTTTTTGTAGTTTTATTTTTTGTTACTTACTTTTAATTCTCAATTTTATAAATCTTTAAACTTTTGTGAACGCTTTATTTATGTTTCTAATATTATAGTCAGTTTTTTTCTTTTTGTAATCAATTTGAAGTAACGTTAATTTACTAATTTACTAAAAATGTTTTAAATTCTTTAAATGGTAAACCCTCCGTATTGGTACCCAAGATACAGGCTTGCCTAGTTTGGGGCCAATGTAAAATCACTGTAATCTTTTTAGCAATAAAGTTTATTATTATTATTATTATTATTTTCAGCTTTTGGGAGTTGAGATTTCCTCGAACCTTAACTTTGGGCGGTTTATTGGGTCCAAGGCCAAGGTAGCTGCCAGGAAGCTTGGCGTTATTGCAAAGGTCCGGCGGTACTATACACTAGGGCAGCTTCTAATGCTGTACAAAGCACAGGTCCATTCGTGTGTGGAGTACTGCAGCCACATTTGGGCTGGTGCTGCGAAATGTCACCTGGCCACTTTGGATTCGGTGGAGAGGCGTGCGAAGAGGCTGATTGGCGACCCAGATTTAATTCAAAACGGTCTCCAAAGACTAGAGCACAGGCGTAGGGTAGCCAGCCTTTCGGTATTCCATAGGATTCATTTTGGTGAGTGTGCGAAGGAATTGAATGATTTAGTTCCCCCATCTCCGTTCCACCATCAGACGACCCGCCGCACGGTGAGATTCCACCCTTACGTCGTTAACACCACTACGATTCGGACGAAGCGTTTCGCCTCCTCTTTCATACCGCGTACATCGAGGGACTGGTACAATTTGCCAGTTGCGGTGTTTCCGTCGGACTACAATTTGAGTGTCTTCAAGGCTAGAGTGAATAGGCTCTTAACAAACTAGTACGCTTTACCATCATTGATTGCGTCACTGCTTACCATTAGGCGGGAATGTGGTCAAGCCCAAGTTTCTTATATATAAAAAAAATATCCCCATATTCCCACGGGGTCAAAACTTATACACTACATATATATATATATATATATATATACAGTATGTTAACTAACAGAGGGCGTTCCCGTTAACCCAAAATAGTATAGCATACATACATGCTAAAAAAAATATTTCCATTCGAAAACAAAATGTTTTAAAATTTTTTCCAATAAGAAAATATTCAATAAAAATTTTAAATTGACATGTAAAACAAACACACTGTACACGCGAACATGAAAGACGGCAACGTCGCAGTTTATTTATACATGACGACTACTATTTTGATTTAAAACAGGAGGTTTCAAATTTATTTCCAATTAGAATTTTTTTTTATTCGGATTTTTTTACGCTTATTTTTCTATGCTGATATTTTTATTTTAATCTATTAATGATATATATTAACGAGTTTAAGGGAACGCCTTCTGTTATTTAACATACTGTATATATATATATGCTATACATTAAAATAACTTGTTAAATAAGATACATATCTGAAAGCTTCTTAAAATACGCTGAGATTTTCTTACTTTCATATCCCTGAGTCATCAAAGAGATCCAGTATTTTTTTCTATTTCGAAGATTGAGAGTTTGGAAATTTTAATAGAACAATACTAAAACAGCAAGAAAAAGATTTCTTTCAATCGGTTGCCGCTTTTGTCGTCGTTTTTAAATAATGTCGACTTGCTTTGATGTCTTTTTAATAAAATAATCTGCTACATTCTTACGCTTGCGGCTTGAAGGTTCATCATCATTCTAAGTTGGAAAACACGACGTTAAAAGAAATACGACTTCGTGCATCAACTGTCGACATACGAAACCGATGGTGGGCCTGCATTCGCAACAGATGCCAACAATTTGAGCAGGATTGGTAACAATTGTGAAATAAATGTTAAAAATGCAATTTTGTTTTTTTTATTTCAAGTAAATCTCACGAAAAGAGAAAGATACGAGACAGCTTTTCCCTTCTAAGAATGAGATAACAGATTTATAGATTTGTCATGTATCATTTAAGCAACAATATTTTATTAAATCATGATTATTTTGAATATTAGGTGACTCGATTCACAAATCTAACGAATTTACAAAGTTGTGAAAAGTTTTTTATGGCATATAGTACATTATTAGCAAGATAGACTGGAGAATTAATGAGGGAGTTAAAAGATTCCGGTCGCTTTTGGATTTTTTGTGTAGCCATATAATAAGTATATAAGCTGTAACATGTACCTTTAATTTAAGTTTTTTTTTTTTTTAATTTTTATTGAATACGAAATTTGGGTATCTTTATACCTACCCAGTAAAACAATAAAAAGTCGATAAAAAAATCTACAGGGTTTGAGGGATGATAGGGGGTCTGAAAGGCTAGCATATGACCCCCTTTTTAGGGTTCCGTAGCCAAATGGAAAAAAAACGGAACCCTTATAGATTCGTCATGTCTGTCTGTCCGTCCGTCCGTCCGTATGTCACAGCCATTTTTTCCCGAAACTATAAAAGCTATATATATATATAGGGAGAGGGCGCCACTAAGCCACGATACGTATCGGCTCCGTAATAATTGTGGATTAAAATACATAAACGGGTGAAATTCGGCACAAAACCAAGTTCAGTGGAAACATAAACAAAGTAATTTTAACTTATATTGTGGACAAAGCACCAAAACCAGTAAATAACCATCTAAATACAAGCAAAATAGTGAAGTGAAATAACGGTATTACTATACTGGCAGTGACTTCTACGCGCAAAAAAGTTCATCTACATAACCTACGAGCAATAGTACGTAATTCAACAGTAATATTAACCAACAATACAGTAAATAATTAATCCTAACCATCAAAATAATGAGCTTGCAACCTTAGATTATACCAAAGAGAGGGTACCTGTAATCTAAGGCAATTACATCAGAAAAACATAAATATCAGGTACACCAAGCCAGCGTTCCGCGTACTAATACCTAACCAAGCCAATAGAGGGCAGAACAAGTAGCAAAACACATTTTCTTACTAATCTCAAAGATTATATTGTGCAAACCATGGAAGAAATAATGAATATGCTCCGAAAAATACAAAGCGAACTTAACGAACAAAAATTGACCATTGTGCAATCAGCGGACAACGTTACGCAACAAGTTACTCATACCATAAATCTCAAATTGGAAGAAAAATTCAAAAAAATGGAAGAAATACACGATAACCTAGAAAAACAGCTGGAAAATCAGGAGAAAAGATTATACTTCCTAGAGAAGCAATCAAGACAGAGGAACATTGTTATATTCGGCTTAGCGGAGACGGAAACATCTTATGAAAACTCAGAAGAAAACATCATAAATTTCATTATACGCTACTTCTCTATTGAGCTAGAGAACCGAGATATACAAGAAATTAGGAGAATAGGGAAGAAAGGAGAAAAACCCCGACCAATCACTGTAACATTCACTACACTTGGCACAAAAATAAGAATTTATAAACAGAGAAAAATATTAAAAAATACTGATTATTATATAAACGAAGACTTGCCACAACACATTTTAGAAAAAAGAAAGGAGTTACTAGAACAAATGAAAATAGAAAGAGAGAAAGGAAACTATGCCACCATCAGATATGATAAATTAATAATACGCCGCAATAACGCAGACGTACCAGTCTATAAGAAAAGAACCTTACCAATTTCACCGGTTGATCCTACAGGACCAGTACTAGGTACACAAGTAAACAAAAAGAACAAAACCCACACAAAAAAAGGACTACAGAGATCATCAAGTATATCAGAAGGAGTTCTTAAACCAGGAATACTTAGTTTTTTAACCAACAAAAACCCCGGAAACCCACCAACCGAACAATTTAATAAAAACTATAAACAACAGCAACTGCCGCCCCTCTCTCACATGGAAAACACGACAAGTACACAAATAAAGAATAAAAAACATCTTCCAAGCCGGTCGGTCACCGTGGAAGATTACGACCAAAACCCTCCAGAGAAAAATAACAGCAAACCGTAGAAGCAACACCCATCTGAATACCTACAGGTACATATGAAACACGTAATTTTAAAACTTAGAAGACATACTCTCAATGAACAGAGTGTTTAGAAAATATAATAAATAAACTTTGATATAATTGGGTAGCACGATTGAAAAAATATCTAAAACGTTACATCATTTACCTAAGCTCACAGGTCTACCAGAAAGACTCTGGAGGAGGCCTTTACCTTTAACTGAGAGGGTTCTTGCTCAAAATATTAAATAAGTATTATTATTATGTCTAATTTTAACTTCAAATATTCCAATAATTAATTAATCGTATTTATATTGTTTTCTTTTTAAAATGAAACTTTAAAAATATAATGGATTGGAATACTTATTACTATTATAATCTAATTAATTGCTAATCACACATTAATTTTAATTTATTTTATTTTATTTTTTTGCATGCACACTGATACTGAAATTGTATTATGTACTTATAGCAAGAAATAAAAGGCTTTTTATTTATTTATTTATTATTTATAAAAGCTATACTGTTGAAACTTGGTAGGTAGATGTATTCTGTGAACCGCATTAAGATTTTGATGCAAAAATAATAATAAATATTGGGGGCACCCCATGTTTAAAACTGAAACTCAATATTTTTTTATTCATCGTACACATACGTGTGGGGTATCTATGGATATGTCTTCAAAAATGATATCGAGGTTTCTAAAATAATTTTTTTTCTAAACCGAATAGTTAGCGTAGTTTCTATTTAAGACGCTTCCAAAGTATACATTACTATAAAACTATAAAAAAATATAGTTTTATAGTAATATTACTATAAAAAATACCAACGAAAATTGTTTTGAACGAGATCTAGTAAGAAGTTTTTTTTTAATACCTCGTAAATCGTAAACCGCTTATTACCGCGTAATCTTTAATACAAATAACTTAAATCCTTTAATTTCATAAATCAATGGTACGGAACCCTTTGTGTTTTTTTTTGTTTTGGAAGGGAATTCATCAAATGACCTCTCCAGCTCTGGGCGGAGTGGAAGGGCGTGTCAGACTTTTACTGACTAAAACCCATCCGTGTTTCCCCACTTGATTGTACGCCAAGGTCACGGTTTCTTTTTTAACCAATCCGCAACCTTGACCCAGGAGGCATCGGTCTTCGTGGACCCCGTCACGATGTGCTGACATCTCTTTGAGGCGCGCGGCATGAAACACACCGCGCCGTCGACTCAGACCTGGTCATTACCGGGCGGCCAGCTGCCCGCCTCTCGCCGTCCGCAAGCCGGCACCTGCGGCGGCCGGGAGTTCGATGTTGTCTCCCAACCAGGGCATCTCCTACGGCTGCTAGAGGCGTGAAGGCGCTGGCATTTGCGTTCCCTCACGCGCTTCGCCTCCTCATTTGCCAGCATCACTGCTTCGCAGAAGGACGGCCTGCCATGAATTCTCGCTCCGGACCATGGCCTAGACTAAGGCCAGACGTGAGAAATTACCGCCGATCGCACCACGAGGACACGGCGGTGCTCTACCCAAACCGGGCAGACCCCCACCGCAAGCTTCACCGTGTCTTCAGGGCGACTCAAACACTAGTGACATCCTGGCGTTTCCTCCCGCCTTAAGGGACGTAAGGAGTTGCGTTAGGCGGAAGGTGAGGGCGCCGTGGCGCCTCTCTAGCCATTCCTCAAACAGGGGAAGATGACACGTTCAGTCAAACATTTCAATTTGGCACGTAATGCACCAAAGACTATGTATATACATATAACATTGATTAATATGAATGTGCATATAACTGCTGTGTTACTTCTTCTTTCGGAGATCATGAATCATGATCAGGAAGAAATTTCTTATTAAAAAATAAGCAGCACCTTTGTACTGAGATCTTAATTTTGTCATATCCTTTTGTATTTTATTGTGTGTACATAAATAATAAAATAAATATAAAAATAACAAAAGGAAAAAGTAGATTCAATCAGATGAATCATTGAATCTGAGCCTGAAATTGGGAGCAACTCAATCCCAAACCTTTTCCCCGATATTACATTTATAAAGGATGATTAAAATCAAAAATATATGGTGAACGTACGCAAGCTATGTGCATTATCGTTGATGTGGACACTAGTCTGTACTACCTGCTACCTCATATATGGTGAAATAGTCGCTTATCACTTTTTAAGTTTAAGCAAGGTTTATTTATAATAAATTAAATTAAATAAATAAATGTATACCGACAAATCACACAGACTGAGCTAGCCCCAAAATAAGCTTGAGACTTGTGTTATGGGATACTAACTCAACGATACTATATTTATAATAGATACATATATAGATAAACATCCAAGACCCAGGCCAATCAGGAAAATATCGTTTTTAATCATGATTTGGATTTAGGTTCGGGAAAGATAGTACAGTAGCAAGAACCGGTGCCCCTAATTCTACAGCAATAGGTAAATCTCAGTGGTTATTCGATTATCATATACCTACACAAAGTCCATTACACTTAGATATTAACTAACGTCATCCTCCCATGGGTGAAGGCAGAAACTACAGAACATTACCTGCTATTTATTATCCTTACACACTGCTTTCATTGCATTCACACATCACACATGCACACAGGTGCGAGTTCTGTGAACCTCACCTTTCTAAAAAGCCACTCATATTTCTAGATCATCATCATCTCAGTGTTAAACCCAGTCGCATCCGAAGCTTTTTTAACTTTGGAGTCTGGAGTCCGCTTTACCCGTCTAACTGCTGATTTTGGCTAAACTTCGATATTTTTCGTGAAGCGACTGCCGTCTGACCTCCACAACCCGAAAACGATATAGAAGCATTGCAGTTATACCAATTGTTGGACTTTTGAGGTCTCCACCGACCCGTAACGACTGCCACTAGATGTTCGTATGGCAACCGGGACCAACGGCTTAACGTGCTTTCCGAGGCTCGATCAGACCAGTGTAAATATTCATATTGATGCATACAAATATTTGCACTGTCTAGATATTCTCAACTATTTTAGGGTCGGCACCTTTCTTACCGCATCCAACTGAGTATCAGTACTTTACATCGAACATCTGCATATCTGACCTCCACTACCGAGTTACACGATACCCCTTGGTAAGAGTGGATAATATAACCTTCTAACAGCTGTCAAGAAACCACGAATGACAGCCAGGACCAGTGGCTTAACGTATTTTCCGAACCCCGGAGGGATCTTGGTATGTAGACGGTCACTCATCTACGGATCAAGCATGGCAAGCGTCAGTTAACCGATCGATCGACCCATGCTCCTCTTATTACTTGGCCAGAACCAATATCTCGTACACCACTATAATATATAATTCTAGGATATACCCTCTCGGAGTTTCCACTCACAAAGTCCATTACTATCTCGTTAATACTCAGAATATTTATTGAAGTGAAATTCAAACGTTAACAAAGGATTCTCCAATCACAAACTAAGTAACAAATACTCATACATTGTTCCCTGTGTTCACAACACCACATACACCAAAATTGGCATCTTTATAATCTCAGTTGCGTATTAATAACAGTAAGTTATACCCACATCCCGCGTTACCGGGATCCCGGGGGACTGCATTGTTCCCGTCATCGGGATATTGTATGCAAGCCGGGAATGGAGCGCGCATTATAACAATATTTACTGCCGCTAACCCGTTAGATAATCAGCTTTACGATTCAATTGTTATTATGGCGGCCATTTTGGTAGTTTATTGCACCTAGTTGGTGCACGGTATATTTGTTGTGACGCACGCAATGTGTTGGGATTATGTAGTTTGTGATTAGTTGATTAAATTGCTTTGTTGTTTAAGTTGACTGGCTGCTTGCTATATTATTATTAAAAACTAATAGTTAAATTTTGATGATTATATATTAAATATTTCTTCTGAGAAATCTTTCCACATTCATAATAATACCACATTCATTTTCATGTGACTTTATACATAAAGTTGAACAACTTTCTGCGCGAAAACCAAATATATTATAAGAAATGAAATAGCTAGTGTCATTTTCAAAACTCGTTTCTGGCTACAAATGCGGAAACACAAGGATATAAAAGCATCCTCAATGACTTTTAATCAAAACCAACTGTTTGAAACTGGAATCAACTGACTGAAACTAGTTCCGAATAATATTTATCCACTATCAGCAAAACAAAAGTGAGCTAAGCAAGAAGTTTGCAATCCCGGTCGAGGCAACGCTACCACCTCGCTTCAATCCAAGATCTACCCTATTCGAGTACAACAAAGTTGTAATCGTCTTGTGCTGTAACGTTTTTTGTTTCACACTATCATATGAACCGCCGAACCAATATGCTGCAAAGGAAATAAAGTTTTATATGCTTTGAGAGAGGATTTCTAATAAGATGCGGTTGTTGTTGAATATGGTGAATTTGAGGAATTTATAGCGTCACTCGTGGAAGGGTTGGGTTCACACATCATAAGTTTCTGGTGTTTTTTGTCTTGAGACATAATTTATGTTTAGTTACCGTTACAAAGGATTAATTCTCGGAACGGATTTAGAAGTTTATCTGTTTACTTGATCGGATTAGGGAGTGTTTGTTTGTGAAGTTCGTGATTAAGTTATCTACACTATTGTCTCAAATAATATTGTGATAATAGATTACTTGGTGAATACATTATGTGATATTATGATGTGGCTAGAAAAAGAAGAGGCAGGTGTTGAAGATTACGGCTGATATAAATATTAAAACGATAATACATAATACTAATACCAACCTTCCCACTTACTCCTAATTCATATCCCAAAATAATATTATAAACGTGTAAGTCTGCATGAATGTATGTTTATTGCTATTTTAATGAAAAAATTCTAAATAGATTTGGTAAAGCTTGCCCCATGGATGTTTTTTTTTAAATAACCTACTACTGCTTGACTGCAGTCCCGCCAAATAGTAAGCAGTGATGCAATCGTTGATAGTAAAGCGCACTAGTTTATTAAGAGCCTATTTTCAACTGAGTAAAAAGGAAGGAAGACGGCAATTGAGCAAGGTGAAGCAATGTTAAACTCAAGAACACGACCAACGATGCTGCTCCTTCCAAGACCGCATGCGAGACCTTCCATGACCGAACTCTCGACACAACAACATAAGGCACAACGTACCCGCCACACATCGCAATACAACTGCTCAGACGCGTCCTCCGTACGGCTTCACCAGACATCATGCCGGAACACGACGAATCGCTTGGCGGCATGACTTAGTCTAGTAGGTGGTAACTTCTGCCGGCTGCCGATGTTATGGCCTATCACCGAGAAAATTGATAGAATATTGAAGATGTACAGGTCTCCTCTCATACAGAGAAGGACTGAGCGTAATCACCACGCTTGCTCAATGCGGGTTGGCGATATCAGACTTAAAAGATTGATGATGATTGAAGATGTTGTTTTTTATAACCAGTTTTGACATAAAGAATAGTTTTTATCCGAAATTTCCCACGGAATCGAGACTTAAGTTAGTAAAATCGTAGGACGTAGCTATTAAGATATAAAAATCATACCTTGGGCTTTTCAATCTTTTGAATAAATGTTATGAATTGAAAAAGCGGTCACCAAAAGAACACGACAGGCTTTCCAAGCCGCAGCACCTTAATAACTTAACACCTACAGAATTGATAATTGAATGCCTATAAATAGTCCCTTCCACGTGAACTTAGCCAACGCTCTATTGATGCAGGGGCCTCTGACCGTCTTATCTGAACAGTGTCACGCTAACGACTTGTGACGGGTCTGCGATATGTTATATCATTAGCCACCTATGACGATAGAGTGGGTTTGTCCGGACTGTTTGTGGGAACACATATTACGTAATATGGTAGGTACAATCAAGAAGAAATAATGGTAATTAATTTTCAAATAAATTTTTGGCCATCATAGCGAGCCTTACATTATAATCTTGCCAATAATTGTCGTATGTATAAGTTTTTTTTTTTTTGTTTTCAAATTGCTCCACTCTAGGAATTTCTTCTGTATAGTGGATGCGTTTACAAACATTTAAGTTCTCACACACAAACAGCCAGACCCGGAAAAGTTACTTGTAGGTCATATAAATATTTGTACCGTATGGGAATCAAACCCGCGACACGCAACGTAGCAATCAATCGCTTGACCATCGGCAGGGTTGGTTAGTTTTTTGTTATAAATTATAAAGTACTACCGCAATCCCGCCTGATGGTAAGCAGTGATGCAAACGTTGGTAAAGCGAGCTAGTTTATTAAGAGCCTATCCACTCTAGCCTTGAAAACACTTAGATTGTAGTCCAATGAAAACACCGCCGCTGGCAAATTGTTCCAGTCCTTCAATGTATGCGGTATAAAAGACGAGGCGAAACGCTTCGTTCGTAGTAGTACAAGTTTATCGACAACATTTAAAATGTAAACGTAGGACAACAATAAGGTGCAAGTAAATCTACCAACTGGTGGTGTTTATTATACCTCGCCGGTATATTTATTTACAGATATCGATATAAACAAAGCTAATAAACAGCGTATTATTAGGTACCTACTAATAAATCCATAAAAGTATAATGCTATGTAAATTAAGTAATAATGTCAATTGTAATGCTATGAAGAACGAACTGTTAATTTTGATTTACATAAAATATAATAATTACGACGCATAATTTCACCCTCAGTAAATTATATAGGTAGTATCTATACTATATGGAACAAAATACGTATTTAAAACTCGTGTCGTAACACTTTAAAGTATTTTTTTTTGTAAAAATACAATTTAATTTAATAAGGACTACATTATTATGACAATATGTTCTATCTGAATCGCTATTATACTATCAGGTTTTTCGGAAAGAGCTACACAGCTGCCTCCAAAGATATAGGCCTAGCCTAGTTTAGGGGACAGGCATAAACCTACTGTAATACAGTATTAATGTCCACAAAAATTGAAAAATGTATTTTTTGTCCCAATAAATATTTGTATTTGTATAAATGTAATGGTGGTGGTACAATGTCGTGGTGGCCTAGTGGTTAAAACACCAGCCTCTCAAGTATGAGTGCGCGGGTTCGATTCCAGGTCAGGAAAGTACCAATGTAACTTTTCTAAATTACATGTACTTTCTAAGTATATCTTGGACACCAATGACTGAAGGTGAAGGAAAAACATCTTGAGAAAACCTGGACTTTGTAAGTCTGAAATCGCCAACCCGCATTGAACAAGCGTGGTGAATACGTTCAATCCTTCTCTGTATGAGAGGAGACCTGTACCCAGCAGTGGGACGATAAAAGGTTGATGATGATGATGATTTATAAATGTAAGTCAACAGGGACGACTGCATCCTGTGTTTTTCTGACTGGTTTCTAAAACGAGAAGTTTCATAAATAAAATGAAGACAAAAGCAAAATAACACGTTCTGCAATATACACGAACATTCCAACACCTTTTCTTACACAACCGCAAAGAAAAACCAAAACAAGCAGCTTTTACATTCATTTTGTTTTTAAAGTCTTTAAACTAAATCCTGGCGTCCAAAGCGCAAAGGTGGAGAACTCAGGCAGTTTGAAGTTTTGTTCGAATTCACAACAGCATTGAAGGAAATTTGTGAGAGTGTGCAACTAGCTCTGTTACAACTTTCTTACTATCTGGTTCGATAACAGCTGAGACAATAAGCTTTCAAATCTAAATTATTCTTTGTTCAACAACAGCTGTCTGGTTGTTCCTCGCGGAGGATACAATAAAATGGATACTTACGTAGAAATTGTTATGATTTTGCTTTGGTTCGCAGAAGTTCTAGGAAGTATCCAAGTGCTAAACTACCAAACGTGAAGTTTCTATGCGACAATTAATATTTTGATAACATTTTGCGGTTTTCGTCCACACGAGCATTAATTTTAGGCGTTCTATACACGTGTCACTCTCTTGCATCTTTATTCTTGGAATTCACCATTTATACCACATCCTCTTCCCAGCGAAAGCACTAGGAAGTGGCGAAGGGCGGTCATTTTGGGGGGTATTGTCTTATATAATATTGACGTTCAAAAAGTGCTGATTCTCAGCCTAATTTATAATACCTTTGATTTTGATTGATTTTAATACCTTTTAATGATATTATAATAATTTATTTGCATAGAAGTTAAAAACAGAGTGATCAACGATATGACGACTAACAAAGAAGCAGAAGCAAGGAGAATGATGACCTGTTGTCATAACGCACATTTTCTTACTGATAAAGCATACATCCGTTCGTATCGTTCACACTCACGACAATCGCAACGTTTGATTTTGATCATTACCTACATATTTACTAAGTAAGTTATGACAAGAGGCATAAAAAATGCATTCAAAATATGCCTTACTCAATGTGCCTTAGTTACAAATGCGTACCGCCTACACAGTTTATCAATGTATCGTCAAAAATATTCGTTTACCTTCACTAATTTGACTGTCTACAATACGTATTCTATAAATACTGTATCAATGTGTATCCCGTTGACGTATATGCGTTTTAGGAAACACAAACATTTTTTATGTATCTTATCGATCTTAGATTCTGTAATAACTTAATATCCAGTCGACATATTGCAAGTCCATCTTTATACCAATGCCTAAGTGGGCATTGGTTTAAAGATGGACTTGCAATCTTCGCAACTGGCACTGGATGACAAACTTCACTTCGAACATAAGTAAGTCAAACTACTCGATTCGCGATCGGAAAACTTGACAAATTCAGCCTCAAGTCACGACTTACCCACTTTGAGAAAATGTTACATTTAACTCACAGAATTAACTGCACTAGCATTTTAGAGAAAAGTTTTTAAAATTTCAAGTCACTCAGCTTAAAAAAATCAGACTAGGTATATTTCTACATTTGGACACGAAAATGTAATAAGAATATGATTAAAAGCATCTTAAGAAAACACAAATCTGATTTCCGTAATTAGAAACGTGAAAATCTAGTCACCATAATCATCTCAACGATCATCAATGTGAAAAATTCGTGAACAATGTATGAAGGAATCGCCTTTCAGTTGTGCTGGATTTAATCTCATCAAGAATTCATAAGTTTTATCGAACACAGAATGAACTGCTGAAACAGTATACATGTTTAGAAATTTAAAACTTAATGCAGCATTTCTAACAAAATTAAATTAAACTAACAAAATAATAAACATTCTTACTTTTAAAACTACAAACCCAAGTGACGCCAGGCAGCACATTAGTATTTCCTAATATCGGCATACATTAATGTGTTTGTGTATATTGGATGGTTACCGGTGCTAATCTATAAGGCACTGAAAAGGCGCGTGTTCTAAGGGGCCAGCCTAGTTAAACACCGTGGTGATGCTCGTATTTAAGATGCGTATGACCGAGTTTTGTTTTGTGAATCGACCTTAAATAATTGGACGTCGCTAAAGCGTGGAATAATGATTAACTATTCTATAGCCGATTATAGAGCCAACTTGCTAATTTTAAAATCGAATTTTAAGTTAATTTCAAAGTGAAACATGCTCTGCAGCGTTGTCTTTGAACAAAATAACAATTTATTGAGAGATATATTGAAGGATTGCGGGCTTATAACCGACGGGCCAACCATAAAGTATTGATTTAACGTTTAAAGCTGACCGAAATTCATTTGTGGTTTAAATGGTATTTTGTTAGTCAGTCAGACAGTGAATGGTCTAAAATTGCCAGAGTTGACCCTCTCTTAAGTGCTAGTTGCTATTTTAAGACGAAAACAAGGTTGATGAGACAAGCTTTTGTAAACGTTATATAAGTAAAACGAAAAGCGAAATAGTATACACCGAATGATTACGCTCAATCCTTCTCTGTATGGAGGAGACCTGTGCCTTACAGTGCGACGATGAAAAGGTTGATAATGATGGTGATACACTGAATACGTGTATTAGCCGGTAAAGTTAAATGTTAACCTGAATTCTTAGAAATAGTTTTAGTGACTGGTTTCCCATAATCATGAATCACCATCTTGAATGTTCATACTGTATTTTATTTTATAATCAATTAATTTCGACGTTTATAATGTAGTAGGTCATCTTACGTCATCTTTACAAGGTTTTCTGTAGGTATAATTTGTTTCATACCCCTAGGTAATTAATTAAACTAGGCTGTACATAAAGATAAACTATAAATACATACGGAACTACAGTTTCACTCTTCGTTAATAGTAATATATTAGTTACTAGACCATGTCTATACATACATCGTCTCCTGTTTGAGGTGACTGGCTGATTCCTTTTGAAACGGTCAACTAAAGGTATCAAAAGGTGGCCTCAGCTATGTGATTAATACCCGTACCTTTTAAAAGGTCCAATATCTAGAATTTTTAATAGAATCATCTCTCTGACATAATGCTTTTTTTTTTTATTTAGGAAGCAAAAACTTCTAATGAGCAGTACAATGAGCTCCTACATCTACTATGTTGACTACGGAAGCCTAAAAAGGGAAGTTAGTAATTTAACTTCCATTTTAACTTACAATACTGAATACATATTATTAATAGATATCATGGTCTATGTCTAATAAAAATATAAAAAAGCACATAACAATTCTCAGCACTGGCAATTTAATACAAGTAGGTTACCTTTTTTTGTTCTGGATGGGAAATCATCAAACGACCTCTCCCGCTCGGGGCGGAGCGGAAGGGAAGCGTGTCAGACATTTACAGACTAAAACCCACCCGTGATTCTTCACTTGCCTGAGCGCCAGGGACACGGTTTCTTTTTTTACCAACCCGCAACCCTAACCGGCTTCGGTCTTCGTGAACCCTGTCACGATGTGCTGAAATCAACGCGTCTTCGACTCGGGCCTGGTCCTTACCGGGTGGCGAGCTGGCCACTGCCAGCCACCCGCAAAGCTGCGCCTACGGTGGCCGGGAGTTCGATGTTGTCTCCAAGTCTTGCCGTCTGGTGAAGCCGTACGGAGGACGGGTCTAAGCAGTTGTGTTGCGATGTGTGCCGAGTACGATGCGTCAAATGTTGTTGTGTCGGAAGTTTGGTCGTGGAGTGTCTCCTCATCAATCTCCCTCTGGCGCAGCATCGTTGGTCGTGTTGTTGGGTTTATCATTGCACCACCTCGCTCAACTGCCGTCTTCCTTGCTATTCACTAAGTTTTTTTAAGTAAATGGGCTTAATAAACTAGCGCGCTTTACCGTCAACGATTGCATCACTGCTTACCATCAGGCGGGATTGCAGTCAAGTGCTAGTTTATAATTATATAAAAAAAACCAGGGCACCTCCTGCGGCGGCTAGAAGCATGAGGGCGCTGAGACTACCGCTCCCTCACGCGCTCCGCCTTCTCCAGGGCACCTCCTGCGGCGGCTAGAAGCATGAGGGCGCTGAGACTACCGCTCCCTCACGCGCTCCGCCTCCTTCTTTGCCAGCATCACTGCTTTGCAGAAGGAGGTGACGGCCTGCTATGCGCTCTCGCTCCGGACCACGGCCTGGGCCAAGGCCGGACGTGAGAAATCGCCGTCGATCGCCGCCACAAGGACACGGCGGTGCTCTACCCAAGCCGGGCAGACCTCCACCGTATGCTCCAACGTTTTCTCAGGGCGATCCACACAGTGGTGACAACCTGGCGTTTCCTCCCTCCTTATACGGAATAGGACCCTCCCAAAACAGCCGTGTCCGGTGAGGACCTGCGTCAGGCGGAAGGTGAGGGCGCCGTGGCGCCTCTCTAGCCACTCCTCCTCCTCCTCTATTGAGGCGTGCCCAAATGCCAGTTACCTTAAGATGTTTTCTTTCACAGTTTTGAGAGCAGTGGTGGTTGCACTGCTTACCATCAGGCGGGATTGCGGTAAAACACTATTTTATATTTATAAAAAAAAAAACTGGATTCAAACGAGATTTGTACTGGTAACGTTTGGTATTTCGGACCGAGTGGGGTAACTTTAGTCATTCCCTTAATATATGTCGAATCAATCTAATTTGTCAATGAAAGTCAGAAGCAGACGCCAACTACTCGATGGAGGTGGGTAAAATGGCGCTACAATGAGATGGAACAAACTGAAGAGAATACATAGATGGGTTGCTAAAGATTTTTGCAAAAGAGTAGACATTTTGTTGAGGAAGTTTTATGGAGGTGTGTCTTTAAACCGCTCTTAAGCCCATCTCGGACAAATACATAATTACATATCTTGATCTTAAAAAAAGAAAGTATATTGGTCATGTCCTGAACGAATTGATATATATGATTACCAATTATAAATGAAAAATTGACGTATTGTTTTATCTGACATAAGTAGTTTTTAGTACATTAAAAAAATACTACATGGATGGCTGAACCAGACTTGATCCAAACACTTGACATAATTCTTGTTCGAATCCATCACAGAACCAAACCAAGCGAATCCCGTACAACAACAAACACACAGTCCCTGGGGTACATTTTAGCGGCGCGGCGTCTAAATCAGTAGCAATTAATGTCAAAACGGTAATATCGCTCGATACAGTCCGGGCTGCTCTCAGATTTATTCATCTCTTGGGCCTCACAATCCACCTGATTTGATTTATACATCAATCGTATCTTAGTTCGTGGTTTATTTATTAGTTTTTCATAGTTTCTGCGTGATACGGTCTGTGAGTGATGTTAATTGGTTGAGTGACTTTGAAAACATGTAATGATGACGATGCCGCAGTGGGCCGCGTGTTGTCACGGTACACTGGTCACCATCATATAATAACTGGAGAAAAACAATAATTTGAAAATGCTTCATCCAATATCGAGGACATGATTTGTACAGTGGCTGAACGTTCGATTGCTGCGCTGCTTGTAGCGGATTCGATTCCCGCACGGAACAAATATTTGTATAAGTATTTATTGCGGGTCTGGATGTTCGTGTATGTGTGTTTAAATGTTTCTAAACGCATCCACGATACAGGAGTAATTTCTAGTGTGGGCCGATGTTATTAAAAGAAAACTAAAACAAATTTTGATTAAAATCAGTGCTTGCGTGTCTGCTCGAACTAATAATGAAAATTTTTCCAAAGCTTTATTTCAGTATTTCAACTTTTTTTGTTAGCTATTAATTTTCCACAGCTGGAAAAAGGCTTTCCAACTCTCTCTATTCAGAGCTTCCAGAGACAAGCTTTGTCAAAGAAGTTCCGCTTATTATTTCAACAATAAGATAAGATAATTTTATTTGTAAAAACATGTGTAGGTGATATATGAGTTATTTTGATGACTCTGTTCCATGTTGCGTTACGTTGCTAATATGACGTAGTATCAATACGTTCAGAATGTATCTATATGTAGGCACAAATTTATTGTACCTACAACAAGGCTCAAGAAAATAGGTGGCTCTTTCAGATGCCAATGTATACATTTTTACAATGGACTTCCAGAGGTGGTTCAAGATCTGAGCCTGAATAAATTCAAATCCTTCATTAAACGTAAGTTGTGTCAGAAAGCATTTTATAGTGTGAAGGATTATATTGAGGACAAAAAGGCTTGGACTTGAGCTGCGTCCGATTTCTATACAATGATTGTTCTTTGATTTTTCCTCTTGTAGTTTTAATATGTAATTGTTTATGTTATTTAGTCAAAGCCTGTATTACACACTATGTAGCCAAGCATATTGTACGTTACGGAATTGTATCGCTGACAGAGGTGTTCGGCACTTGTGCAGCTGCAGCTGCACAGGAGTTAAACTTTCCACAGATTCGGGAACACTGTTGGAGCTGCTGAACCTTGGACAAAACTATCTTAGCATTGTGTAGATTCAATTTCTTAGTATTGTATAATTGCATGGCAAACGTGTGAGCACAATGTACGAATGTGCTGTAAGGCATTTATTTGTTGGGTTAGTCTTTTTTATTGACTTAATTGTGCTCTGGCTGTTGAGAGTACCTATGTCATGCTCACTCAAATGTCTCGCTGATGGTGGCGTGTGTTTTGGGTCATTGGGTTCCCTTCGATATGGTTGAGCTGAATGATGCTGATCCATACGTCATGTTCGTGAACGGACGCCGTCGGAGGGGACTGGTCATCTCTTAGCTGCCACGGCGTATTTTAATTTCTGAATTGATTTTTGTATGTTTTCCATAATGGACGCTCTCAGCGTACAATATATTTCTGCATCGTTCTCACGCGGTTGATTTCAACATGAATGATGTAATCAAATATTTGTAACAATAGCTTAAAAATTTAAAAGAGTGTCCATGGAGTTTCTTGCCCGTTCTTCTCCATAGGTACCTACTCTTTGGAATGGGCGACTAGCTTCATCTTATTGACTGACCGACCTTCTGACAATTCAAAAGTGCCTGTAACTGGTTTATTTGAAATAAATGATTTGATTTGATTTGATTTGATTATCCCTGGAGTGCGCTATCCACTTTCAGCTTTGGGAGTTGAGATTATCAAACCTAAACTTTGATCGGTTCATTGAGTCCAAAGCCAAGATGGAAGGGAGATGCCAGGAAACTTGACGTTATTGCAAAGATCCGGTTGTACTTCACTCTGGGGTAGCTTCTAATATCAAAGCTCAGGTCCATTCGTGTGTGGAGTACTGCAGCCACATTTGAGCTGATGCTCCAAAATGCCAACTGGCAATATTGGATTCGGTGGAGAGGCGACCCTTCGGTCGCTGAATGGAAATTGCATGACTTTTATTCCGCTATCTCCGTTCCATCATCAGACGACCCATCGTACGGTGAGTAGTACAAATGAAGCGTTCGCTTCTTTTTTATGTCGTATACAAATAAAGTCGTCTACCACTGTAGGCAAATTGTTCCAGTCCTCCGAGGACTCGAACGATTTGTCTGCGGCTGTCTTTTCGTGTAACTAGGTTTCAAGGCTAGAGTGAATAAGTTAGCGCATTTTACAATCACCAATTGCATCACTGCTTACCGTCAGCCACGAGCTTATGTTTTTTTTTTTTTTTTTTTTTAACGAAAACCTACTTACTTCGAATTCAGTTTTCTCAGAAATCCAGATTATTGTGAAGAACGAGGCGGGGTCGAACAAAAGAGGTAGCGAAGGAATATATGGCCTCCGCAGGCGCGATTTTCTAAGCTAACTATTTAAAGGTGTTAGACCATGCGATATCTCTTTTTAGAATAAATAAAGACATCTCGTACAAGAAAAATTCTGAATATTTTCTTAATAGAGGTGAAAATACAATACTAGAAATAGGGACTAAATATTTTATCCAGATTTCAGACCGACTAAAGTACAATCATTCTTCGTTCCACCGTATTGAATGTTACAATAAAACATCCCCCTAGAACAGAATGAAACGATTTTTTTTTTATAAAACTTACACTGTTGATTAACGTAAAAGTAAGCATGTTTATCAATTATGTAGCATAGTTAACAAAAATACTTTCTGTTGCGTTAATCCTGCTCTAAAAGGCTGCGTAAAGTAATTGATTAGCCTTTGAAAATATTGACCAAGTTGCTGAACATTGCAAAATCTATGTTTAAATAGCATTAACTCTATCATTTAGAATTGTATATATGTGTAAGAATTTTTACTTACTAAAAACTACCTTTTGAAGTCATTAATTGTCTTCAATAAATTCTGGCACCTGAAAGTGTTCGGTCAAATGTTTCGCTGATCAACCCGCTCACACCAGGACCCACGTTTTGTCCCTTCAAAATCAGATAATTATTTGATGTTTTTTTTTTTTAGTGCTTGACCGCAATCCCGCCTGGCGGTAAGCAGTGATGCAATCGTTGATGGTAAAGCGCCCTAGTTTATTTAGCCTATTCACTAAAAAAAACTTAGTGAATAGGAATGAAGACGGCAGTTGGGCGAAATGATGCAATGTTAAAGTCAACAACACGACCAACGATGCTGCGCCACAGGGAGATTGATCTGAAGATCCTTTACGACCAATTTCCCGACACACAACATTTGGTGCATTATACCCGGCACACATCCCAACACAACTGCTCAGACCCGTCCTCCGTACGGCTTCACAAAACATCATGCCGGAACACGACGAAACGCTTGGCGGCAAGACTTTGTGTAGTGGGTGGTAACTTCTGCCGGCAGCCGATGTTATGGACATCCTTCTGAATAGCCTTCCACACGTATCTCCACTTCGACCGGTTGCGGGCTTCTGGCATCCAACGACCCTTCAGGTTCCTGTAGTTTAGACATGGTCGTCAACCCAGTTGTGGAAGGCCTTTCAACTTCTTCCAGTACGCGGTCGCCACTCCAGAACTTTTCGGCCCCACCAGACAACTGTGCTATGCACACTGTGCTCTACTTACTGCCATTAATTATGTTTGACAATTTTTCAGCTATTTCGGCCACTTTATTTCTTCTGCAGATCTACTCATTTCGTTCCTTCAACATTGTTGAGCTAAATGGTTTTTTGATCCACATATAGTGATTGGAGAATTTCTTAGTTACCACCGCCAATTTTGATGTGTGAATTGTTTTTATATTTGTCGTGGATAACGATGTCATTTTACTAAAAGTTCCTCATTTTATTTACGTAGTAGTGGAGCAAACGCTGGGACGTTATTTTGTAATGGCGGCGTATGAAATGGCGTTTTGGAAAGTGGAGATTGTCGAACGGTCACTTCGGATTGAGACTCGGACCAGAGCACAGTGCAAACTTGCATGTACAAAAAGGTTTTTAAAGTGAAACTACAGGAATAATTCCTAGAGAGGGCCAACGTTTTTTTAAAATAAGAAAAACTTCACACTGGCCTCCAGTACTCGCCTCCAGTCACGATATTCTAGCTACTAGCTTCGCCTGTTTACCTAGGCGATCTCTACTCTACCGTGTTCATAAACTGCGACTTGTTATGCAAAGAGTTCTTATACTTTTCTTCTGCTTACAAAATTAGCCTTGGATATCTGGAAGGTAGACGCATAGAGTCTGCTTTAATGCTGTAAATTTATTAGGTGCTACCAACTAGGTACATTTTAACTGCTTTTTTTTTAAACTTTCTGGTAAAAGCTAACTTGAATGATATGTTAGCCATCATGACTGTTGTTGATATTTAGATACATTTTCAAAGCAACTCTTTAAGAAGAAATATTTTTAAAAATGTTTTGTTATTTATTCTTAACTTCAATATTATGAAAACAATCATTTGTGAACCATCCACATTCAATTACAACATTGCTATATCCAACTTGACTGTCGCCCTGCACAACAACTCCTTCGCCGTCCTCCCCCGCAACGGCCGCGGGCGCAACTCGTCCCGGCCGCTAACAGGTAACTCGCCATTACAACTCGCCCCACGTAACCCAGCTTAATGTGGCTCATCAGGCCTGCAGCATCACTGCAAGGGTTGAACGACCGCGCGCATGCGTATAAACCACCTTTTTCGGTCTAAATAGCCAACGGGCCGTCTTAGTGCGCGTTCTAACTGCGATCAAATTTCGATCTTACTATGTAACTGAGTGGATCGTTTTGGTGGTGCGTTCACAGCGGGAGGAGGCAAGGCTCGGAGGCTCAGTGAGTCGCGGACCGCCGACGGCAGCGCGCGTGCCCTCCCGTCGCCCGGATTTTTTCCGCCCGAGAAAAGTTTTTCAAGTTTCCGTCGGACGTTGAAAGTGATCGGTCGCAGTATTAGGAATAAACGTTTGGGTAAAAGTGCATAAGGATTTGTGTTGAATGGTGTATTGGAGAATATAACTGTGTTTTTCGGGAGTTATGGGACGGTAAGTTGTGAAAAAGTACTTTTAAAGGATGTACTGCAAGAATTGGTTTGATTACTTTGGATAGTATTATAAATTTATGAAAATTGACATTATTTATGTGCATAACTTAAAACCTCTGCCTACAAACTAAACTTTTCTAATAGGTATTACAAATTTATATGTCTTCTTCATTTTTTTTTTAAATTTTGTAATATTTGTACCATCTCATTTGACTTTATAATAGGACACTAGCATCGCCGGTTGGAAGGAACCACGAACCGAAAGGATTACCAAACTTAGTTTAAAACCCGGCGCCTGTCGGGACAGTATTTAACAATAGGATAATGAAAGTTTCGTGTCAGGACGCTAAGCCGCTTGAGCTTGAAAACTTTTGCAGACAATGCTTTATAAAATAAATGTAAAATTAAAACTTTCACGAACTCTTTATGCTTATGCATTTTGCCAGAATACGTTCAGCAGAGTACTTGTACAGGAAATTAAATCACGAACAAAAAAGAGTTCACTTTATTTATATAGCTTTTTTATGTTTAGTATGGGAAATCATCAAATGACGTCTCCCGCTCTGGGTGGAGCGACGTCGCTGCGACGTTTCTGGGTGGCCGTGTCAGACTTTTACTGACTAAAACCCACCCGTGTTTCTTCACTTGCCTGTAGGCAAGGGCCACGTTTTCTTGTTTAACCAACCTGCAACCCTGACCTGAGCTGCTTACTGTTCACCGCCCGCAGTCCCGCGCCTATTTAGATAGCTTTGGTTCCCGACGGAAGAAAGGACCATCTTCATTCCTTCATCTCCTGTGGTCCTAACCACCGTCCGTTGCAGCTTGAGCTTCGGCTGTTGCCGATTATATACGAGCATCAGCATCAGTCTCTTCTCTGTATGAGAAGAGACCTGTGTCCAGCAGTAGGGCGATAATAAGGTTGATGATAATGGTGATTAGGGAAACATTAAGTTCGTTGTTAGTTTTGTACCATCAATGTTTCGTGTAGCAGGCATAAGACATGTTTTGCAACAATGCCAGTAGTACAACCCCACTAGGATTGGCAGGTTTGTAATTTATTTTCAATGCTCTTGACCGTCGGGAAGTGTATTATTATGGACTAAGCAATGTTATTACAGGTTCTCGAAGTCCGCTAATATTGTACAGTCACCGTATTTCTTGAAGTGTTCCGCAAGAAGAAAATAAGAGAACACAAACAGCCTGTAATGTTCGCACTGCTGGTATTCTTACAAGTAGCTGGCTAGCCACTTCCTCTACATTTGAGAGGATCCGTAGATTACGGTCAGCATAGTGATGCGGGCCATAGGGCATGATGAAGCGGACAATATGCATAGGCGTATTGCCAATTTTGACATTCCTATGAATTTTTAATTCTAGGACATACCGGTTTCTTCACGATGTATCGCGTCACCCTTTTGAGAGTAGCGTTGGTGAAATAATTTACTAAAGGTAAGGCAGCTGACGGGATTTAAACCCATGATGTACACAGAACATAGATGTAGGTAATTATAAACTAGTGCTTGACTGCAATCCTGAACCTGATGGTAAGCAGTGATGCAATCGTTGATGGTAAAGCGCACTAGTTTATTAAGCCTATTCACTTAAAAAACTAAGGAATAGGAAGGATGACGGCAGTTGAGCGAGGTGATGCAATGTTAAACCCAAGACCAACACGACCAAACGAAGCTTCGCTAGAGGGAGATTGATCTAGAGACTCTCCACGACCAAACTCCCGACACAACAACATTTGGCGCATCGTACCCGCCACACATCGCAACATAACTGCTCAGACCCGTCCTCCGTACGGCTTCACCAGGCCTCATGCTCAGTCATCATGCTGGAACACGACGAATAGCTTGGCGGCAAGACTTTGTCTGGTGGGTGGTAACTTCTGCCGGCAGCCGATGTTATGGCCTACCACCGAGTGAAGGAAGAATATTCATTCCTATGTTAGTTAGAACTTGTTAAGATCCTTCTTTTTATTCTTGATGGGAAATCATCACATGACCTCTCCCGCTCTTGGCGGAACGGACAGGCATGTCAGACTTTTACCGACTAAAACCTACTCGTGTTTCTTCACTTGCCAGGGCCACGGTGTCTTTTTTAAGCAACCCGCAACCCTGACCCAGGAGGCATCGGTTTTCGTGGACCTCGTCACGATGTGCTGACATCTTTTTGAGTCGCGCGTGAATCACAACGCGCCGTCGATCCGGGCCTGATCTTTACCGGGCGGCAAGTTACCCAGTGCTCACCATCCGCAAGCCCGCGCCTACGGTGGCGGGACTTCGATGTTGTCTCCCGACCAGCGCGTCTTCTACGGCGGCTAGAAGCGTGAGGGCGCTGGGATTTCCATTCCCTCATGCGCTCCGCTTTCTCTTTTGCTAGCATCACTGCTTCGCAGAAGGGGGTGACCGCCTACCATACACTCTCACTCCCGATCATGGCCTGGACCAGGGCAGGACGCGAGAGATCGCCGCCACGAGGACACGGCGGTGCTCTACGCAAACCGGGCATACCTCCACCGTAAGCTATCACGGGCTGGTGGCACCATTACTTAGATACGGAATTATATTTTGGGATAATTCGGTAGACAAAGAACTTATATTTAAAGCTCATTAAAAGTGCATTACAGCAATGTGCCAAATAAATAGTAGTCAGCTGTCAACATTATTTTTAAAATCTAAAAATTCTCACTTAAGATTAGATATAAAAAATTAAGGGATAAAAAAGGGTTAGAGGTACAAATACCTTATGGTAAAACGGCACTGCTAAATAAAAGTACTTTATGCATGACATCATTGATCTTTAATAAATTCCCTGATTAAATTAAACAATTATCTATAATTCAGTTTAAAAAGAAACTGCATACATTATTAATAGACAATTGTTATTACGATGTCAGAGATTAATTGTATGACAAAAATATTGTATTAAATATGGCTTGACATTCAATTTGTATGTATTTATAATGTAGAGTAATTAAAAAATGTATCCAGACTAATGTGAGCAATTGTGTTTTGACTTCTGTTTTGTACCTATTTATTATTGTCTGCCTCAACGGCGGAACATAGATGAATTTATAATACACACATCAAAAGTGTCTAGGGATCAACATATATTTTTGCAATAACTTTTCTCCTGATTGATATTAATTAAAATTTTCTTTAAGGATTCATCAAATAAAGTGTTTTCGTTTGTCACAGTAACGATAAACCAAGTCACCTTTGCATTAATAAAGAAATTTGCCATTTTCCTAATAAAGGGATATTTGACATTTGAACCACTAACACAAAAGTTCGAAAAAAAGACTGAAATAACAGTTTTCTCTAAAATTTTATTGGGTAACTTAAACAATTAATAATCCGTGTTTCTACCGCGAACACTAACAACACAAGAACATCGGTTTGGCATACTCAAAATGAGTTCATCCAAATCACGCTGTGGAATGGCCGCCCATGTTCGTTGCAACAACAAAAAAAGGTCTTCTTGCGACTGGATACCCTCCATATTCGGCAGAGCTCTTCTCTGTAGCATATCCCATGCATGCTCAATCGGGTTCAAGTCTGGCGACTGAGCAGGCCAGGGCAGGACATTGATGTTAGCTGCGGCGAGAGTCTGTCTTACAACTCTTGCGGTGTGCGGTCGTGCATTATCATGCATTAACTGAAATAAGGGACCGATTTGCACTTATAGAGGAACGATGACGTCTGATACAATCGTTTCAGCATAAATTTGAGCGTTGAGGTTGCCTCTGATCCAAATCAACTCAGTTCTTCCGCCGATCCAAATACCCGCCCATACCATGATGGTTCCACCACTATAAGGATGGACTTCCTGGCAGGATTTTAATCGCTGTTGGCGTCCAGGGGTTCTCCAGTGTCGTATACGTCTTGTATCCGGTCTCATACCAAAACGAGACTCATCAGAAAAGCACACGAAACGCCATTGTTCTTCTGCCCAATTTCTGTGTTCAAGAGCCCATTGATATCGAATCCTACGATTGTGCATTGCTATAGGTGGTACCCGTAGCGGTCTTCGGGAATGAAGGTTCACTTCATGCAAGCGGTTTCTGACTGTTTGGTCGCTAATTAAGTTCCCTGAAGAGTGATGAAGCCTCACGGCTAACATCATGGCGGTTATTGTTGGAGCTCTTCGAGTTAAGATTTGAATGTATCGGTCTTGTCTCCGTGTGGTGCAGCGATACCGTCCTCCATGGCGCTCAGCCACGGTACCAGTGCTTCGGTAACGTGTCCAAAGTCGACTGATAACACTCTGACTTGTATTCAGAGCTAAAGCCACAGTACGTTGCCGGGAACCAGCTTCTATCATTCCCACGGCTCTGAGCATTTCTTCCCTGCTTAAATGACGTCGCCGCTCCATAATAACGTTGGTTTTAATCAGTAGTAGGGAAACAGTAGCACTAATAATGTCTTCAATGCGTTGTATGTTTTTATAGGGAAAATATTGACAGCTGATTTTCATCTTTTACTCGAATTTGATTCACAGTTCCTGATTCAAATTATGAAATGCACCAAAAAGGATCCATATAAATTTATAAAATCATAAATTTATTACAAAGCCACATCTCAATCTCAAGAAATCCGCATAAAAATGCTTGATCCCTAGACACTTTTGATGTGTGTATTTTAATTATTTAAGACCTGTATTTATGACGCACACCTATAGTTCACAAGAAAGATGATTTCATTTGATTTGATTTGATGCTCCACCGTGTTCTCAGGACGATCCCCACAATGGTGATACCCTGGTGTTTCTTCCCGCCTTATCCGGAACAGAGACTCTAGAAACAGCCATGTCGGGTGAGGACCTGCCGCAGGCAGAAGGTGAGGGCGCCGTGGAGCCTCTTTAGCCACTCCTCAAAGAGGGAACTTACCGCCGCTATTGTTGCGTGCCCAAACTTGTTCAGATCCTAGATCATTGTTACTTGTTATCACGATGTCATTGATAAATCAGATCTGAAACGGTTACAATAAGACCTTTAAAAGGTAGTTTTGATGATCAAGCAACAGAGATAATGGAAATGCTTAAAGAACAGAACAACAGCTAACTTAAGAACTGAAATTTCAAACGTTCATAATGTATAATAATAGACTCATTCCATTCAATCCGGATAAGAAACAAATGTCAAAATATATGGAAATGAGAGATATTACTACATATTGTACAGTACCTAGTTGAGATGTCCCTCAGGTACACTTACCCTCTACTTACATAGCTAAAATCTCTACCATGTTAATTGCTCACTGTTTAGATACAGTTCTCAACTTTGTTATGTCGACAAGGCATCGACAATTCCCTAGGTGTGGTATCCATTGGGGGCGGTTAAAACTTTTCATCAAGAGGACCGTCGCGTCCACAAGTTTACTAAACGACAGCAAAACAGTATTATAATTTAAATAACAACTTAAACTTAATAATAATGCTGTCATTACAGAGTTGACAGTCATTATTTGTCCACATCATTTTATCGTCTACATGATCGTTTGTTTTTTTTTCTATCGAATGTACAATATTGGTTGTATTTACTTTTCTATATTTAAAATTACTAGGATTGTTTTTCAGATAAAGCGCTACACTTCAGGCCTATATGCTGATCCAGTTCTCCTTTGTGAACTATATTTTCTGTCACCTTATGTAACAATTTAATCTTTCTAAAGATGTTTCATAATATTTTACCAAATATTTATACAATTCCATTTAAACATTTCCTAATTTGCATTCCCCTACGTACACACATCTTAATCAATTCAACTTATTACAATTCTCCTTCTCACCTCTAGTACCGCCAACAAAATAATTCAAAATACAGTTCAATTTAATAAAATAAACAATTCTTAACAGAAATTGCGCGAAGTAATGCGTCAGAAGCCAGCAGTATGATTACGTCAGTGTTCACCTGTCAAACACACGCATGCTCAAGACAATGGAGACTGCAATATAGTTTATGATGAGAGGCAGGGGAATATAAACTGTGGATATTGTAGACAGGAGATATCAGAACTTTAATCCGAGATAAACGAAACGGAACAGAAATATTGCGATGCTTGATGCTATAGTAAAAGTGCGCACCGCCAACATATTTCAAGTTAACTCAATGAAATAATGAACTTTATAACATTGATAATTAGGATGATTTCAAAATATACAATTGGGGTTGTAGTTTAAACTGAACTTTTTAATACAGGAATAAAAGCTATTTTTCAGATATACAATATGTAAAGAAAACCCTGTCCGACCCATAAGGATAATAAAGGTTAGGTAAACACTTGACCAAATATAATATAAAATTTTACATAATCATCATAGTAACAATACTAATGAATTTTGAAATAATCCTTTTTTCCCGGGAATTAATTCCAATTTCCCCGAAATTTGGTAATTTTTAAAAAAGTGACAACACTGGTTTTATTATAAGCGAATAGCGACGCGACCACGTCACAGGTGCCGCGTGCCCTGCCCCCCGCCGCCCGCGGAATGGTGTTGTTTACCGCACATGTATTAAGTTACCTCTTTTTGCGAAATAATATTTTTTTTTAGGGGGATTTTTTTTTAAGTTTTGCAGGTCTTTGTATTAGTAGAATCAGTTATCGATATCTAACAATGCCTTCAGGGATCGGACAGGGTTTTCTTTACATATTGTATATGAACTACATACATATTTTTGAGTGAATCATAATAATATTTACAACAACAATACAACCTGTTTTGTAGAGAAGTATTATCTTCTTCTTTTTCCAGTGCCTCTTCAATCCTGAAGGTTGGCCGTCAGTCTCTCGTACTCAGTCTTGTCAACCGCGAGTCGGATCAGTTTTTTGACGGAAGTAATGCCTGTCTACTCCCTGATATTTCTCAGCCACGATCTTCTCTTTCGTCAAGTGTAGTATTATGCATATTTAAAAAAAGAATGTTTTTCTCGTTGACGCTCGTGGTAGTTTATTATTATTTATTATTTATTTATTTATTATTTATTATGTAAAGCTGAAGAGTTTGTTCGTTTGTTTGTTTGAACGCGTTAATCTCAGGAACTGCTGGTCCGATTTGAAAAATTATTTTTGCGTTGGATAGCTCCTTAATCCAGGAAGGCTTTAGCGCGAACGAAGTCGCTGGCGTCCGCTAGTAGGATATAAAGGTAACTAATGACATTTGGGAGAATTATATTACCTACACATAACCCTTCGGGTATTTTTATAACAGAAAAATGACCAGAGAGAGACCAGAGAAAAATGACTAATTTATCATCTACAACAAATAAATGATATAAGAAATAAATATAGAAATTTACAAAGGGTGACCCGATGGGCGGTCTTATCGCTAAGAGCGATCTTTTAAACAACCTCTGGATAGACAAAACATGGGAAGGGGGAATGATTGGATTTATCTTGATCAATAATAGATAATAGGCATTGAGCAAGCGTGCAAAAGGTCAATTCTCGAAACTATTTTATAACAACGCAGAGACTTTTCTAATACAAAACAGAACTCTCTGCACTGTAAGTATGGTTATTAAATAGTTTCAAGCCAATATTATTATTGAAAGTCTATACCTACTCACCATTTTATCGGACCTGATTGACTATCGTTACGTTCATTTCACAAAACTCTCGAGGGTTGTGATTTTTACGACACATGATCACAGTGATCATAAAGTCTACTGAAGCGCCAAGAATTTATAAGTAACTGGAAAAGATAGGTCTACTTGAAAATACTTTCTTAGGGTTATGTAAAAGAAACTAATCTTAATAGAATATAAAAAAAATCTAACTAAAAAGAATAGGTTCCCATGTGTTTTTACTATATTAATCTTAATAAGTAATAAAAATTATTATTGAATAAAAAAAAAAATAATTTGCGAGTAAATATTATCTTTCTGGAGATACCGTGACCTCATCATCATCATCCCAGCCTTAATCCCAGTCGTATCCGAAGCCTTTTCAGCTTTGGAGTCTGGGGTCCGCTTTACCAGTCCAACTGCTGATATAACTAAACTTCGACATTTTCCGTGAAGCGACTGCCGTCTGACCTCCACGACCCGACATCGAGGCGACATCGAGGCATTGCAGTTAGACCAATTGTTGGACTTTTGAGGGCTCCAACAATCCGTAACGACTGCCACTAGATGTTCGTATGGCAACCGGGACCAACGGCTTAACGTGCTTTCCGATGCACGACCAGACCAGTGCAAATATTCATATTCATTCATACAAATACTTGCACTGTGCGGGGATCGAACACGCGCCACCTTGCGCAGCGGCCGCGTCCGTTACCGCTACGCCACGGAAGCTGTCAAGATACCGTGACCTCATAGTTACATTTAAGTTCTGTTGCTTATAGAATAACTTGATGGCGTTAATGCGATTTTGTATGTTTTACAATTCCCAGTAACAAGTATTATTATTAGCAATGTATTTTGTTTCATCTGAAGTTATTGAAATGTCCCTAATTTCGTAGTTGACTACATCAATCCAACCATAACTCTGAGCGAAAACGGAGAACAGTGTTTCATCATCATCATCATCGATCTTTTATCGTCCCACTGCTGGGCACAGGTCTCCTCTCATACAGAGAAGGATTGAGCCTAATCACCACGCTTGCTCAATACGGGTTGGCGATTTCAGACTTAAAGTCCAGGTTTCCTCAAGATGTTTTCCTTCACCTTCAGTCATTGGTGTCCAAGATATACTTGGAAAGTATATATAACTTTAGAAAAGTTACATTGGTACTTGCCTGACCTGGAATTGAACCCGCGCACTCATACTTGAGAGGCTGTTGTTTTAACCAGTAGGCCACCACGACATACACTGCAGTGCAGAACAGTGTTTGCTAACCTCCAAAAACTTACAATAGAGACTGTAATATATTGTTGTAAGGTAACTGTGGTCCCCTGTATGTATACTGCCACTAATATGAAATATAGCAAACGTAACTTTACCAGCATGATTTATCAACTCCATGCCGATATAGAACCCAGGCTGTTTCTAAGAATATCTAAGTGGAGACAACCACTAACACTGCATGTTCAGACTACACGAACACACCTGAGATTAGTGGTTATGGTTATCTATTTGGAGCAAACGGTACGACGTCACTATTAATCCGTCAAATGCAGCCAAACTCTAACAATAGAGAGTGTAGTGAGAGTGTGTGTGTGTGTTAGTTAAATATAGACATATACTACTACGATGTGTAACGGAAAGGATATGTGTGCATAGGAAGGGCAAGACTGCTTGAATGATGTCTAACAAACGATATCGGAAGGGATTTTAATCCTATCTTTACATCTTTGGAAGTTGTAAGAAGGTACACCATCTGTGATAGGCTAATATGATACTAGACGCGCAGAACTAAGAGACATTTATCGTGATATTGTAAGATAACGTGACGTACATGAAAGAAAGAAAGAAAAATGCGTTTGTTGACAATACAGTATAAGATTCAACAATTAAAATTTAAAAAATATATTTAAATATATATAAAACTTAGCTAATAATGCCAAAAGGGCCTCAGCTCAGCATAATGTCAGATGACAACACAAGATGTGCCATCTGACGCTGGTTCCACGAAGATGAATGCCTCCTGGGTCAGGATTGCCGGTTGATTAAAAAAGAAACCGTGGCCCTGGCCGTCGCACAGGCAAGCGAAGAAACACGGGTGGGTTTTGGTCAGTAAAAGTCTGACACGCCTTTCCGCTCCGCCTAGAGCGGGAGAGGTCATTTGATGATTTCTCGTAAAAAAAAAAGGTAACGTGACGTATAGCGTGTAGCTATTGACCTATGTAGCGCGGTGAAAAACATGGAACAGAGAATTTGGTATCAATTTCATAGTACCTACTTTTTTTTATTTGAAGTTCCAATTAATTATATTGGACTAATTATATTGGAAAGGTATTATCCAAAAAAAGCCATGCTTTTAATATGTATGTGTATAACCTGTCGGTTCCATGTAAGATGTTAATATGGAGATGAATTATTATATTGATGAATACGACTAATCCTAGCATGGAAATACAAAAAAGTCAGAGTGATTTTTTAAAACAAGTAATATTGAGTTGCTCAGTAAAACTATGTATGTAGTTATAAGTGATACAATTTTTGTGGCATCAACATTAAATATATGCAGTTTCATTTATTGTCGTCTCCACGTTTTATACAATATTATCGTCATAAGTTTAGTTGCCTATGTTGGGTTAAGGCGACTCCAGAGGAAAAACACACCGCAGGCCGTTTTTATGTAATTTTTCGGAGCTATCTACTCTTTATCCAAAAGAAATATAAACTTACTAAAAATACATAAATTTTCTCCATAATCTTGGCTCCAAAATTGTAGATTTTTTTTTTTTACTGAGCATAATGTTTAAATAATTCCTTCGCAACGAAACCTCTGACAAGAGAAATAATTATCAAAAACGTGCATCTCCTCGAAAAGTAAGCATTATTTAGATTACGTTCTTACACTAATGGATAGGCAATTTCATGACGAACATTATTGTAGAAGTATTTTTTTAAAACGACCAAAACAAAAATTTTATTCAGCAATCTGAGCGTATTCCCCATCATTTCTCTTGCCCGAGCTATTGAGATTCAGTATGCCACAAGCTCTCGAAGGGGGAACCCGTGTCGTTCGTTATCGCGCGGTCCGCTAGCATAGCGGGCGGTGCGTGAGCGAGAAAGCATCTGCTTGCTCGCTCACGCACCGCATGTCGCATAGAGTTATTGATGTTGATTTTGGTGTTCGTTTTTTAACCGATTTCAAAAGGGAGGAGGTTATATGTTTTTTATGTTTGTTTGCGGATTTTACTATAATATAAATAATAGGGTATTTGACTAAAAAAAACTAATTAGTCCGTCATTCAGATTATAGAAAATTATTGGATAGGTTTATATACGTTTTACATTCCGTATATTTTGTTTTATCAAATCAATAAAAATTTACAAATATAATAGGCATCAAAGATCAGGAGTGATGGCTGGTGACGTCACTGGCCGCTAAAAAGTGTAGCGTGCAGTGACGTCACACGAGTTTTCAAAGCACTGTGTCGTCTTCATTTTTTGTTTATATGAAAAAGAAAAAATACTATATCAAGTATTTTTGGGTAGGCCCCCGACAAGGTGGACCGACGACCTGGTGAAGGTCGCGGGAAACCGCTGTATGCGGGAAGTGCAGGACCGGACGTCGTGGAGAACCTTGGAGGAGGCCTATATCCAGCAGTGGACGTCTTTCGGCTGAAATGATGATGAGTATTTTTTGGAAATCTGACTGACGGACTAATTAGGTTTTTTTAGTCAAATACCCTATTGCATAAGTTGATAAAAATGCTATGCAATAGCTTTACCGCGGCAGTTCCCGAGTGCCACATGTTTTTTTTTTTTAATTAGAAAGATTATATCTTCAAGGTAGTCTCATGTTAAGGAAATTAGGGTCTGATGATGGAAGACTAAGGAAACCTAGGAGAAATTTAAAAAATCATAGGGGCACCTAGGGCATTTCTATGTTTTTTTCATTAAGTGTTTTAACGCACTACAATTTAGTAAAGTTCGGAGTTGATGATGGAGCCGGGAGACAGCCGAGGGATCTCCTTAACGATTCACATCATCTGCCTCGTGTTTGTGCTTAATAAATTTATATTGATAAGAACTTTATACCTAAATGAGTTGTGATTGTCATTAGAGCTCTGATGATGAAGACAAAGGCCAGTTAAGGGAACTCCTCAAAGGTTTACAATAGTTACCTTGTGTTTGGACTTAATTCATTTATATTGATGAAAACTTTACACCCATAAAGTTTTAAATGAAGGTCTGCAATAGATCTGATGATGAAGACCATAGACAGTTGAGGGAATTCCTCAACAATTTACAACACTGTACTTTAACATAGTACAAACACTACCTACTCGTCATGCTTATGCAAAAATCAATTAAAATCAAGAGACTAAATTTAAGTTGTGTTATTTCATTGCGTTATTTCTAGAAATGCTCATACTTTCATTGTGGTCTTAAAGGAATTAAAGCAAACGAAATACGTCGTTTGCTTGCAGGCCTTTTCCAAATATGCTGCCGTCAGCGTCCAGTCTGACTGGATATTGTATTAGTCAGATGTTTATTATTTTTCTGCAAAAGGAAGCTTTGTGTAAATAATATTATAGCATATGTATTTGTCTGTTTTTATACGATCGTTTTATTTTTTACAATTTACGTATTTGTTATATTAAACGAGAATAATACATCAAATCTTTTTTTTATGTAGGTTTCCTGTCTGCAGAAATTTATTTGACCCTGATTACGTTTTTCCTTAAAATATTTTTTTTTTTTTTACATATTATAAACCAGCGCTTGACCGCAATCCTGCCTGATGGTAAGCAGTGACACAATCGTTGATGGTAAAGCGCACTAGTTTATTAAGAGCCTATTCACTCTAGCCTTGAAGACACTCAAATTGTAGTCCGACGGAAACACCGCCGCGGGCAAATTGTTCCAGTCCCTCGATGTACGCGGTATAAAGGAGGAGGCGAAACGCTTCGTCCGGATCGTAGTGGTGTTAACAACGTAAGGGTGGAAACCAGCCGTACGACAGGTCGTCCGCTGGTGGAACGGAGATGGGGGAATTAAATCATGCAATTCCCTCGCACACTCCCCGAAATGCATCCTATAGAACACCGAAAGGCTGGCTGCTCTACGCCTGTGCTCTAGGCTTTGGAGACCAACTCGAGTTAGATCAGGGTCACCAATCGGCCTCTTTGCACGTCTCTCCACTGAATCCAAAGTGGCCAGGTGACACTTGGCAGCACCAGCCCAAATGTGGCTGCAGTACTCCACACACGAACGGACCTGTGCTTTGTATAACATTAGAAGCTGCCCAGGTGTGAAGTACTGCCGGACCTTTGCGATAACGCCAAGTTTCCTGGCGGCCACCTTGGCCTTGGACTCAATGAACCGCCCAAAGTTAAGGTTCGAGGAAATGTTGAGATTTCCTCGAACCTTAACTTTGGGCGGTTCCAAAAGCTGAAGGCGGTCGGAACACTCCAAGAACACATTCCGAAAAGTAGGGGCCAAGGTGAACGGGCTCCTTTTGGCGGTGAAAAGACACGCCTGTGTTTTGGCGGCATTGAATGCTACAAGACTGGCATTGCCCCATTCGGAGACTGCCTGCAGTGCAACACTCGTTCGGTCAACCATGGCCTCTCTTTCGGACTGGATTGATTCCCTACTAGCCCGAGCATCCGGTAGGTATCTCTCTACAACTGTGCTGACATCTGCATACCCATAGATACCGGGCATCAGCAGATCGTTAATATGCAGCAGGAACAGAGTTGCAGAGGGAACAGACCCCTAAGGAACACCTGCATTAGTTGACATGGGCTCAGAAGAGCATCCGTCGACAACAACTCGGAGGGACCGTTCAGTCAGGAAGTCTTTTACCCAGCCAGTCAATAATAATGCCAGCCAGGTAATAATGATAAATTAACCTTTATTATATTATTTTTCTATCTCTTTGAACATCTGACTTAGCTAACTTTCAATCTACAAAACTAACTTCCAACCCTGAAGTTATAGTCATAACATATTTAGTTGTAAAGGTCTAATCAATACAAATTAAGTAAGCCCAAACACATGACAGTTGCTTCCGATGTGGATTCCCTTGATTCTCTGTCATCTCCTTCATCAGGTCAGGCCCAAATCTTCACGGTTTTATAGTATCATCCGATATAAATACGAGTATCAAGTTTTCACCCGAAGCATGCCTACAATTTTCGATAAAATTGGCCTAAATTTCTTAGAATTTCCATTATCGACACTGACGTGGTAACAATAAGATTACATAGGCAGCATACTCTTTCATATGAAAAAAGAATGGTCAAAATCGGTTCATTAACGATAAAGTTATCAGCGAGCACACATAAATCGAATTCACACTACATCGAGAACCACACTTTTCGGAAGTCTGTTAAAAAATAAAATACGCAAAATTTTTAATATGAAGTATCGTCAACATTTGTTTCAGTCTATAATAACCAAAAGTATTTGGGCGCACCAATAAACAAAAATAAAAGTGCCATATCTATTACTTCTGTGGTCTATGAATTTAACATGTATTAGTAAGTACTTCGTCCGCCAGACGGCGCTAGTAATATTTTGCGAAGTATTGTAGAGGTGGGGCGCGGTGAAGAGGGAGCAAATGCTCGAGGTCATTTGGTGAGGGTACGACCTTAACTACAGGCTTTCTCAGGTATGCGATGTAATTAATCGTGAATTATTTTCCTTAAACATAATAGTCATTAATAGCTTGGTTTATTAGTATATATGTAGTGATTATACAGTAGGATTAAAGTTATTGTAAATATAATTATTTTGTCATTCTAAAACAATTTGGATAATAATGTTATTAACACATTTATTTGTACTTTGACTTATTGAAACCATTAAGCTTAGCGAGATCTCGTGGAGTTAGTGTATAGAAAATTAGATAGATTTTAAAATTGAAAATACTTATATTGCCTCAACGACTTATTTTCTATTTTAGAGCGTACCTATCACGCTTGTCATCAAAAATTAAACTACATAATCTTATAGTAGAAAACTAGTTCAAGTTTGGATTACATTTACTTCATCCGTTTGTATTCCGGCCTTAGCCATAATCTACAACATCTTTTGAGATTTTTTCTATAAATATATATATCTTTAGAACCTACGGGTCATAAAAAAGTACTGACAACCTATATTGTTAAGATAATATTTGGTATCTGTAAGCAAGCACCGAATCGCAGTTCTTTATTCAAAGTTCTCCATCGATCAGATAAGTCGTTTCCACGTGAATTCTCATAACAAAGGACGAACTTTCCTCTCCACAATATTGGCGCCATTGAATGGAGTTCTTACTAACAACACAAACTTTTACACCAACAACAATACATATTGGTCCTTGATTTACGTATTTTTAAAAGACCTGAAATGTTTATTCATTTAACTATTGGAATGATTCTGTGACTAAAATCTCATTATAGTTGAGAATAGTTTTGGTTCTAAAAGCATAATTTGATTTTTATTTGATTAATCAGATGTTTTAAAGTACTTTCTGTATTATTATTCCATCAAAATAAAACTCGGAACCTGGAATAACATTTGATCGTAAAATAAACACTCATTATTTCCGTTTTATTTTTAAAATTTCTGCTAGTGTAAAACATCGTAGACGCTTGCTACGTACGCTACGCCGTAGTCAACTAGGCTACGAGCTACATTGGTATAAAGTTCCGAGCTCTATTGCACAGAATATTACCCACTCCGACTTCTATTAACTGACTGAACACGCTCAAGATAATTAAGTGAAGGATCATGATTAACTCCACAGCCTCTTATCCCTCTCAACAACGTTAACCAAAATGAATAATTATAATCTAAACAAAAAATACTCCCCTTTTCTTATCATCATCCTGCCACCCTGTACGCAAATTTTAACTTAAGTTAATAAAGATACGGTTTAAATTTGTTTGAGAGATTTAAGATAGGAGACTTGTATACATGTCAGTTGCAGGGCCCGGAACAAATAAGACAATGGGACTATATGAGCTCTTATTGCGTTTGATGAAATACATACTATGGGTCTATTCTACTGTGAATTTTGTAAGAGATTATTTGAAAGTTAAGGAAATTATCTAGGTAGGATTAGGTTTTCATTGTGTGTACTCACTATTGTCTTTTTTTTGGAAACCAATATTTAGAAAAATATTATAAAAAAAAATATTCTACTAATGTACAATGTTAATATTTTAAATTACATTAGCTTATAATAATTATAATGAAAGAAATTTACATAAACATATTAACTGCTTACTTCTCCACACTGAATACTCGAAGGAACTTTATAAACACGTCTTGAAAACACATAAACCGTAATGTTCCGTATATATAACAAAACAAGGTAAAGTTCGTGCGAGTACGTACGAATATGCTCGTTGGAGTAAGGTCTCGCACAGAGTAAGAAGTTTCCGCGGATAAAGACGGGCACGGAGTATATAAAATTAAACCGATGCACGCTGTTCCAATTCATTGTGCGATGAGGCCTTTGGCTGTTTTCACTAAAGTCAAATTTAAATACCGAGCTGTTTCCATAAGCATAACCGGAGCAAAGTTCTGAGCAACCACTCCTGTTTCTCAGTAGGTAACTCGCAAGCTTAGAAATCAACCGTGTGCCAGTCAATATTCTCAGAATTCTCATACCCGTCTAAGCATTATGTATGGTTACGGCGAATCGGTCTCGTAGCTTCAGTAATTATAGCCTGTGATTGCTGAAATATTATTATAATTAATATTAACTGCAATGTTTCGATATCGCCTTTGGGTTGTGGAGGTTAAAGGGCTATCGCTTCACGGAAAACCCATGACTCCAAAGCTGAAAAGATTCGGATGTGACTAGGATTAACGCTGAGATGATGATGATGAATTATAGTACCTAACTACTTAATCTTCGTACATTACATCTAGTTATACCTAAGGTTAGCTCATATGCACAGTTTGACATTTATATTCTACTAAAGACCCGAGTCCCGGCTTCGCAAGTGTGCATTCCTGATACAAATATTACACCACAGAAAAACTGTGAACGTTGTATATAAAGACATAGCGGCCCACCGCTGCCGCCGCCTTGGCCGGTTAGTACCACCGCAAACGCTATCTCGTGCAGTTTTTAAATGGGTTATACCATCGAAAATATTCATTTAAATCATGAGCTATAAAGGGCCAAATAGATCTATATTAAATCAAAAATATATTTAAGATATTTATTTGGCTAAGGATTATCTTCTTGTATTAGTTAAAATTGAAAACTAGCGATTATTTGTCTTAAATAGTAAATGACAAAATATTACATATTTACAAATTGTCCATAAGAGATACACATATAGCATTGTGAAATTTTCTATAGATCTTTTCCATGTGTACCATACTTAGTACATTATTGTTCAGCCTGTGTATGCAATGTAAGCGGAAAAAATGTAATTATTTACGACATTACATTAGAATCCTAAAAAATAACAGTACTTTTCCACTACCTAATAGTTGAATATTGGTAAGTTTAGATTACCTTAGCTTTAGTGAAAAGTCGTGTGTCGTGGTACTGGTTATTTTACTACAAGTAAACCCTCTACAACCCGCCAAAAAACAAATACCACAAGCTAATCGTGCAGCGCACCGCGTCCGCTACCTAAACCGTCACCACGCTCGCTACCGCGACTGTACCCTGACCAAGGCGTATGAGCCTTCCGCTAAAGTGAACACAAAAAAATTGCAACTCGTTCGTACACGTATTTATTTCATAGTTGTTTTAACATTTTAGCTTGTTTACATTTCCCGAGAGTACGCCGAATTGTGCACAAATGTAAAGTGCATTAATGTCGTGCACTTTATACTATAATTTTGTTTTAACATGGGACGAATATATTCGTCAACAATTTATTCATCTGCAGTATGTCTTTCACATTTCTTATAATCTTTATAAACATTTTGACTTGTTCTTTCCAACCTATAATTACAACGTTAAGGTTATTGCTGCTTGAGTGATCAAAGTCTTGCAAGTTATGAAGTGAAATTGGTAGCTGACACCACTACTGTTAGGACCATTAATTTGTCTCCTTCCCTCTATGGCGTAAAACATTTAAATTAATTATTATTTCAATGTTTTGGTAAACTAAAATGCAATATGAAATTGCAATTTACTTTTGATTGTCGTTTGTTTTACCCGATTTCAAAATAGGAACAGGTTCTCAATTCGACTGTATTTTTTTTTCTTTCATCTGAACTTTTCACCGGTTGAAAGGAATTTAATGATTCTTATTTTGTTGAAAGCTGGTGCTTCCCGTTTGGCCGTTCACTTTGATCCCGTTCGACAGTGACATCCATAAAAAAAACCGCAAATTTGCATCATGTATGTGTGTGATAAATACGTGATAACTCAAAATCACGTCAACCGATTTCTATTATTCTTTTTATTTATTATCTTTCTTATGTGTCAGTCTCATCAAAATTTTATCAAAATAGGTTCAGTAGATTGTTTCTTAAACCAAAATTCTAGTAAACGAAATTGCGTCGTTTGCTTGCTAACTTTTTCCCAACTTTTAAATTATGATTTCGGCGCGATGCAGTTCGATACTAGTACCTTTTACAACTAGAAACCGTAAACAAATGTTATTTTACAAAGAGAAAAGAAACACAAAATTACAAAAAAAAAAATACTTAACATTTGAAATAAATAAGCTAACACTAAAATACATATCTATATAAACATAAAAAAAATATTAAAAAAAAGGAAAATGCCAATACAAAAATTTTGCTCATCGCTGTCAAGTTAGTTATTTATCGCTTTATAGTGTACGAGCCAACCCACATTAAGCAAGCGTGGTGATAACGCTCGATCCTTCTCTGTATGAGAGGAGACCTGTGCCCAGCAGTGGGACGATTAAAACGTTGATGAACATAGTGTACGAGCTGCGCCCGGTTAACCCGCGTAGGTTTCGAAGTGTTAAAAAAAGAATTTTTCAAATCGGATCAGTGGTTCCAAAGTTTCGCGCGTTCAAACAAACTCTTTAGCTTTATTTATTAAGTATAGATTTTTGGAAGACGATGTCTTTTGGAAAACATATTTTTTTGTTGCCATTTTAAAAATTTTGTTGTCTTTGGACCCTGGCTATAACATGAAGCAATTGGAAACTTTTTGTTGCTAGAGTACGAGGCCTTTGGGTATATTGTATCTTTATTTTTATTTATTATTTTCTTTTGGTAGTGTACATTTTGTTTCGGAGAAATAGCCATTTTTTTCTTTGTTTCATTCTTCTTCTCTATTATAAAATTAACATTCCGTAACCTATTGGTTTTCTTTTACAACAATTTGAATCAATCGATACTAGATAATTGCTGTCAACAATTCATTTCATAATTATTTTCCCACTTCACAGAACCTTAATCTACAGAATCAATTTATTTCATCATAGAATAAACGAAATTTCTGCAAATATTTCCGTAATATCAAGTTAAACAAAATTAATTAAGTTGAAATCTAAGTGCTCAGCGGTGGGTCAATATTTGACGGCGCGTTCGCGACTCAAACAAACATTGTTTCGTGCAGCGTATTATAAAACAAAATTTATTTTGTAGTTTTCAGGACAGTGCCGGATATTAAAATGGACTAGAATGAATATTTTAGGGTAAAGAGTTTAGTAAAGTGTGTGAATACGAGCAAAAATCATTCTAAGTTGTCTTTACGTGTAATGTGGTATTCCGTTTAGTTTTCGGACGGGTAATCCATTAAAAATAAAACAGTAGCAACACGGATACTAGACAAAGCATTATATTCACACTGATACCTAACCCAACCTTTTTTTTTACGCTGTGGTAATGCATTTAGTCACCATACCCGGAAGGGTGTGCGTGGGACTCGCCCAACCGAAGCCGGAAATACCCACTAAACCCACAGCGGCACATCGACATCGCCTGAGTGGCGGGGTCATGGGAAATCGGCACAGCCTGAACAACCAATCCCCCGCCGGCGATTCCCGCCAAAAGGCCCACAATCGTCCCCCCATACGGAGGGGCCGGACTGGGTACGTCTTCTAGTGCGAGTAGACACAGCAGCCAAGGGTTTTTTAGCGAGGTGTCCTTCCTCTTAGCCCCACTCGTTTGCCCGGAGGCAAACGGGGCCCCCAGCTCCTCTCAATGAGGAGACCGGGTTGCCCGACGGTGACCCGGAGTTCGGGTCACGTCAGCCACCTGGAGTGGTGGCCGACCCGCCGCACATGTGACCGCCGAAGCGGTCCCCACTTCTGGCTTTGGTTCGCGCCGGTAAACCGGTAACCCCCATATCTGGGGGCCGTTCCCCTATCCGCCACCTGGGGACGCGTCCGATGGCAGGCCAGAAACTGCGCATTACTTCATCATCATCATTTCAGCCGAAAGACGTCCACTGCTGGGCATATGCCTCCCCAAGGATCTCTACGACGACCGGTCCTGAACTACAACAAGAACTTACTATTCAGTAAATTCGGGAATAAATACTATTTCCAAAATATACATACTGTTTTTAAAACAATGTAAAATGATTGGAACGTTTCATTAAGTTCGCTTCAATGATCGGTGAAATTGTTACGTTGTTGTAGTGGGAAATGTATTTATTGTTCCAACCAGACAGTTTAATTTATGTAGTTACTCATTGCCAAAACGACACATTGAAAGGATATTTCATTTTAAAACCACGAAAATCAGAAAAGAAATATGTAATAACATAATACTATAACTCTACTCCAAGTAGCTTCCTTAAAAAGTATATCCTCAATTACAGCATAAAATTAAACAGAATAAAAAGAAGCCAACATATAATTTGATCTACTGTAGCGTCTAATAAGAAAAGTTAATTAAAAATAGTCTTCTACGTGCTCTCGACGATTATGAACGGTTCTAAAAGAAACTGCAGGCTAAAATTAACGCTTTTATTTTTACTCGGTTGGAATTAAATTGGACTAATTTCTTGAAACTATTCAAGTGTGTTGGTACTATGAGGGTACCTGGGCTTTACATCTGAAATTTCGCTGAAAAAGGACTTCTTTCATCGGTTCAGTTAGAGTAGATATCCAATATTAATAATATGGTATTTCAGTTTCTAGAAAACCGTCAGAACTTCGTGGGCTTTGTATCGAGACAAGAGAGTCCTTACTCGCTTTGTAATTGACGAGACAGTCCGAGCCACTTTCAGGTAATTTTACGGAGTCTGTCAACTACGTCGGTTCAGTCTTAGTATTTGGGTATTGGTTATAGCCTGGTTACCTTGAAAGGCTGACTGACTTCAACTTTACTAATTGACTGACTTCTTGTGAATTGAAAAGTCCCTGTAAATGGTTAAATTTATAGAGCTATGAGGAACAGCAACACGCTGTTACTATCAGTTGGAATTATTTTGAAGCTTATTGCTAGTCCACTGGTCTATATGGTCGAAAAATGTCTCTGCTTACTTTCTAGTCGGCTATGTAAATGACGCAATGAATGTTGTTCAACTGTCATAATAAAAACCATTGATACTAATTGTGTGTTACGTAATTACCCTAGGGTTCTAAGTTCTAAGTTCGTAAACCTATTTACAAAAATAAATCATTTAGCATTTATCACTTATACTAAAAAAAGGATCCTCCGACCAGACGGGTGTACTGCCGGGGTGGGTAACTGACCCACACTTGATGTCGAGAAGATTGTATGTATGCTAGTTGCAAGGCAAACAGAAGCTGCTGGGAAGTTTGATCCGACACTTCGTCTTCTCAGCGAAAGTACTAGGATGTGGCGAAGGGCGGGAGTTTTGGGAGGACTGTCTTATGTAATATTGACGTTCAAAAAGTGCTGATTCTCAGCCTAGTTTGAATAAATGACTTTTGATTTTCAACTGATTTTGATTTGATTTCGTTATATATATATTTTAAATAAAAGCCTTCATCTAAGAATGACTCGTGAAAGTCTGCGATCATATTATGTTAAATTTTGCCCACCAGGGTGATATTATGAATTGATATTCAAATTCAATATTTAAAAGTTAAGAATTTAATTAAAAACTTTATCCCTTAAGTCTCAATCAATAAAGTAACGATCGACTCAATTAGAAACATTAATTTATAAGAAACCAACTAGACACTAAATGAATTCATAAAGAAATAAATGTTAATACGTCTACCGTACTATTATGAGCGGGTTATTTCAAAGCCGCACGTTTCTACTGTCGGCTGCAGGACGAAATTAGACCATCCATAGTTACGTTTTAATGAAATACATTTCCATTCGGCTATCAAATAAATACATCAACACTAATATACAAATTTCACCATTTTGCCTACGAAGTCTGTTTATTAAAATCTATGTTACACAAATATCAGTCAAGCTCTGGCTCTTGTACTAGTTCTTATACCAGACCTGTGAAAAATTTACGAGTAACATATTACTATCTCTTGTGATTGACTTGACTTGAGTTACTTTTGTGTACTGTGGAAAGTAACGATGGGTGTCCAGACACCGTACATCAAGTTACTACAACTTTTCAAATTTATTTAATAGGTGATCAACCACATCGCTAAAGCAGTAAGGTTCAAAATTGATTGGGAAAATTTGACAGTTTCTTTTCTTCTTCGATTCTAGAGTGAATAGGCTCTTAATAAACTAGCGTGCTTTACCATCAACGATTGTATCAATGCTTACTATCAGGCGGGATCGAGATCAATCTCTAGTTTATAAAATTATATAAAATAGTTTGTATTTACATAATAAAAGTTGCACTGGTCTATGAAGGTTGAGCTACGCTGGCGCGCGGTGGTCGATTTGTAGATAGTTGAAAAAATTACACACACACATGTCTCAGAGCGTCGTAAACTATGCTAAGCAGTTGCTCCCTGCTGCTGCGATTGTCAAATATCTACAAATCTCACCTCTCTTTTGGCTTTACGACCACTAGTTATGCGTCTAGCAGCCAGTATTAGCAAGGAGTACCGAGTTACGTAGCAACTGGGATGTGCAGTTCAGGCAGGCTGTCGCTCCAAGTAAAGTACTGCAATGCGATTCTGTATCCATCATACCGTGAACACTTATGTGACGTGGGCTTGGAGAGAGTTGTCATTTTAACTAACGTTAAGGGATTGAACCTAGTGATCGGCCCACTTCACCTATTCACTAGTTAAACGGTAAGCAAACCTCAACACCGTCATATTTATTGTAAGCAAATATTAAACAGTAATATCTTATGCACGCTTCCCAAATATCTAGGATTGAATTACAAACAACCTTGAGAATAATAATATCTCTCGATATTTCTACCAAATTAAAGACCAAAACTGAAAAGTGAAACACACTGAAAAATAACAACAGCGAATCGAAAGCTGCATCCAAATATTTAGACGACAATTACGTCTAAAAACAGTGCCAACATCACAACAAAAAAAGTTGTGAAAAATTCATCTGGACTGCTGCAGTAACGTAACGTGAGGCCTTTTCAATAAAATAAAACTACCCGGTTTGTAGGAGGGTTGACCCGACATTTTCAATACAGGAGAATGTCCCCGGGGTCTCGTGCCAGGGGACCGGCCCTATTTGGGCACAAAGCGGGGGAATTTGCGCGACACGCTCGCACGGGACCCGGGGCACAACACTTTACAGGAGTACCGTGATTTTTCCACTGTTTAGATAAAAACATGTAGTTAGTTATACGATTGTTTGGTACCTGCCTACCTTCTGATTGGAGAGTTTGTTGTTGCTTCTCAGTAACTTATTGATCCTAATATTGGCCCTTACTTTTTCCTTTTTAAAGGGTAGGTATTAATTTTGTGTGATGGATTCAGAAATAACTAAGTTGTAGTATGAAGGCACATTTCTCGCAGATATCTTATGGAGTTTATAGAGTTCTCTGTACTCTGTTATCCAGGATAGAATGTACTTGATTATAATGCTTCAAAATCTGTGTACATTTTGATATCATCATCTGGTGGACCTTGATAACACGTGGCGTTTATGCCATTTTACATCATTCATATTGCTATTTCTAGTGATGTGAACATTACTTATAATCCTTATCCTAGATTATTAATTAATAATATTTCATAAAACAACTTTAGGTAGGCAAACTAAATTTCTACAGAAGCTGTTATTAATATTGAACTCCTCGTACAGATCCGTTTCCATAGAGACAGTATTATATACGTCCACTTATTCAATTCCCATTTTACTATCCTCAAAAGATATAAATAGGACTTATCTTTGCGCCCGAGTAAACAGAGCTCGAGGCAATATTACTTAATGCAACAGTTTTACTCAAACTCGCGTTTTAACATCTGTGATGGATAAGAAATGAAGTCGTGGGTATCTAAATAATCGGTATCGGTAATAAGGACGAGATTATGAGCCTGTTTCAGTTGGAACTTGAAACAATTGTTACCATTCTATGCTCGTTATCCTTTGTCTCTAAAATGGCATGCTGCAAAATAACACAAGATTAAACTCAACAAGGTCAGATGATGTGGATAATTAGTATAGTCACTCGTTAAGACAATTTTATGTTCCAATTTGACTAACCAACGATGGTCTGCAGTGGCACCCCTAGGCAAAAGCCTCTTTCCATACTCTGTTTCAATAGGTTGCGAGCGCGCGCGTTCTGATTCGACAGAAGCTATGTTTGATTCCGCCTCACTACCTCGTAAAACTTTAATGATGATGTTTATTTTGTATGCCAACATAAGTACATAAGTAAAGACATTAGAAACTATAACAAAAAAATAAATTGTAAGACTAGAATAAGCCAATCCAAAACACCAATGTGTGATACATCTATACCTCGGCTAAACCACAATGATGTTAAATGTAGCAGCAAACGTAGGAGTAACACAACTTAGCTAACTAGAAAACTTTAACTCTTGTAATCCCCAGACCTGTATTGAAACATTAAAATTTTCAGCGCGGCCAACATTTCTCAGTTGCTTAATTAACCAACAAAATTAGTTATTGTTATGAAAAAGTAACAAAAGGGGAGAAACTTTGCAACTCTCAAGCCAGTGAAGTGTGGAGTGGATCGAGTTTGGTGTGTGGTGTAAGAACACAGCGGATTTTAATTCTTCTACGGAGAGGAACAACCCACAATGTTTAGTTTAACATCCACATAGTAAATCGTAACCCGTGTGGTACCGGGCTTAGAATAGTACCAACCCATATCCTCCCGTGGGAGTCGTAAGAGCCGACTAAGGGAACTGTCACCAAGGAAGCGGGCAGCAGCGCTTCTCCTGTGGAATATCAAATTACTGCGATCGCCAATGCTAAGCGTGGAGATTATGGCAAACCTCCCAATGCCAGAAAGATTTGGGGGCGGCTTTTGTCCAGCAGTGGACCACTATAGGCTGAAAAGAAGAAGAGAAGAAACTACTTAAGTGTAAGGTTCTAATCGGCCGTTCTCTATGTAGAACAACCGATAGACACACTTCAAGGAGATTCTTCATTCTACTGCCCTTATCCAATTTATTTATGTTGGGCGCAACATGTTTTTTCTTCCATACTTCTTTATTAAACGCCATCCCCGTAGTCACCAGTATTAACCATATCATACATTCCATCTATTGTTTCTTCAGTTTTCCCCTACTTTTATAGCCATTCATACTCGAAACTCTTCTGACATATTGTCTTACTTCTTCATAATTCATGCCCATACTATGATAATCGGTCCCCAAATAACTTTTTAGTTACCGGTGCCACTTTCAGAGTTCCTCTTATGTACTCATTTCATTTGAAGTCGTCCTCCGTGGCGCAGCGGTCAACACGCTTGCCTGCGACATGGAGGCCCCGAGTTCGATCCCCGGCCAGGTCATGATGGAAAACGATAACGATATAATGTATCTATTATAAATATAGTATCGTTGAGTTATTATTCCATAACACAAGTCTCGAGCTTACTTTGGGGCTAGCTCAATCTGTGTGAGTTGTCCGTATATATATATTATATTATTCCATGTATTTATTCTATCCATTCGTGTAGCACCAGACATCTCTCCTAGCATTCTCATCTCAGCTGCATGCAATTGTCTTTCATTCATCCCTTTTGTGGTCCAATATTCTGATAATTCAAGACACCAGGTTTGATCATGATTTTATATTCTTCCTTAAGTTTAAAAGGAATGCGGCAGTCGTACCTAGATTGTTCTCGTGACCTGCCGCTACAATAAAAACTTAATGAAATAAGAAAAGGAGGAAATGCTCAGGATACAGATCTCTGTATCCTGAGCATTTCCTCCAACATTGCTGACTATCTCTATCTAGAGATAGCAATGTTGGAAGCGGAACTGATAGACCTTAGATATCGTTAGTTCTGGATAAGCGTATTGTTTCTGTTTCCTGATAGCAGAAACGTAGCTAAATTTTGGACGGTCAATATTTGTATAAAACGTCTTAATATTTTTAATAGCCACTTGTGCATTATTGCAAAATTGTGTAATACTGTTACTTTACGGCCGGTTTCCTTTTATCCATAGGATAGCGGGTTCCGGATCTTATGATAAGCCGGTTGAACCCCAATCCATAGGGAAATCAAGGGTTTACTGTTTTGTAGATTTGATAAGGGTGTAGTTTTAATGCTCCTTATTCTTAAAACAAATATATTGTTCCATATTACGTGATTCCTTGACTTAGCAGGTTAATTTAATTAAATAAATAATAAATTTAATTATACAATATTAATCATGTATTACGTACAGCTTAACAACCTGCCGAGTACAAATTTAGAAGTACTATAATTGTACTTCATCTAAAGTTGGCATTGGACTGAATTTCAACCCGTTTTAGGCAAACAAATAGCTGAAGGGAACTTAGCCCCCTTATAACAAGCACATTTTTGGTGGGATATCAATATCTCCTTTGTTTCCAAGAAATCGTATCTGCTTTTTTCTTTTTTTGCCACACCCGCGTCCGTTGTTAACCTCAGAGTTTATTTTGCGTTTTGTAGCAACTTTTTGGTAGATAAATCATTATATAGACACCACCCCCTTCCTCATCATAGCCTCTTTGCATCACTGTTTTTTTTTTTATAGATTATAAAATAGCGCTTGATCGCAAATTTCGTAATCCTAGGACAACTGGAAGTGGCCTAAACGTTTTGATTACGGCCAATGAGTGAGTCAGTGCCAAAATTAGCTATTACTATTAGATAATACGGAAGCTACATCTATGATTTTTGGCATACCGCTTTAGTACTTGTATGTTATTACGTAAGTACAATTTTATCTGTACACCAATGGGCACTGAGGTCAAAAGTGGGTCGAAAGGGTTCGTGTAAATAATGCACGACATGCGCGCGGCTTGTTACCCGAACTTGGCCTGCGCCGTGCACCGTAGCGCTTAGATGATAAAATTGTATATACTTAATTAAAATTAATAAATAAATAACTGTAAATAAATAATCTCAGTAAAATTATACATAATATAATTACGTTTTCAATATCTTTTCTTTTTTCCTTGAAACTTGTCTTGCTGAAAGTGGGGAAAACAAATCGAGTTATCAACTCATACTCTAGTAGTTTAAGTTTAACAAGTCCTAAACGATCGCCGTGCCAATTTTTCACGTAAACCCACAGAGCGTAAATTATTAATCGCCACCAAAAATGAGTACGCTACAACGCCTCCCTTACGCCATCCTGTAAGGAAATTACAGTGGAACCGGGAGAAGTTCTTTTAATTTATTCAACTCACACAATATCCGACTTTAATATCTTCGTATTATGGACGAGAGTCGCACCAAACTGAGACGTAAAGTTGATTCTGATTTATAACCGGTTCAACTATCTCAGTGTTTGTCTTTAGGCAATTTGAATAAAACATTGTGCGAATTACGTGAGGTTTAAATATGATTGTATATTAATGAGATGTGGAATTCGGGATCATTAATGTATATGAATTTATTAGTAAATGAATAAGATTCTGGAACAGGCAGCGGTTTGCGAAATTTTGCGTTTTCAGAACACGTTGATGTTTGTCTGCGATCGACCGGAGTCTAACAAATTGAGTTTAATTTTCTCTGCTTAAATTAATGGTTTTGTCATTTCTTACAGTCTCAAAAGCGATTTGGAAGGCCATGTTTAACCGTTCCCACTCTTAGCTTCTACTAATTTATGATATCTTTGAATGCTTAGATCATCGTACCGGTCGTGAGTTTGAACCATTTCTGTTATATGTGCTAGATTCTATTACCTAATTTATTATCTACCGTCTTTCCTAAAAAAAATAAAATAAAATTTTAGCAACACAGATATTATAATCAACTAATCTTCCCAACTTTAATATTCAAGACAATATTTAACTTAATTACGAACGTTTCTAAGAAGTACCTATAGAGGAAACATTATTATCTCCCACACAAACTTTTAAAGGTCAATATGAAAGTATCAAGCCTCGTACCTAACTTTATATAAATTTCAGTATACAACATCCGATTACTCAAACATCCTACGTAGATTAGATGACACGGTTCCTTTTTTTTAAGAGGGACGCATTTTCAAAAATAGAGCTGTCGAGTTAATAAAGGTATAAATTGCATCAGGTGATAGTAATCCAAGTATCTTACTTTAAGTACTGACAATTCGGTGATGGCCACAACTTGTTTTTTTTTATTAATGTGATAATGACCATCAAAACTAAAATACCTTACCTAAAATTGCATAATTGCATAATTGAATCTTACGGACTTATTGATATATTGTGAGGTAAAGTAAAGCGCCTGAAACACAGGTTTAATAAACCTAGCTCGGGCATGTCGCTAATTTTACATGATTCTCTGTATAATAATATGTTCTGTATGACCTTATGTATATTTTTAGTCACACATAATACCTAGCTGTTATTTAGGCAATAAGATATGTATGTAATTGTATAAGAATATTTTTGTAGCCTTGGTTTTACAATGTTGTGTAAGTTTTATGAATAAAGATTATTATTATTATTATAAAATACCTCTTTAGCCGCCAATCTCAATTATGAGCAAACTCAATACTAGAACTATTGAAGCATAAACATCCTACAATTCTACAAACATCTGCAAAAACTACAATAAGTTTCTAATCAAATCATTACCAAGTACCTACTTATACACAAACGTACAAGCTCTAAGCCAAGAGCCAATTATTAATAAAAAGTCGCCTTCTCTTAATTTTTACTCCATCATTACATACCCCACGTCCACTAATTCAAATCTTCATACGTGGTACATACATAAGCCCTTGTTAGTAACGCCTCGGGTCGACTTATTAGCAGACGAGCTGCCTTGATTAAACTCTGAGCACCCTTGAATTTTACCTGACATTATTACATATACTGTGGGTGTAGTACATATGTAATTGTAACGTGTTTTTGTATAATATATGGAAGTGAAGCCAAATATTATGAATGACTTGGGTTATAGTTTAATAAATAAATACATTATGTTCGGAAAATGGGTTTACCTAATATTTGTGTAGCAATAAATGTAATAAGTTTGTTTTATTGATTCTTTGTACTATAAATAAAATCATTCCTCTTGATTCGGCCAAGTTAAATAAAGTGTTTCATAGATAGTAAATTATGAGGCATAAACCTTAAAAATAATATTTGACGACACATATTTGACGACGCGATTGACGCGCTGGCTCGACTGCTGCGCTGTGTGTCGCAGGTTCGATTCTCGCACGGAACAAATAGTTGTAGGTATAGCCTACGGATGAGTTGATAAGACAGCTTCATTTAGTTCCATTTATAAACTAGTGTAAAGTGTTCTCCAATTCTACAATACAGATAATCATTCATTTTATATCATAATACTCTCTCTTACAATAACAAACACACAAGATCACCGCAACAAACACAATGATCATTTCAATTCACCTTTCAACAACAGAAATTCCAAGAAACCTTAAAAAAGTTATATTAAATGCCGAACACAGAGGCGAGGGTGGTTGTAAGCCCGCCATTATTTCGCTTTTCGACAATTACGCGCGGCTGCAAATAAAGACATTTGGAGGGTAATATTCAAGGAAAAAAGCGAAAGGAAGAAAAAATTATCATCACCTCATTCCTAGCGACAGATGTGGGTTTGAAGCGTGCATGGGGTGCAATGTAAGCAATATCTTGGTTGAGAAATGGGGACGATATTTTTGAGTGTTCCGTTATGTTAATTTGATGACATTTTCTATAAAAAATCCTGAAAACTGTGTATTATTTTTTTATTATTGTACGTTCACAATCTATGCAAAAATGTTACTTATTTCATTTACTTTTGACTTAAGGATTTAATAAAATTGCACTTTCTACAAGAAACCATTTTCGTTAAAGTTATTAAAAAACTACGTTCTAGTTAAACTGTTCGCAGTTATGGAACAGTAGTATTTCCTCAATGAATGGGCAGCTATCGTCTATCTTGCCTCTTCGCACCTCCAACCAAACTTCAGGCTTCCTTGTGTAACTCATATAAAAAAGTGAGTTGAGAGTAATTTTTTTCTACAAGCTTTACACATAGCGGTAATAAAACCGCTCCACGGCGCTCGCGCCTGCCTATATTTCATTTCTCCCGTCTCTCCCTCTATTCGGGCCCGCAGTGGGTACTGCTTGTGACACCGGGAATGAAACTTTAAATGCCACTCGGAAATAATGTGGATTACGTGCGCCGGTGTGTCTCGTGTTTTTTGTTTTGACAAAAGTTTTATTAAAATATGTATCAGTCACAGTGCTGCTTAGCGTGAAGTTGAAAAGTAATTGTGTTAGCAATTTCGAAGATTAAGTTGTGGAATGTGTTTCTGAGTCGTAGAAACTCTGCGTCCATTTAGTAGGTACTTACCAGGGTAATGTTGTATTGTAGGCTCATTGTTTAAGTTTGAGTTGTAAATAAATACTATATTATACAATAAAAACAATTAATAATTAAACAAAGGTAAAAGAAAATGAATTACCAATAAAAGCTACAGAAAAGTAGCATCGCTTCATAAATATTTATGTACCTAGTATTCTAATAATACAACAAGTAATTACAGTTTAATCATTTGGTAATTATTGTCACAAATGAGATCAAAATATCCAGGCCTCCTTGTTTCATTTTCCAGTTAACTATGATAACTACTAAATTCTCAGCAAGTTTTTTTTTTTAGCGTTGCCTCACACTATGAATTTTTCCTGTATCGTGGGTACTTACAAATATATCGACACCTGCAAGGAATAACATCGTAGCTCACTTTTGGTAACTTTACAGAAGAGCGCGTCAAAGATTTTAAAAATTCTCTGTGATTTCGGTTAAGTCTTATTGCCAAACAAACTTTAAAATGAGTCAACAAGAGATTAGCCACACATATGGATATATTGTTATACATATATATGTGTATAAATTGTTTTTTTGTGAGATACAATGGCATACCACTACATATGCTATATAAAATTATATTGTAACTCAGACATACAATCGCAAAATGTCTGATAGTGAATATTTCATAAAATGACAAAGTTGTATGTCTGAGATACAATTAATAAAATGTGTGTTTTAAACATTTTGGAGTTAAATACAAATAAAAAAGTAGTTGAATAAATTTAATCAGTCTTTATTATTAATTGTCATCGCATGTTCCAAACAAACAAATTAGTTAAACTCGATAAACAAAACGACCATAGTACTTTTTTAAAATAATAGTTAAAAATAACAATGTAATCAATCATTAAAATATGTAATAGTTAAAGGCAAAAAGCTATTATATGCCTTCAAAATATTGCTAGGTAACTCTTTCAGGCTTTCTCATTGTATTAAGGTGCCTTGGTGGCACGACAAGTAACAAATCGAAGTGAAACTGCTCTATGTTGAGCTATATTTAGATCCATTTCATTGTCACTTAGAGAATCATATTGAAATTTAATAATATTCAGTAAATCACTGGTAAAACGGATGTGCATAATTTTACTCCTCAAGACTTTCACATCTTTAACATCGTATTCCCAATTATTGTAACACGGCAAAAGCTGTTTAAAATCTAATATCGCGCCTTGACTTACTTCTTTGACTACATAAGGCTCACCAGTAGATTTCGCACATCTAATCAAAACAAGCCACTGCTGAAGAATGTAGATAATTTTATTCTTTTTTCTGCACTCAATAAGCGCATGCATTGCATCGCCCTCTGATTGTGAATGTCCCACTTCGACGAAGTGATAATTTATGGTTATAATATTAAATACTGTGCTAGCATATGCATACATTGCAAATACTGTTTCATGTGTGTTTAATATTCCGACCGCTGCAGCTGTCAGAATAAAAATTCAACTCCTTGTAGCCTTCCGGGAGCTTATTTTTAACAAAGATTACAGAATAGGTACTACGGTTTTAATGAAGCCAAATAGGAAACTGCTTATTTCGTTTGATCCTTTGTGACCTATCGTCATGTCCCATAAGTAGCAATACCCTTTATAAGTTATAAGCAGTCAGTTTTCTTTTGTAATAAAATACAGACACTTCTGACTGTGGAGTGTTCAAAATTTTCTGTAAATCATAACATACTGCTACAGCAGAATCAGAATTTTCGGCTCGGTATTTGTCACTATCTTTTAAAGTCCTTGCCACATTTTAAGCTCATTTAATGTAAAAGTTTGATTTCCGAAAACAAAATTGTATCTTGATATACAATGAAATATTTATAATGGGTACCCTTAATAATGACGATACTGGTGTGTAACTAAATTTACCATTTTATGAACTGTACTCGTGAATCGTGAATTACAATGTTTTCACAGTTTTTAAAATCTATACGCAAAGGACTTTAGACACAGGAGTGAATGCAAAAAAAGTGTAATTTTTTGAATAGCAAGAATATGATTGTAGCTCATAACTGCCAAAATTGAGATACAATGTTATTCCTTGCAGGTGTCGATATAAAGTCACATTAACTAACAGACAGATCCGCAACAACTAATTGTAGGCCATTCATACATTAGTTCCGTGCGGGAATTGAACCAGTCGATCGCCCAGCTACTGCACCAACCGTCTCGTGAATTAAACCAGTCGATCGCCCAGCTACTGTACCAACCGTCTCGTGAATTGAACCAGTCGATCGCCCAGCTACTGCACCAACCATCTCGTGAATTGAACCATTCGATCGCCCAGCTACTGCACCAACCGTCTCGTGAATTAAACCAGTCGATCGCCCAGCTACTGCACCAATCGTCTCGTGAATTGAACCAGTCGATCGCCCAGCTACTGCACCAACCGTCTCGTGAATTGAACCAGTCGATCGCCCAGCTACTGCACCAACCGTCTCGTGAGTTACGATTATCCTTGGCATTTCGTTCGTGGAAACGGCACGCCACGTAAAATTATAAAATCTTTTGCTGCTACACTTTAATGTTATTAATTCTTGAACATGTTGCTATAAAAATAAGGTATAATTAGGATTAGGTCAGAGAAAGTAATGAGAATGGTGAACGTCTAAAATAAATTCAATATTACGGTGTTTTAGGGTTCCGTCTTCAAATTGTAAAAACAGAACCATGTTTTTAAGGCTCCACTGTCCGTCTGTCTGTCTGCTGTCATATATTATAAAAACTGTAATAAAAAATGTACTGGCCAAAGAATTTTTAAGGCTTCTCAAAATTTAAACACACCTAAGCCGTATTTGATCTTTTTTTAAATACATAAATGGAAGCCAAATGTTACTGTTTGACTACTGTAATTTTTTTACTTACACGTTTCATTGATTTTACGATTTAAAAAATAAATCACGATTACAAAAAACATTGTCTTTACAAGCGGCCGAAGAAGCTGTCACTTGGGTTGGTTCAATGAAAGGTTTGACGTATCAAAAGATTCGAGTTATTTTATACTAGCTGTGCCCCGCGGTTTTTCCCGCGTAACCGCGTAATTTTCGATACCATTGGAATACCGGTATAAAATCAATACTAATATATAAAGCTGAAGAGTATGTTTGTTTGAACGCGCTAATCTCAGGAACTGCTGGTCCGATTTCAAAAATTATTTTTGATAGCCCATTAATCCAGGAAGGCTTTAAGCTATATAACACGCTGCAATCAATAGCAGCGGCCATATAAAAAAACGCGTTTCAAACCGCGTGGCGCAGCTAGTCTCATATATTTGTTATTCCTGAATATAACCTACTTGTGTGCCAATTTCATCTAAATCCGTTCAGTAGTTTTACGTAAAAGAGGAACAAAAAAAAAACAAGCAAACAAACTCACTTTCACATTTCTAATGGTATTAGTAAGATTACTATTAAAATCTCCATGTAATATGATTTTTGACTCACTTGAGCTACTAAGTTTAGTACTAGTAATAATAATAATAATATAAGCCTTTATTCAGACATAATATTTACAAAAAAAAGTAACTTATGCTAGTGACTTTGATAAGTCATTGACACCGAGTCAACGAAAACTTGGTCTGTTTGCCCTTTGGCAAAGGCCTCCTCCATTTCTTTCCATTCTGTTCTGTTTAAAGCCTTTCTAGTCCATGTTTTCCCTGCAGATGCTTTCAATTCGTCTTCCTATCTTCGGACCTGTCTGCCTTGTTTTCTTTTTCGGTTTCGAGGGTACCAGAACACTATGTTCTTGTTCCATTTCTGGATACCCCTAATTATATGACCTGTCCATTGCCACTTAAGTTTCCTTACTTTCGTTATGACATTTTCTATTTTTGTGCGATTTCTGATGATGGTGTTACGTACTCTGTCAGATTTTTTGATGTTCAGCATGCTCCTCTCCATTGCTATTTGACAGGTTTCAAATTTTTTGAAATGCACTTTAGTCAGTGTCCAAGTTTGGCAACCATATGTTAGGACTGGTAGCACGCAGGTGTTGTACAGTTTTGATTTGATAGACATTTGTATTTCGTTGTTTTTCATTATTTCTTTAAGGCTCCAGTAACATTTCCACGCATTTCCGATCCTTGTATCTATTTCCCTAGACATTATGTCTCTCACTCTCACGTGAAGGAATACACTTACCTAGGCCAACAAATCTCTTAGTACTAGTACTAGTAATTAAATACTAAAGTCATTAAGGATTACCAAAACGTTATAACTACTAAAACAAAATGTAAAAGAAATTTTGATTGTAATGGATACTACAAAATGACATTCACACAGAGCATTAGTAATAAAAATGAGTAAACAACGAACGAAGAATTGCAACACTAAAGTGGCAGTGGGCTGGACACATTGCCCGTAGGACCGAAGCCCGATGGGGCCGACGGGTTCTCGAGTGGCGACCACGCACCGGAAGACGTAGCGTGGGTAGGCCCGCGACAAGGTGGACCGACGACCTGATGAAGGTCGCGGGAAATCGCTGGATGCGGGAGGCGCAGGATCGGTCGTCGTGGAGAACCTTGGGGGAGGCCTATGTGTGCCAGTGGACTTCTTTCGGCTGAAATGATGATGATGATGAAACAACGAACTCATTTGTGAGATCCATTGCATGTTTTAGTTACTGAGGTTTGCTCAATATATTCTTAATCCGAAAGAACTAACTGTAAGCGAAACTGCAAAAGAGGATGAATCTAATTTATAAAGGCAAACATTTCAATCGCCTATTATACTTTTATTTCCCTTAAATCGTGACATCGTCATAATAAAACTCTCGAACTCATTTGCGGGCTCTTAATACCGTTCAATATAAGACGGTGGAAAAATGTTGATAGTCACGCTCCTTATTACCGGGCCAAAGGTTTAACATTTTCAATTTAATCGCATTATACTGTAACCCTTGGAAATATTGCTATCTTGGAGCAAAAAATTATCGGCGCATCGCGGATTTTCCGATTTAGAATTTTTCAATAGATGCCCATCAAAGAATTTGGTGTGATGAAAAATGATCGGGTAATGTGCTAGGTTTGATATTTAATTAAATTTCGATTCAAACATATTTGATGGCATCTCCTTTTGAGGTGTTTCCGAGGGCCTAAACTAATGCATATGTTCACGCATAGTAATTATTACACAAGTTTGGTAAACACAGGAAATCTAACTTGCTTAATAATTAATCTTTCCATAAAAATTTAAAGATGAATGCCACTTTTCTTTACATTTTCTTTGGAATGGCTTCTCTAGATTATCTTAGAGACCGTACCAGTTACGAGAGCTTAACTGTGTTTATTTACCTCAACCCTATTTACAGTCTTTTTATTAACTTAGTGATGTAATCTTAATCAGTTTTCTATTAATTAGATTCAACCAGCAACGTGTTTATGATCTCCTCTGAAATCGTGCTTTCAAACAATTTTATTAACTTAGTTCGTATGTGTATTCGTTTACTTTTCAGGTAATTAACGTCAATGTTTTTTATTTATAAAACATGGTTAAGTTTAAAAATTGGTGGTATAATAATTATGGTGATCTCTATGTTTTGCCGTTAACGGTGTACAAATATTAGTAGAAATAGGTATATAAATGTTACAATTAAAATTAACTGAAATTTAAATAACAAGATAACTTAAAACTAATATAATACTTAACTAACTTATAATATTCCAAAACAAACTTAATAACACTTTTCAAACTTAACGTTTGAAAAATTAATAATATATATTATGATAATTAAAATATATGATAATATATATTATATTAATTTTTCAAACAGTTACAGGAGAGCAATTCCCGTTATTAAAATTGTTCAAAATCTAGCGTCCATCTCAAATCAGCGACAATCAATGCCATAAACGTGGAACCTTAGGAAATTAAGGTTATTTTTGACAATCTGGCACAGAGATCAGATTGAAAACGTTCTTATAATTACTAGAATTAATCTTGAGTCATGAGATATAACTAAGACTTGATATTTCTGCGAGAACGCCAGCGCCTGCGGCTTTATACTATTCACAGTGAAAAAATATACTAAATATACAGTACAGTAGGGGTAAGTCTCGCGTGGAGTAAATATGAACCATTTATTTTATTTAATAATATTTTACGTATATATATATTGTGTTGCTCTGATTGCCGATGACATCACACCAAGCCCTATCAGAATACTAGCGCAGCGACATTTACTTTTAAATGTCGAAACAATATGCGTAGGTGCGAGCCTTTTGGCCACGTAAGGGACTTTCTGATTTTTGTTACTTTTTATATACAGAGTGGTGCTGACAATACGACAATAAATTAAACATCGTGTACCTCAACACATTCTCAGTCTACCCATTTTTTTAGGGTTCCGTACCTCAAAGGGAAAAAACGGAATCCTTATAGGATCACTTTGTTGTCCGTCTGTCTGTCTGTCTGTCTGTCTGTCTGTCAAGACCCTTTATCTCAAGAACGCGTGGACGTATCAAGCTGAAATTCACATGAAATACTCGGGTCTATTGTCCCTTTAAGCTGTGAAAATGTCAAACTTCTAAGCCAAGCCAATCAAAAGATACAGCCGATTATGTCGATATTTTCAACAAATTTTCGACACTCGCAAAGGAATCAAAACCTACAGGATACTTCCCGTAAACTCAGAATCTTGAAATTTGGCATGAAGGATTGTCATATAATGCAGATATAGGAAAAATTGCGAAAATCACATTTTTTAGTTATGTAATATAATAAACATATTTTAATAAAATGGAACTTACTACCTTATTTCTCACGAACGAATAAAGTTATCAAATTGAAATTTATACCAAATACCTAGGTCTATTGTCCCTTTCAGCTATGAAAATATCAAACTTCTAAGCCAAGCCAATCAAAAGATACAGCCGATATGTCGATATTTTCAACAAATTTTCGACACTCGCAAAGGAATCAAAACCTACAGGATACTTCCCGTAAACTCAGAATCTTGAAATTTGGCATGAAGGATTGTCATATAATGCAAATATAGGAAAAATTGCGAAAATTACATTTTTTTAGTTATATAATATAATAAACATATTTTAATAAAATGAAACTTACTACCTTATTTCTCACGAACTAATAAAGGTATCAAATTGAAATTTATACCAAATACCTAGGTCTATTGTCCCTTTAAGCAGTGAAAAAATAAAACTTCTAAGTTAAAGCAATCAAAAGATACAGCAGTTTATACCGACACCTTAGACGAATTTCCGTCACACGCTAGGGAATCAAACTTCCCGGTACTTCCCGTGAACTCAGAATCTTGAAATTCGGCACGAAGCAACGTTATATTATAGTACAGACAGATAAAGGAAAAATTGTGAAAATGATAAATTTGAAGTTACATAAAATATTAAAATATTATTTTTGCTTACATGACATACAATATTTTTTTAATAATTATAAACTTACTACCTACCCTTTTTCACATGAACTCGTAGAGATATTAAATTTGAAATTCATATCAAACACTTCTTAAATCTAATTGCCTCTAAACTGTGAAAAATTCTAAATCAATGCTATTATTATAAATGCGAAAGCAACTCTGTCTGTCTGTTACGCTTTCCCGCCTAAACCTCTCAACCGATTTTGATGAAGTTTGGCACAGACAATCTTTAGACCCTGAGAAAGAACATATGCTACCTTTTATCCCAGAAAAATTTGATGTTCCCGAGGGGAATTTAAACAGCGCGATATAACCGAACTCCACGCGGGCGAAGCCGCTGGCGGAAAGCTAGTACGTCATAAATTGTAAACCGCTACGTTTGAACGGCGGAACCCTCGGTGTGCGAGTCCGACTCGCATTTGGCCATTTGGCCGGTTTTTTTTTTATATAAATATATCCATCAGTTTAGTCACAGGAAATTATTTTTTATTTTTCACATTTTCTACATGATGTACATGTTGATAAGGAAGCGGTTAGAGGTTGATGACCGCTGCATCCAGCTGTACTAAACTTTAATAATAATGGCGCAAAAAAGCAACTCGATACAGGAATGCGCTGTCGCCCGTTGATCGGAGGTCATTGAACCAATATTTTAAAGGGTGTTCTATTCCGTTTGCAATTTTATGCGATTTAGTTTGTTTGAAATTTTCATTTTTTTTATATTTGATGCCAGGTTTTTTTTCTATGTTTCATGATTATTCGTATGAACCAGCATGGTCTGTGTTTGCATTTATTGTCGTATTGTCAGCACCACTCTGTATATACAACGTTATTTTTTGTTTATGCGAAACACGCCTCTAGTATTTTTAAGTAGAAAATCTATGTATAAAATAAAGATATTTCATGAAAAACAATCCCAACAAAAATATAGTCAATGCACCGCTCGCCCGCCCGCGCTTGAGCAGTGCGACGCGGGGCGCCGTGTCTCACTGTGCTCCTAGTACTATGATCGACCGTCAGCTGCGTGCGCTCGGTAACCACACTGCAACAATTTCTAAATTTATTTGGGAAAAAATATAAGATGGTATAAAAAAGGTTGGAATAGATTCAGTTGCTTATTCTGGACAATTTATATTTAGGTTTCGTATAAAGTAAAAATAACGTTATATAACTTGCTCTAACTAAGTTTAATTTTAAGTTTTACTTATTCAAGTCACTATTAATACTTGTTCTTTCTATTTTAATATAATGTTTTGCACATTTTACTTAGTTATAGGATTCTTGAAATACTATACAACGATTGATAATTTAAATTTTCGGAGAGTCATCGTCAAGTAAGTCAAACGCGGACGCGTAGTACGCGACTTACGAGGTCACGAGTTCGAACCCAAGCAAGCACTTTAGTTTGCGTTAATTATTTCATAACCGTTGTTCTCAAAACGGAGACAGAAAACATTGTGAGGGAACCAGTATATTCTAGAACTAAAAAAATGGAAAACCTCGCACACATGGATCATGACAATTCCTTCTCAAAGAGAGGCTTGTGTCGCAGACGTTTATTGTGCTGTATTTACAAGTAACTAATTAAAAATTATCGGTAGTAAATATGAGACAAACTTTAACTTACTTTAATAAGAGAAGAGATTAGACGCCAGATTTGGCAAGTTACTGACAAGTCAGGGGCAAAATATGAATGATTTCTAGAAATAATTAATTAGGCGACATATTTGACTTGACAAGCGAAAGGAACTAGATGTAAAATACCTACATTGAATTAGTTCTGGGAATACTTATTGAACATACGTAATACATACGTAATTAACATACGTAATAGATTGCTCCTAGTATCCTGACAAATTTTAGAGAGCTTCAGCAAGTACCTGTGACTGTTAAAATCAAAAGCATAGGTATCTATCACGATACATGGATTCTAGATTAACATAGGTACATACCTTTTTAACAGATCTTAAAATTCACAACATTCACAACTATCACTCATGATTATCACAAGTCAAAACAGTGAAGCAGACAGGCAGTGAGCACTCAAGTAAAAGTTTAAAGAGCAATAATCTAAATCCCGTTTTAAGGTTAAGGTTCACACGTTCAGGCTAAGATTAATCGCAGGTTGAGATCCGCTTCGGCTAAACCTACTATCGCCTTCGTGCACCGAGGAGAAGCTAAGGAGCGAATTTCATCATTATACATCGTTATATAATATAGACGTACAGACGGAACAGCGGTTTGGACGTATTTTTAGAATGTATGGTTGGTCTAATGTTAGTCACTGTAGAGCTTTTAGTTATTTTTTTTTGTATAATACATAAACTAGTATCATCATCATTATTTCAGCCGAAAGACGTCCATTGCTGGACATAGGCCTCCCCCAAGGATCTCCACGACGACCGGTCCTGCGTCTCCCGCATCCAGCGGTATCCCGCGACCTTCACTAGGGCGTTGGTCCACCTTGTCGGCGGCCTACTCACGCTGCGTTTTCCGGTGCGTGTTCACCACTCGAGAACCCGTCGCTCCCATCGGGTATCGGTCCTACGGGCAATGTGCACAGCACACTACCAGTTTAGTGTTCCAATTCTTTGGGCTACGTCGGTTACTCTCGTTCTTCTGGGGACCTCCTCATTCCCGATTCGATCACGCAGTGAAACCCCAAGCTTAGCCCTCTCCATTGCTCTCTGAGTAACCTTGAGCCTTCTTATTAGACCCATTGTTAGCGACCACATCTCAATTCCATAACTCATCACTGGCAACACACACTGGTCGAAGACTTTTGTCTTGAGACACTGCGGTATTTCAGACGAGAAGATTCTACGTAGCTTCCCGAAAGCAGCGAGAAAGATGAGGCGAAACGCTTTGGTGAAATCCTTACGGTGTTAATAACATAAGGGTGAAAACTAGTCGTACCACGGATCGTCCAATGATGGAACGGGGATGGGGGAATCAAATCATGAAATTCCCTCGCACATTCTCCAAATTGCATCTTATAGAACACCGACAGGGTGACTCATCGTCTGTGCTCCAGGCTTTGGAGACCGCTTTTGAGCTGAATCTGGATACGCGAAGGAATGAACAGTTTCATTTGAGAAATTAATTATCCACGAAGACCACAATAAAAATGTTATATCAATAATAGACAGATTTGCTTACCAGTACTACTTAAATAATAATTGACTAAACTAAAATAACTAGAAAATGTGAAAAAAAAAATTAAGAAGACAACAACATCAAACACACAACCAAGTTCCATCATCCGAGTAAAGTTAGAAAAGAGGCTAAATCACAAAATACAGTAACAACCGAGGCTCTTTTGGTTCCAGGCTTTTAGCCAGTGAGTTTTTACTTTGTTGCCAGTAATAACATTGTAGTGCGCCAACAACTCATTAAACCCATGTTAGATGGTCTGCTTGACTTTAAAGAATCGTTGTGGTGCAAAATGTGAAACTATTACTCTAGGTTTGAAATCGCTGAAATTTATTAAAGAGATTTACTACAATTTGGGACAACCGTTATTGACCATGTGAATATGAAATTAACTGTTATCCTATTGAGAGAATAAAAACAGTTAACTCAGCAATGAACGGAAACATTCCGCAAAGAATGATGAAGGTGATAAACAGATCTGATCATTTCATTTTCTATGGACATTTTAAGCCAAACAATACATTAAATCATAATATCATGAAAAACCAAAATAATAATGCCAACTAACCGTTATTAGAACGACATTAAAGGGTAATGACATAGCGATGGACCTGATGAAGTACAAGACAAACAAGGGTAAACAAAAACAATCCGACTGGGACTTTAACAAAATGAACGGTTGGACTGCTCCGAGGTTTCGGGCCAAGGGACCGGCTACCCTGCGGCAATATCAGGGCTTGCACCACTATGAATACAGCCCAAGAAACTTGCTCCGAAAATTACGGTAGAAAATTATATTGAAGTAAGGCGCTCAGACTGTAATGTCATATTCACATTCTATTACATATTCATTTCAGAGTGAAGGAAAATACGGCAAATAACTGCCAAATTAACTTCGCTTCGTAGATTGCTTTACTTCAAAATATGGGTATGCTCATCATGACACCTACGGCCAATTATGATGTGTTATGTAGGTATATGTATGCCTAACACAGTTCTAACTTTTGGGCCGCTTGGAATTTTCCAGTCATCAAAACCTTTTCTTTTCTCGATCCGTCACTTTTACGTAATTAAACGGATTTGGGTTATTTTTTTGTAGAACCAACTGCCTTTAGAAATAACAAAAATAATAAACTAAAGAGTAAAGATTTATTCCAAACTAATTGTTTAAGGCATCAACCCTTAAAACTAATTGAGTGATAATTTGATACTCTTGTTATCAGAGTTAATAAATTAAAACGGAACTTTTATGGATTCACGTAAATTATTTAAGGTTTTTGTTTAGGCTAATGATTTCAATCTAAATGCCCGATAGCGTTAACATACAGATCGGGAGAAATATCATGTATTACATTACGTAGTGAATAATCGAACAGAAAAAAAGACGAAATAATAATAATAATACTTCGTATTCTAAAAAAAATACCTTGTTCATAATTTAAATAAATTTTAAGTTTATGTATCTTTTTATTTTCATATTTATTAAAAGACAAAAGATACAATATTAGTTTATTTTATCAAATGAAGATACCACATACATAGACAGTTAAAACGCTATTAAAAATAACTTACGTCAGATACAGAATAATTTGACAGGTCTAAAATAAATCTTCTGTCCTTTTCTTAAAGAAATATATTTAGAAAAAGAGAGACTGAAATTATATTTAGTTCAGCTTGTAAACAAAGGGAATCGGCGACAATATCTATTAAATTAATAAAGATATTGGCGCAATATTCAGGTCTGGTCGTGCCTCGGAAAGCACGTTAAGCACATGGTCCTGGTTGCCATACGAACATCTAAAGGCTGTCTTTACGGGTTGTTGGAGCACTCAAAAGTCCAACAATTGGTCTAACTGCAATGCTTCGATATCACATTCGGGTCATGAAGGTCAGAAGGCAGTCGCTTCACGGATAATATCCAAGTTTAGCCAAAATCAGCAGTTAGACTGGTAAAGCGGACCCCAGACTCCAAAGCTGAAAAGCTTCGGATGCGACTGGGATTAACGCTGGGATGATAATGATGATGATGATGATTGGCGCAATATTTTGTAGCAGCCATATTACTAAACTCTGACATTTCTACCATCCGATTTTGACTTAATCTATAAAAATATTTGCTGCATAAAATACTTTTTATGTAGTTTTCAGAGTGAAACTTGGTCATAAACCTGCAATTTATTAAGAAAAAGTGATGTCTTTTATATATTCTTAAAATCGTAACTTGCTTATCTCACTAATAAAAAGCGAAATAAAAGTGTGTAGCGCTAACCCTGAACTTTCGACACGACAGCGACGTAAAGATGAATCACAACCAGACGACGTCCGCCCGCAGCGGTTTCGCGACGACCCTACAATCGATCGCGTTTCAATTCACAATTCTATTACAAAGCGCCACCGATTGATTTCCGACGAACAAAACAGGTATTGAATGCGAAAATTTGCAATAATGTTGACGGGCCAAACACTTCTGCTGGCGATAATGGTACGGTAGTAGGATATTTATACAGAGTATTAGCCGATCGGGGGCGGCATTAACCTCTGTTATTTTTTCATTACACGGGCCTTAGGGAGGTTTTTATCAGTAATATTTGCTTGTAATGGAGCAATAATGATGTCCGTCAGTAAGCGATAAGAATTTGCAACAAATAACGGCAACGTTAATAATGTAATGTTGGCATTTTACCGCGACTTTGCTCACCTTACTTTGGATCGAGCGAAGATTTTCTCCGGATTAATTTTAGTTATTTCTGGATGTATATTTGCGTAAAATTTTCACGTGACAACTGATACGTGGAAAGTTTTTTGGACTTGGGTTTAATAAACCATAAATAACACTACTGTAGGTAAACTAGACAAGAATAAATTGGCTATAATAGACGCTGCAAGGATAAAAAAGATCGCATAGGATTTATTTTATAAATTATAAACTAGTGCTTGACCGCAATCCCGCCTGATCGTATGCAGTGATGCAATCGTTGATGGTAAAGCACGCTAGTTTATTAAGAGCCTATTCACTCCAGCCTTGAAGACACTTAAATTGTAGTCCGGCGAAAACACCGCAGTCGGCAAATTAATCTATTCTCTCGATGTACGCGGTATAAAAGACGAGGCGAAACGCTTCGTTCGGATCGTAGTGGTGTCAACAACGTAAAAATCAAAATCAAAATCAAAGCATTTATTTCAAATAAACCAGTTACAGGCACTTTTGAATTGTCAGAAAGTCGGTCAGTCAATAAGATGAAGCTAGTCGCCCATTCCAAAGAGTAGGTACCTATGGAGAAGAACGGGCAAGAAACTCCATGGACATTCTTTTAAATTTTCAAGCTAATTTTACAAATATTTGATTACATCATTCATGTTGAAATCAACCGTGTGAGAACGATGCAGAAATAAATTGTACGCCGAGAGCGTCCATTATGGAAAACACACAAAAATCAATTCAGAAATTAAAATACGCCGTGGCAGCTAAGAGATGACCAGTCCCCTCCGACGGCGTCCGTTCACGAACATGACGAATGGATCAGCATCATTCAGCTCAACCATATTGAAGGGAACCTAATGACCCAACACACACGCCACCATCAGCGAGACATTTGAGTGAGCATGACATACTCTCAACAGCCAGAGCACTATCAAGTCAATAAAAAAGACTAACCCAACAAAAAAATGCCTTACAGCACATTCGTACATTGTGCTCACACGTTTGCCATGCAATTATACAATACTAAGAAATTGAATCTACACAATGCTAAGATAGTTTTGTCCAAGGTTCAGCAGCTCCAACAGTGTTCCCGAATCTGTGGAAAGTTTAGCTCCTTTGTAGCTGTACAAGTGCCGAACACCTCTGTCAGCGATACAATTCCGTAACGTACAATATGCTTGGCTACATAGTGTGTAATACAGGCTTTGAATTAATAACATAAACAATTACATGTTAAAACTACAAGAGGAAAAATCAGAGAACAATCAGTGTATATAATCGGACGCAGCTCAAGCCCAAGCCTTTTTGTCCTCAATATAATCCTTCACACTATAAAACGCTTTCTGACACAACTTACGTTTAATGAAGGATTTGAATTTATTCAGGCCTAGATCTTGAACCACCTCTGGAAGTCCATTGTAAAAATGTATACATTGGCATCTGAAAGAGCCACCTATTTTCTTAAGCCTTGTTGTAGGTACAATAAATTTGTGCCTGTTCCTAGTATTTATATTATGGACATCACTGTATTTTTTAAACAATTTTATATTTTTATGAGCATACAAAAGATTTTCATAAATATATTGAGACGGCACGGTCAGTACATTAATCTCTTTAAATTTTTCTCTGAGAGAGTGTCTCGGACTTAATTTATAAATTGCACGAACAGCTCGTTTCTGCAAAACAAATATTGTTTGAATATCGGCGGCATTTCCCCACAACAGAATGCCGTACGACATTACGCTATGGAAATAGCCAAAGTACACTAAACGGGCCGTCTCAACATCAGTCAAATTACGAATTGTTCTAACTGCGTATGCAGCAGAACTTAGTTTTTTTGACAATTTTTCTATATGTGGACCCCATTGAAGCTTAGCATCCAGAGTTATACCCAAGAATACTGTGCTGTCTTCAGATTTCAATTCTTCGCCCTTTATCAACACTTTAGTTTCCACCTGCCTAACGTGAGGTAGAGTAAACTTAATGCATTTGGTTTTTTTCTCGTTTAAGAGTAAATTATTAACATTAAACCAGTGGACTACTTTGGAGATCGCGCTATTTACATCATCAGTAACCTGCTGCTGACGTTTCAGTTTAAATAAAAGTGAAGTGTCATCTGCAAACAACACTATATCGTGGTTATCCTTTATTAGGTACGGCAGGTCATTGATGTAAATAAGGAACAAAAAAGGACCAAGAATTGACCCCTGTGGGACTCCCATTGTTACCAAAGACCCGGAGGATCTTGTTCCATTAACGTCAACGCTTTGAATCCTACCACTCAAGTAAGATGTAATAAGATCCAGTGCAGAATTCCGGATCCCGTAGTGGCGGAGTTTCCTGATTAACGTATCGTGAAGAACGCAATCGAATGCCTTAGACAAATCACAAAAGATGCCCAAGGCATCGCATTTATCCTCCCATGCATTATAGATATGTCCTAGAAGTTCAACACCGGCATCAGTAGTTGAACGACCCCTTGTAAAACCGAACTGTTTGCTATGTAATAATTTATGTTTATTAAAAAAATTTAGCATTTGGTTTAAAATTAATTTCTCAAAAATTTTACTAAAGGTAGGTAGTACAGAAATAGGTCTATAATTTGTGGGGTCTGATGTACTACCTGATTTAAACAAAGGTATTATTTTACTATTTTTCATGAGATCAGGAAACGTAAGGATGGAAATTCGCCGTACGACGGGTCATCCGATGGTGGAACGGAAATGGGAAAACTAATTCATGCAATTCCCTCGCTTATTTTCCAAAGTGCATCCTATAGAACATCGATAAGCTGGCTACACTTCGCCTGTGCCTCAGGCTTTGGAGACCGTTTTTAGCTAAATCTGGTTCGCCAATTAGCCTCTTCGTACGCCTCTCCACTGTTTACAAAGTAGCCAGGTGGCATTTTGCAGCACCAGTCCAAATGTGGCTGCAGTAGTCCATACACGAACGGATCTGTACTTTGTATAACATTAGAAGCTGTCCCGGTGTGAAGTAGCGCCGGACCTTTGCGATAATGCCAAGTTTCCTGACAGCCACCTAGGACTTGGATACAATGAACCGCCCAAAATTAAGGTTTTAAAGGTACCATATTTTTTTGAACATAATATTAGAACTTAAATTCTTAACTTAACTTCCTCGGTGGTAGGCCATAACATCGGCTGTCGGCAGAAGTTACCGCCCACCAGAAAAAGTCGTGCTGCCAAGCGATTCGTCGTGGTCCGGCATGATGTCTGGTGAAGCCGTACGGAAGACGCGTCTGAGCAGTTGTGTTGCGATGTGTGCCAGGTACGATGCGCCAAAAGTTGTTGTGTTGGTCATGGAGGGTCTCCAGATCAATCTCCCTCTGGCGCAGCGTCGTTGGTTGGTTTATAAATATAAAAAAAAAAAACTTAAATAAAGGAAAAGTGCATGTGGCATTATTTGCAGCAAATAAACCGGTGAATAGTATTCATATTATTAATACAAACACAGCGTGAGTTAGTACTTGCCGTCACGTAGTATATTAACTTAGAAGAAGGACGCAATAGAACATCATAAACAAGGGACTGGCAGCGCGCCAACGATATGGTTTTTACTAAGAAACAATAGAAATGTGTAAATAACTTCAAGGTTTAATATAACTTCAAGGTACTTTAAATCGCTGTTCACATTATATATTTTTCAAAATGATTATTACCAGAACGCTGCTAATTGACCTTTGAACGATAAATAAAAATAAGTTAGAAATCGTATCGTTTCAGCACAAAATTCATAAATAATATTTATGTTTTCATAATTATAAACTAGTGCTTGACCGTAATTCCACCTGATGGTAAGCAGTGATGCAATCGTTGATGGTAAAGCGCACTAGTTTATTAAGCCTATTCACTCAATAAAACTGAGTAAATAGGAAGGAAGAGGGCAGTTCAGCCAGGTGATGCAATGTTAAACCCTAGAATACGACCAACGATGCTGCGCCAGAAGGAGATCGATATGGAGACCCTCCACGATCAAACTCCTGACACAACATCATTTGGCGCATCATACACGGCACACATCGCAACACAACTGCTCAGACCCGTCCTCCGTGCGGCTTCACCAGACATCATGCCGGAACACGACGAATAGCTTGGCGGCAAGACTGTCTGGTGGGTTGTAACTTCTGAAGGCAGCCGATGTTATGTGTTATACAAAAGTTGATGAAAGATCACATCACGTCAACTGTGGATTGATGGATGAAGTAAACGAAAACTGTAAGTACTTTCCTACCTCTGAAAATTGTAAATACTGTTTTAACTTGAAAATGAAAATATTTAAAATCGGTAACTCTTCTAAGGAACGTCGCTGCGATAGTAGACTTTTTAGTCAATTTCTCGTTTGACACAATTGAATTTGATCGCGGGATAAATCAAGTTTCTGGGCACGACCGGGACTGACTTCCGCTGTAGCCGTCGGCTGTGGTCGAAGCAATGACAGTGTATAATGGAGCCGAATGTTAGGAATAGAAGGATTATTTCTGTTTTAGTTAAGCCGCAGCTACGTTAAAATTGGAATGAGTGAAATTCTAAAATAATTAGCTAAGACTAACTTCGAAGTAGCCGAGTATTTCAGACTTTAAGTGGTCGGTATAGAAATCGAGTTCATTCGTACATTTGAATTCAGTTAGGAAATTGGTAACCATACTTGTGTACTGCAACATTACTCCCCTCCGGCTGAGAGTTCGTTGCGATCAGTTCGGGATCAATTAGGGATCGGTACAGTTCATCAGGATCAATTAGGGATCAGTACAGTTCGTCGGGGTGAATTAGGGTTTGTTTTTTGTTTGGGATTGGAAATCATCAAATGACCTCTCCCGCTCTCGGCGGAGCGGAAGGGCGTGTCAGACTTTTATTGACTAAAACACACCCGTGTTTTTTCACTTTCCTGTACGCCATGGCCACGGTTTTTTTTAACCAACCCCCAACCCTGACCCACGAGGCTCTTTGTGGACTCCATCATGATGTACTGACATCGCCTTATTGGACTTCCACTTCAGACACTCTCTTCGACTTCAGTGTTTGGAATCATCATTGTTCTAACACTACACAATCGTTACACAAACATTTTGATAATCAGAAACTGACACTATAAATCAAAGTCAAAAGTCATTTACGTGTATTCAAATAAGACTGAAAATTAGCGCTTTTTGAACGGCAGTATTAAATTTGACAGTCGCTTAAAACGCCTGCCCGTCGTCACTTTCTATTGGTTTCACTGGGAAGAAGAAGTGGCTTAGTGCTGCGCAATTGCTACTGCATGGTTTCACTCGTACATTGAACATCACATGCAAATATTTCTCTAAATCAATTTATCTTTCCTCCAGTATTTCCCGCTCCTTGTCAATAACTTATATCCTTTCCTCAAAACCTTTATCTGTAGCTGAGTCGACCTCAGATGACTTGTTTGAGGCTACTTAGCGAGTCTCCTTCTCATTCCTTACTTCATTTGTGCTTAATGTAAATCGACTGACGGCTTAACAGAATATTTTGTCGCTACTCAGTCTTTTGTTTGGTTTATTTGTGTTTGCTAATGGTATAAGTCGTGTTCTAAGACTAAGAGAAATAATGGAAAACCAGAGATGATCGAAAATGCTCCATCATTTGGTGATTTCTCAAATATTTGAATAATAAACAGAATTCGATTCTTTTTACTTTTTATTTTTATCTGTGGGATAATTGCGTATCACGCTATCATTGCAAGGGGGTTTTAATTTGACAAATTTACAACATATATTGCGTTATTATTTAATGAATTGAGCAAACAAATTCTTCGAACAAAACGGTCATGCAATTGCGCGCTGTTTTGCTCGACAAATACAGTACCATTTACCTTTCTGCCTCTCTGCTGTGCGAAGGCATTTTCTTTTTTCCTTCCAAACTTACCTGCCTTTTACTATCTGGCCATGTTAATTCTGCGACCTTTACTTAAGATCGTTGCGCAACCTTTGGCGTGGTCTACCTCGACCATGATGTGCTCTTTCAGGCAACCTGTGAGTTAAGATTGCCTATCACTCGGGATTCATTCACAAATTCAATACTTAAAATGTTTACCACTTTCAAAGTCCTACATTCAATTTTTTTTTTTTTTAATTGTACAATTTACATAAATTATTCAATAAAAGTGTAAGCAATGTCAGAGAGATAAGCGACCCCACGTTTCATTAGAATTAATTTATTTATAAGAATGTGGTTATACATACATAGTATAGTGTTAACTTTTTATAAGTTCGACACATTCTACCACATTATAATGGTGTACAAATGTAGGTATATCATTTTTATAACTAAATACAATTAATTTTTAAGAATTTCTAATTACAATAAGTACAACATGAATAATATTACAATTAACTAATTATTATTTTGAATCATTGCCAAAATTAAGTACATGTCGTCTGTTATTTTAGTGTACGGTTATTTAATTTTTAAGATTAAAAAAATTAATACATGAACACCAAAACATTACCTAGTCAGACGATGCATACTTTTACTAGTCACTTTTTTAAAATAAATTATAAAGTAGTCATCATCATCAGCCTCTACTCGTCCACTGCTGGACATAGGCCTCCTTCATGGCACGCCAACAAGTTCGATCCTGAGCAGTTCTCCGCCAGCCACTACCAGCCACCTTTTTGATGTCGTCGCTCCATCTCGCCCAAGGGCGTCCTACGCTACGTTTGCCGAGACGCGGTCTCCACTCGAGAACTCGTTTACTCCATCAGTTGTCGGTCCTGCGGCATATGTGACCAGCCCATTGCCACTTTAGCTTGTTAATCCTCTCAGCTATGTTGGTGACTCTGGTCCTCTGTCGGATCACCTCTTTTCTGATGCGGTCCTTCAGAGAGACGCCCAACATAGCCCGCTTCATAACTCGCTGAGCGGCTTTAAATTTATGGACTAGTCTGACCAGTATCCACGTCTCAGCTCCGTAAATCATGACGGGTAGGACGCACTGGTTTAAAGATTTTAGTCTTCCTTCCTTTTCTTAGTTCGTCGGGTATTTTCGTCTCCCATACTCCAATGGGTATGGGCGACGAAAATATCCGACGAAGTTTACCAAATGCTGCCAATCCCAGCTGGATCCTGCTATTTGCCTCTTTCTCGAAATTATTTTTCCCTAATTGCAACGGTTGCCCGAGTCCCGGAGTGACCCTTGAACATAATTTTGGTCTTATCTAAGTTCATTCGGAGACCGATGCGTTGGGAGGAGTCAGCTAAGTCGGCCAGCATTTGTTGCAGCTCTTGCTGCGTTTCCGCCATGATGACGACATCGTCCGCAAATCGCAAGTGTGAGATGTAGCAACCCTCAGAACTGTGATTGGCTGTTAAATTTATGAGCTACTTGCGAATTTTTGTACGCCGGCGAAACCTTCAAGCAAAACTTGTATCAATAATGAAAGGTCATTTACAGCCCAAACCTAGCATACTAGTAGAACGTTATATTTTTCTCAACGTTTACAACGTAAAGAAGAAAATATTGTTGAATACGTTGCAGAGTTCAAAAAATTAACGTAACACTGTGTCTTCACTTTACAAAGTTTATTGGAAAATTTACGCGATCAGTTCCTTTGTGGTTTGTTAAATGACAGCGTAAGGCTGCGGCTGTTCACGGAGGAAGTTGTCGGGTTCGATAAAGCATTATAATTAGCAATTATAGGATAGAGGCCGCCGAGGTTAATGCAGCGATAGTGGAAAAACATGCCAAAAGAAGCGAACTATCATCTGTCATAATAGGCGAGGTAGCAGTACATAAGGTTGCCGCTGCGAGGAGCAATGAGTTACGCGGGAACTCGAAGCGCGGGAGCGGCGGCGGCGGTGGCGGGAGCAGTGGCGCGGCCGGTAACAGTGGTTAAGAGCCTATTCACTCTAGCCTTGAAGACACTCAAATTGTAGTCCGACGGAAACACCGCCGCTGGCAAATTCTTCCAGTCCTTCGAAGTACGTGGTATAAAAGGAAGCGAAACGCTTCGTCCGGATTGTAGTGGTGTTAACAACGTAAGGGTGGAAACTCGCCGTACGACTGGTCATCCGACGCGATGGTGGAACGGAGAAGGAATTAAATCATGCGATTCCTTCGCACACTTACCAAAACGCGTTCTATAGAACACCGACAGACTGGCATTTTGTTAGTATTTAGTCCACATTCCACAAACGATTGAAATACGATAATAATTCGCAGCGGTTATCACTGCATCGGTAATTTATTCACAATACGTGATAAACATTAAAATACCGCGCGTATGTGATTAATTACCGGACAACCCTCTCGTTTATCAATTTAGTATCAGCAATGACAATACAAAACTTATTGGCTATAATGATAACATCGTTTTGTTTTGACATAAGGGAATAGGTTGGCAATATTAATGTCATTACAATAAAGAACTTGTATTGACTTCGCTTACGACTGTGATAAATTGTATTGAAATGTGATACTACGTTATTTGGGGAAGAAAAAGCGACATGATATGAATTTTCAACCAAACGAGCTAAACTTGTTCCAAAATGATTCTCGGTTTCGGTTTACATCGGCCCGTCATTTCCCATGGGTATCGTAAGAGGGGGACAAAGGTATTATGTCTAGGGGACGTCAGTATTTACCTTCTATCCTAACAGGGTGAATATCATAATATAAGGCCCCCTTCATAAATTATTATCAGGAGTAAAGGGAAGCAGACTCCAAATGTTTTTCTAGAGGAAAAGCCTTTTTATTCTCTAAAATGTTTGATTATCCATTTTCAACACAACCATGGCTGATCATAAAATGGATATCTACTTTAGAATGGACATTGTATTCAATATTGAAATGTTATTCAGGCGATACATTATTTTGAAATACCACGTTATGGCGCTTGCATACCACCTTCTTTTTAACAGTATTATTATAACCAGGACTCTAAAAAAGGCAAAGTCATTCAAAAAATATCAATATACAAACCTCAAACCAGTCAATCTTACTTCAAATTTAGCCTTTTTCCAACTTTTTGGGATCAGCTTCCAGTCCCACCAGATGCAGTTGAATTATCATCATCATCAACCTTTTTATCGTCCCACTGCTGGGCACAAGTCTCCTCTCATGAGCGTAATCACCACGCTTGCTCAATGCGGGTTGGCGATTTCAGACTTAAAGTCCAGGTTTCCTCAAGATGTTTTCCTTCACCTTCAGTCATTAGTGTCCAAGATATACTTAGAAAGTACATATAACTTTAGAAGAGTTACATTGGTATTTGCCTGACCTGGAATCGAACTCGTGCTCTCATACTTGAGAGGCTGGTGTTTTAACCAATACAAGCCAAGCCACCACGACATATAGGCATTTGAATAGTAGTATTTTACATGAAGAGAATGCGCATCAGACTACCACAACCCATTAATAAAGAAACACGATACTCCATAGTATGACTGGTTGTCACCCTCGGGCAACTGACGACCCGTAACGACAGTCGAAGATCCAACAATGACAACCGACACCAACGACCTAATTATGCTTTCGTTGTGTGAATCGTTTATCATAATCTTACTTTGTCGCTTCGTATCAAATTGTCCTTAAAATACTCTTGTTACATTCTTGAAACAATGTTGTTTTGTAAGCAATTTTGGTGCTTTTGGAGCTTTTAATAACAAATAAAAGTGTTTATACTTGGCTACTTTTAGTAGTAGGAAACCGAAGAAATAATTGGTGTTAACGGTATATTTTACGTATTTTCTTAGATTATGGCATTGTAGTAGGTACAAACTAAGTAGACTACTTAGATTAAACATTAACTTTGTCTATTTCTATGTCTATAGATGGTGACGAGAAGCAACAGTAGTGGACGGGCCACGAGAGGTTGATTGGTGACGAGATGCGAACGTGACGCACCATGACCCGCCGAGGACCCTGCAGAAGCTTCGCCATCAGCGTCATACAGATCATCACTATTGTATGTCAAGGTACGGCATATCAATAGTTAAAAATTACAAATTACATAATCACAATGGTAACTACTGTACACCTATGTGCTTAAATGTTGACCTTGTTTGTATACTCGTAGCGTTAAAGTGCTGACAATCAAACTATTGTATAAATTCTCATTATATTTGCTAAAATTCACACGAACCCAAACTAATTATTTTCCCACTTAGCCTGCGAGTTCTACTTCTACGCAAATGCAGTCTAGTTACAACTTATATAAAATTAGATAAATATTTTATAACTTTTGATACGTGACCAAAAGCCGGCCATCCGTTTAAGCCGCTGTTTATTCAGAAACACTTCTTATAAATTTATCTATATCATAATTTAGCTTCTGCCCGCAACTTCGTCTGTGCGGAATTTTTGGAACATTTGACCCAACGTTCTTTATTTGCATATATTTCTCGTATAGAGTACCAAATCTCTAAACTGCCTTTCAAGGCATTACGGTCTTCCCATCATTGCATACCATTGGGTTCAAACCAGCTTGCACTCAGTGCCAAGAGAACGACGGATGATGTCATTGGTGCTGGCGTACCATGGTACCCGGCCTGCACTTTTAATGCAGAATAAGCTATAGTATCCGAGGCACCTTAATCGCACAGACGCGGACAAGTACCCGAAGTAGTGCCCGAAGCTGGAAACCAACAAGTAGACTGGCACGTTTAGGAGTATTGATAAACGTAGGTATTAATAAGAATAACCATACCGACCAGCAAAGCAGCTCATTGCACCACTTGTTTATCATGGAAAATAACAAAATTGGAAAATATTTAGTTGTTTCTCGGAATTCTTAAATCTTCTTACATGAACATTGATTGTGTTTAATTTCCGTTTAGGTAGGTAGTACCTAACAGTGTCATTTTTCGTATTTAGAAATTGGAACTACATTTTTTTTTTTTTTGATAACTAAACTGATGAACAAATTTTTACGTTGATCGAACTGATTTTTTCTTCATAATAATATGGAGTGAGTTATGATTGTGATAATTGTAGTTTTAATAACTTCTTCTTCTTCCTCAGCCTATAGATGTCCACTGCTGGACAAAGGCCTCCCCCAAGGCTTTCCACGATGACCGGTCTTGTGCTGCCCGCATCCATCGGCTTCCCGCGACCTTCACCAGGTCATCGGTCCACCTTGTTGGGGGTCTCCCTACGCTGCGTCTTCCAGTACGTGGCCGCCACTCCAGAACCTTGCTGCCCCATCGGCCATCGGTTCTACGAGCAATGTGCCCTGCCCACTGCCACTTAAGTTTAGCGACTCGCAGAGCTATGTCGGTGACTTTGGTTCTTCTGCGGATCTCCTCATTTCTGATTCGATCACGCAGAGAAACTCCTAGCATAGCTCTTTCCATTGCCCTTTGTGTGACTCTGAGCCTTCGTATGAGGCCCATTGTGAGCGACCACGTTTCAGTTCCGTAAGTCATCACTGGCAACACACACTGGTCAAAGACTTTCGTCTTGAGACACTGTGGTATCTTGGACGACGAGAAGATGTAGCGTAGCTTCCCGAACGCTGCCCAACCGAGCTGGATTCGCCGAGACACCTCTTTCTCGAAGTTGGACCTACCTAGTTGGACTTTCTGTCCCAGGTATATATACTCGTCAACAACTTCGAGTGCAGAGCAACCAACTACAATTGGAGTGGGTGCGACATGAGAGTTCGACATGATCTTCGTCTTATCCATGTTCATTTTTAGACCCACTTGTTGGGAAGCTCTGCTGAGGTCATTGAGCATTTTGCCCAAGTCTTCCAGGGTCTCAGCCATGACCACGATATCATCTGCGAAACGGAGATTAGTGATGTACTCGCCGTTGATGTTGATGCCAAGTCCTTTCCAGTCCAGGAGCTTGAAGACATCTTCCAACGCAGCAGTGAACAATTTAGGAGATATGACATCTCCTTGTCTCACTCCACGCTGCAGTTGGATCGGTTTCGAGTCCTGATCCTGGAGACGGACTGACATGGTGGCGTTTTTGTACAAACACTTTATCACCTCAATGTATCGATGGTCAATTTGGCACCGCTGGAGAGACTGTAGCACCGCCCAAGTCTCAATCGAATCGAAGGCCTTCTCATAGTCCACAAACGCCAAGCATAGTGGTTTGTTATACTCCTCGGACTTCTGTATAACTTGCCGCAGCGTATGAACGCAGCGCATGCGTTTTAATAACTGGCAACATTTAAAACGAAACTATCATTGATCTGAAATAAAGAAATAGGTACAAGTTCGGCAGTAACAATGTTTTAACAAAACATAAACACATTTAAATGCGATGAGAATCAGGAACGCGAACGTTACCAGGCCACCTAACTAAGTTTTCCGAAATTACACGGGAACTTTTCGAATAAAACGCGACACAAAGGGAGCGAGTCCTTAATGAAGACAATATTTTGAGGGGCTCTCAACTCGAGTAATTAAATCTCGCGGCTCATATCTCGGAGCAGTAGTAACGGGGGCTATAGACAGAGTAATTGGTTATTAAATTAGTCTTGGTGTCGATCAAATTGTGTTTCCACGACCTAATTGTAGTTTTGGGTTCGGTGGTAGATGGGAATGTTGGGGGGCTGTGATCAAAACGAAATTTAAGAACGTACTATCTATTAATACTGAATTAAATTTTACCAAAAATAACGTTCTATAATGTGTGTGTGTGGGTGATTACACTAGAAAGAAAACTTTTGATGTGTTTTAAGTTAATTTTAAAGTTCTTTACTTCATCGAAAGTTAGGCCGTTCGTGAAAATAAGTGAACCTATGTGCAAAAAAAAAGATTCATAGCACAAAGACTAATAAATCTAAAACAAAGTGTCTCGAAACAGGAAACAGGATCGATCATATAACCCATAAACCCTGGTATACTAAACCTAGCAAATTACCTAATTTTCTATAAGGAATGAAGCACCAAATTCTTTAAGGCGGAGAAACGCAGATGTTGGTCTCGCTGCGGTAAACAAGTTGAAAAATGTCAACGTCACGAAACAATATTACTTTTACTTTGAAACGAACTCTTACTAAAATATAAAATTTATTGCCATTTCGACTTGCAAATTATTCAAATAGAAAGCTATCAGGAAGACGGACAGCAAAGAATTTAAGGAAACGATGTACTCTGTGTTATTGCGGTAAAAATAATTTAGCTTTAAATGTTTGAAATAAAATTTGAGTGATCGGAAATGGAATAATGGATAAAATATTTATAAAACACAATAATTAGTGTTCGCTAAAAGCGTCACAATCGGTAAACATAATTAAACGATAAGTACTTGTTACATTATGTTTTAATAAAATATTATATAGTTTAGGGCAAGGTTGTCCACTACCAAATGGAGTGTTAATGAATGATTGATTAATTAACACAAAAGGTTTCAGGTATCATTCATTCGAATATCATTCAATATTTGAAATATTGTTAAAATGACATAGAATGATATTTGTTTGTTCCTTTGACGTAAACTCCGAATATGCCAGTCGAGTTTGAAAAAAAATATTTTGAACTAGCTGTTGCCCGCGACTCCGTCCGCGTGGACTTCAGTTTACAGCACGCCGAGCTCAATTAATATAAAATAAACGCCTGTTAAAATAATGGGAGCAACATGTGTCGGCGTACGCTCCCATATTCGCCACATTTTTTGTTACTTCTCTGCTCTTATTGGTCATGGCGGGATGTTATATAGCTTATGTTCTTTCACAGGTTCTAAACTATATGTGTACCAAAGGAGACGGGCGAAAGTTCATACAAAGTTGGGCCTGATTGGACAGCCACGATTATTGCATTAAATCATTACAATATTATTACTATTTAAAAAATAAAACTTTATTTAGAATGGCAGAATCGGAGAAAAAAGAAATAGGGTACTATTAGCTTGCACAAAACTAACCTCATTTGCTTTTTTATAAGTTTTCTTACAAACTGTCAGCGCTCTTAAGCTATATTTAAGTAATTATTCAGACTTTTTTGTAGACTAGATTTTATCAGAATGTATTTTTATGACATTAACAAGTCATGAGTGTGGTTTCCAAAGGGCTGGCGGCGCTTAACTGCATATTAAATGTTACAAAGAAGGTTAAAAAAGAATTAGGAAAACCATTTACAATCTAATTATAGAAAAGAGTAAGCAAGAATAAAAATCACATTTATCTTATATCGATTTATTAATCATCCAATTCATCATATACAATTAATGCTGGTAAAGGAAGCGAAGCTCGTGAGAGAGCAGGACTCCCAGCGCCCTCACGCCTCTAGCCGAAGCAAAAGACGCCCTGGTCGGGAGACAATATCGAACTCCCGGCCATCATAGGCGCTGGTATGCGGGTTAAACAAAAAAAAGAATCAAAAAATAATTTATTTAAAATAGCCTGAGCATCAGCACTTTTTGAACATCGTTATTACATAAGACAGTCCCCCAAAACGCCCACCCATCGACACTTCCTAGTGCTTTCGCTGGAAAGAAGCAGCGGAACAAACTCTCCAGCAACACAGCTGTCTGTTCATTTAAAAAAAAACTTGACTTTATACAATACTATGTAGGTATAGTAATGAAGACAAGAAAACACAACAACAATGAAATTATTTATTATATACCAGTAGTTACGCCAAAATACCAATCCGTTTACCTTAGACCAATAAATTACAGTAATATTGTTTTATAGCCTCTCTCCATTAAAAGAACTGTCAACTAAAATATAAGTAAAATATGTTTTTGAACTAACATGTCTTGATTTAATTCGACCTCTCAATAGCCAGCAAGAATGAGTGTATGTTGACAGTTCTCTTAGTAGGTTACTGTAAATATTTCGACACACTTCTGTTTCAGATCTACCATCTTCTCGTATATGCTCAGTGAGCACACACACACGGCTAGGTCATATTATGGTGAGCGCTGCTCACCATAATATAACCTAGGCTGTTTAATTTGGTAAGTACCTAAAGATACTTTTATTAAATCACTATGTGTGAGCTGTGGAAAATCATTTAAGTTATCATTTTGAACATTTTTTCTTGAAAAATCAGGCCTACATCGGGTTATATTATTTTGAATGACATAATAACCTAAATCTTTTTCTCTGTTCATATTGTCATTGATTATTTGTAAAATATCTTCAGCATCAACACGATTTGTAATGGGAGACTGAAAAGCATTTAATAGTAAGGCAGCCTTAAAATCAGTCATTAATTGTTTTGAAGCAGTATTAAAATAATCTTGTCTAACTCATTTAAAAGCTCTCTTAAGCCTTCTGTTCACCACTTCAACAACCCATACGCATATGGTGACGGCCTTTGATTTATTAGCTTCTAATCAGGAATGCTGCCATTCACCCTCCGGCAATGATGATGGTAGGTAAGTTCTATAACCTAGTATTATAAATGTATTTATCCTGGGGGTAAACTGTTGAGTGCCCTGTGACACAGCTACGTTGGTGGTAGATTGTGAAGTTGACTGCAAAGTTGTACCATCATATTCACTTGTGAAATCTACTGCTGCTGAAGATCCAGATGATCCAGTCATAAAATGATGAGCATTTCTATCAGCTCTGACCCAGCAATGATGACATATGAGAGCTCGAGCTCTTGAAATCTGGAAAAAAAATTATATCATGAGTCTCTTTCTAAAAAAAGTAATACATACATCACTCAGTAGTCTGTAAGCAATTCTATAAGACCTAACTTCTTTGCTAGCTACTAATTTAAATGTCCGTGCTAGTAATAATTAATTATTGTTGATACACTGTTTGTTCCGTTCCTACAGACAAACCATGAAAACGGTTTTGTGCTTTTATCTCAATGTATTGTGCACTAGGTTAAGAAAATAAATAAAAATAATAACGCAAATCTCTTCTGATCTACACCTTCGGGAAATACAGGCTGCAATATAATTAGTTGCGTTTTTTTACAATGCCTAGATATATTACACTAACTTTTCCATATAATTTTTTCTCATGAATGTGACACTAATTTACAAAAATGATTCTCTAAAGCTGACTGCTATTTCAGAGATTAGTGTGAAAAAATAAAAAAAAAAACAGTAGTATACATAGATTACCCTGTGGTAGTATAAAATACAAAACAACTAAACCTAATAAAAACTTACAGTCCGAGGCAATATCCATTCAGAAATGTCTGCATGAATTCTTCTTTCACGTTGAGTGTTAGAGTGCAATGATTGAGATCTTGCCCGCAACACTGATCGTCCACAGTTCACACACACTTGGAGATGTCCAGTCATTGGAGATGGAAGTTGCTCACCTATGCCCAAGGCATTCACAGCTAAATCTCTGCATCCTTGGTAAATGTGATAAGATCTATTAACCTACAACAATATTAGATTATTATTTACAGCTTCCACAAATAATAATTACAGAATTATGATGCAGAACATTGTTTATATTCTTTGCACAAAATAGAAACAGTGATAAAACTGTATCTTTCAGAATTGCATCACTTCTTACTGAGATCATGCTGATACTAGGATTATAGTACTTATATTGATGTTTTCATATAAGGTCATTCAATTTTAGTATTGTTTCATTGATTTTGTTGTTTTCTTACAAGTTATATAAAAAGAACTATCTTCCGTAATTGATAATCAAACTGTAAATCTTACTTGGAATTCAAATAAATCAAGTGCATTATAGTGAGATATATATATTATATTGAAATTGGAATATTATTATTGAAACTTACTTCAATAATATACCTATTTAAAGGTATCCTTGTTGGACTCTACTCGAAAAATATCACAACGTGAAGTTTTAATTAAATACATACGTTTTAAATAAATACTTACCACTTGAGGTGCAATCCATTGCTCTTTATCTGAAAGAATGCTTTCCGCTTCTATTTGTCGTAACTCGTTAGGATACAATGAAGACGGTCACTCATTGTATGTTGTTTCGAAATAAGTCGAGCAAGGAAGATATCAAAGTCCGTTGTGAGAAATGCGTGGATCATCCGACAAAATAATAACCGTCAGAATCCTAAATACGTTGCCAAAGACGCAAAATAATATAAAACTACACGAAAATACAACAAAATACAATATGGCAAGTTCAAACCCGGAAGGGAATAATTTTTGACGTTTAACGTCACGTTGTCACGGTTGCCTGTATAATAAAAAAGTATGATTGATCGATTATCAAATCGATCTGTTGATCAATTTGTTTTAAGATGTTTTTGTAATTAAGTTAATAATATATAATATAATTAAGACCTTATATTAAAAGATTTTCTAAACCGAATCTGTAGAACTGTACTGATTCACTTTTAATTTTATTTTTTTAATAATTTGATTTATCGATTATAACTTATAAATGATTCGCATTTCATCTGGTAACATTGTTGAAAAGTGAAAGTAAAGAAAGTCAGTATTATTTCATTAAATATTATCTTTTTTATTCTGTCGAAAATAGAATTAGTAATAAATGATTGAAAACAAAAAAATAAATGAAAATTATAGACAAATAATTCATTTGTGTACAGTTCAGGCCCAATTTCGCCCGTCTCCTTTTATTACAATCGGTTCAGTAGTTTTGGCGTGAAAGCCGGACAGACAGACAGACAGACAGAGATACTTTCGCATTTATAATATTAGTATGAATGTGGATTTTATAGCCTAAGTCTTGAGGTAGGTAATATAATTATAATAACATCACGCTATGGCCCAAGGGGTTAAGGACAAGGAGAAAAAGGGAATAACATTTGACGCGGACGAAGTCGCGCCCACAAGCTTGTAGATTTTTAAAATAATTAGTCGGTTCGTTAAAATAATGCGACCCTCGTAAACAAATAATTTAATTATCGTTTGACGAGTGCCGGAGAGAGCAAAACTGTGTTTAATATCCTTTGGGACGATTGTGCTTGTTGTGACGATTGTGCACGATGCGGTAATGTTATTTAATATATACCTATGATAGCTTTTAAGTTAAAGGAACATATTTTTTACTATACTTGCAACGAAACATTTTTCGTTGCAAATGTAGTAAAAAATATGTTGAAGTTATTTATTGTGCGAACTGTCTCACTTAAGAAAAATATGAAGTTTATAAATGTCTGCAGAATTTTTTAGGTTTTAATGTGCCCGAATGAAAAAACGGGACCTTAAAGGGATCACGCGTATACTTACCACAGTCAGTTAATTTCCGTATTTATTGGATTGATTAAGTTATTTGAACTGGGTATCTACCTCATTCTCACCAGTAGAGCACACGAACCCTAATCATTGACATTTCTCTGGATCCCGCATTCCGGGCATAAGAGCCAATTCGGTGAGTTCTTTTAATCTTTAGACGTACTTAGTGAAATATGGCATCGATCGAAGATTATTCTTTATTGCGCTATGCTAGTGCACCCAGAATCCCAAGTTGATTTAGGAATATTGCAAAATATGGCGCTTTCAATGTTGCATCCCAATCTGGGGGCCCCTAGCGCCACCTGCAGGCGGCTCTACATGGGAATCATGCGATCGATGGCCCTGTATGGGGCCCTGGTGTGAGCCTTTGACCTGACGGCCGGCAGCATCGCTGTACTGCGGTAACCGCAGAGAGTGATGACCATCAGAGTCATAAGTGATCACACGATTTCCCTGCCTACTGGCTGGATCCCCGCCCTGGGACCTGGAGGCGAAGGTACTCGCGTCCCTGAAGTAGTGGCGTGAGGAGACGCGGGCACGGTGCGAACGGTCAATACAGCGTCAGTTCGAGCAGCGTCGGTCGCAACTCTGCGAGGTCTTGGTGGCGGAATGACGGGACAGGCATTCACGCCCTACCGCCGAGCTCACCACCATCGAGGCGATCCAACCGGTACTAGCGGACTGACTCGGGAGAAGGCATAGCTCTCTGACATTTCGGGTGACACAGATGCTCTCGGGGCATGGTTGCCTTGGGAAGTACCTGTGTAGCATAGACAGGGAGCCGGACTCCCGGTGTCACCACTGCGTCGATTGTCTTTCGATGAAAGTACTCGATGATTGACAGCGAAGAGTTATGGGATCGTTTCACATAAAAAGGCTATGGAAAGTGAGAGGGAGATATCGTCCACTCACCCGGCCCGCAGGAGTCGGCGCATGTCGATGGATGTCTGTCATTCCCCAAACAAATATCAGGACTCGAGATGGCGGTGTGAAGTATTCCACGTACGCCATTCTTAGACGTCGCGGGCGGAGTCAAACACCTCCCTCCCCCATTACTCGAGAAGACCCACGGTGTTGGGCCGACTCCAATCAGGGGTTGCGGAAGCAGTAAGCAACACCGGTGTGGTTTTTAGACAGTAAGAGTCTGATAGACCCCGCCGCCTACCCCAGGGCGGCAGACATTCATGAGGATTTTCCATGCCCGAGGAAAAAAGGTCTAATGCAAAAAATAGAGACAAAGATATTGGATTATGGCTTGATTATAGATTATGGCTTGGGTGGTTAAAGTCAATTGGTAACTGAGAACCTGTCTGATTAATGCTTTATATTATAATCATGGATAAAATGGCATTTAGGGTAACTTGCACACTCAACACTGGAATCCTTCCTTCCCACAAGCACGTCTCGCGAATTTCCACTTTAGTTGGTCAGTAAAGTCAAGAACGGGCTCCTGCTTAGTAATCTATTCCTCGCAAGTGTTCACTCCAGCCGGCCAATAAAGCCAAACCAGAGGTGAAGGAACAAGACTACCCCCGGGAGATAAGATCCGCGGGGTCGCTACGGCTCAATAGCTCGCCCCGCGGGGTCTTTACCATCCTAGACCTATTCTATTAACGTAAACTCTACCGGTACAAGTCCAGTTTTCGGAGCAAGCAAGCTTCACCACGACAACAACATACAATACGGTGATGTGTTACTAATGCAAAATATTCTAAGTAATATAAATACATAATACCATCAACCTGTCTAAAAGTTAAAAATTGGGTTCAAAAATAAAACATCTAATCATTAAAAAGGAAGTCATTTTCATTGAAAAATCTTTTCGGAATTTTAAATAAAAATCACAATTCTAAGAAAGTAATCATTGCGACGAAAGCAAAATAATATCGTACAACTGATACACAAGAAAAATATATTGATAAAAATTTATCGTGGTTCGCTAAAAGGAAAATGGTAGCTTCATTTATTAAGGTTGGCTTCAGGAGCTTTTTTGCTTGGGAATGGTGTACATCTGAGTTTGTGTAACGTACTTTTAATTACCATACTCTGCGAAGTATAAGTCATTAGGCTATACACGCAGAACGCCGACACGTCGTAATTCCAGTTATGAATCTAAAACAAATTCCAACAAGTTTTCTGTTTCATTTTAGAATATCTCGTTTCTGTATTTTGTTATTCGCATAATATCACCTGAAGTAAACGTAAACGGTTCTAAAGTAAATATTGTAAAGGAGATTAGAAGACTCGTTCAGGTATTCAGTGATGTAATAAAGTTAACTTTAATCCTTATCGAACAGGCAGTTATCCCTTATTATCCGGCTATAAACGTTAGTCGAGATTTAGGCCTTTCATGCATGGTTAATGTTTCAATCGGCGATAGATAACAATCGGGCGATTCGTAAATATTTATTGTATATTAACCTTCGTTTGCATTTTCTACACGATCATGCGCCTAAAGACCTTCGTGATGAGAGTAGTGTTCCGGGGGATGTCGTTTTGGCGGTATTGTCGTCTTGACATTGCTAATGAATGCAATACCTTATTCTGGAGTTCTATTAGGAAGGTACTTCAGTATCACGGACTGCCGAACTACTTTCGCTTCAATATTGTGGCTTACTTGGCGGACAAGTCTGTACTCCACCCAGATCGAAGAGGATTGGACCGGCGGCGTGTGGTGTTGCGGCCGCATAGTTGTGTACTGGTGCCGCTTCTATAAAACATCGGGTGGAACAACTGGGTGTTGCGTTTACTCTCCTTCATGGCGTAAGCGTCACCTGCTATGCTGATGATACGCTGGTGACAGCGTGGGTGAGTACGCAAAACGATCCGCGACCTTCATGAAACACAACCTGCGGCCAGTGGACTAAGGACATTCGTCGCGATTGTGCGAATGATCACATGGGGAGATGGGTTCCGCTTAGTAATACTGCCGTCGTAAGGAAAAAAGACGCATCTAACATCTTTTTTCCAAATTGAGTTACATTTTTCTCGGTGGTAGGTCACAACATCAACCGCCGGCATAAGTTACCACCCACCAGACAAAGACATGCCGCCAAGCGATTCGTCGTGTTCCGGCATGATGTCTGGTGAAGCCGTTCGGAGGACGGGTCTGAGCAGTTGTGTTGCGATGTGTGCCGGGTGCGATGCGCCAGATGGTGTTGTGTCGGGAGTTTGTTCGTGGAGGGTAGCGGGATCCGAAGCACGGTTCTCCGCTGGCCGACCGCAGCCACATACGAAAGGCTGCCCCGCCAACTGCGAAAAATCCCAGGGTGGCCCCATCGTGCCGGTTGGCGACCGGACGAGAGGACCCGATGGCGATCCCTGGGGGGGTTCGGGCGTCCCCGCAGTCTCCAGAACAATCTCCCTCTGGCCCAGCATCGTTGGTCGTATTGTTGGGTTTATCATTGCATCACCTCACTCAACTGCCGTCTTCCTTCCTATTCACTCAGTATATAAACTTAATATGAAAAGTTACAAAAGGAAAAGTAGGTGTGCACAGCGGGCGCACGTCCTCTCGTTCATAGTGCACCTCTCAAACATCCGAGGTTTGCACTCCAATATCGATGCAGTCCATTACCACCTTGAGACTGAAAAGCCCCACCTACTTTTCTTGCCGGAGACCCAGATCAGATGTCCGACTGACGCGGCGTACCTCGGCTACCCGGGATACTCTTTGGAGCATCATTTCCTGCAGCGTGCTGGGGTCTGTGTGTATGTCCGCAATGACATCTGTTGCCGGTGCCTCCGTCACCTCGAAGACCCTCACTTCTCGTCCCTATGGCTGTTGGTGGACACTGGTGTGGACAAAATTGTTTACACCTGTGTCTACCGATCGCACAGCGGTGATCAGGAGACAACTCGTTTATTTGACCACCTCAGTGAGGCTGCTGACAATGCGCTGCATCGGCACCCTGACGCTCAGTTCGTCGCTCTGGGGGACTTCAACGCCTGCCACCAGGACTGGCTCTTCCCATACCAGAGGACCGACCACGCTGGGAGAGAAGCGCGAAACTTCGCGCTTTCTATGGGCCTTTCCCAGCTGGTAGAGCAAGCGACTAGGGTGCCTGATGTAGCTGGCCATACTGCCAACTGTTTGGACCTTCTGCTGACCACTGATCCGGACAGATGTGTTGTAACAGTTTCCTCACCGTTGGGAACTTCAGACCACTGTCTGGTGAAGTCTGTATCGTCCTTCTCCCCACCAGATCACGACTCTCGTGGTGAACGGCGAATTTGGCGATACAGGTCAGCGGATTGGGATGAGATGCGCCACTTCTTTGCGTCTTATCCTTGGCAGCAGGTATGCTTCTCTTCTGACAATCCTTCGAGCTGTGCGGACGCTATAACCGATGTGGTGCGTCAAGCTATGGAGTATTTTATCCCATTCAATGACGTGCCCGTCGGTGGCTCGGCTCGCCCATGGTTCAATGCCGATTGTGTCCAAGCTGAACAGCGTAAGCACACGGCATTTCTCGCCTGGGTTGACGCTCGTGACCGCGGAGCTCCGGATCTAAGCTCAAAGAAGAGAGCCTTTAACCGTGCTGCCAAGTCCTACAAGAAGGCGCTCAAGAAGGCTCGCTTCGACCGCATTACCCATATTGGCAACAAGTTATCTGCGCAGCCATCCGGTAGCAGATCTTTTTGGTCCCTTGCCAAATCGGTTGAGGCGAACTTCTGTCGGCCCTCACTGCCTCCGCTGGTTAGGCCTGATGGAACACTGGCTCATACGGCAAGAGAGAAAGCAGGTCTCTTTGCTTCTCTCTTTGCCCATAATTCGCGTCTTGATACTGGCAGTGCTACTCCACCTAATTTACCTCATTGCGGAGCTTCAATGCCTGAGGTTCGCATTAGAAACAAGGAGGTTCTGAGAGTACTGTGTCGTCTGGACGTGAATAAGGCTAGTGGTCCGGATGGTATACCAGCGATTGTTCTTAAAGCATGTGCGCCCGAGTTGTCTCCTGTATTGACGCGCTTGTATCGCCTCTCATTTAGGACTGGTATAGTGCCCAAGTCCTGGAAGCTTGCTAACGTGCAGCCCGTGCCCAAGAAGGGTAGTCGTGCCGATCCTGCCAACTATCGGCCGATTTCGATCACCTCCATACTTTGCAAAATTATGGAGCGTGTATTGAACTCGCGCCTCTTGGCATACCTGGAAGGTAACGATCTCCTCAGTGACCGACAGTACGGGTTTCGCCGCAATCGGTCAACTGGGGACCTACTAGTGTATGCCACTCACTTGTGGGGCGAGGCCCTCGAGAAGAATGGGGAAGCGATTGCTGTCTCCCTTGATGTCTCGAAGGCCTTCGACCGGGTATGGCACGCTGGCCTTTTGAGTAAGCTTCCAGCGTACGGCATTTCCCCTAGCCTGACTGGCTGGGTAAAAGACTTCCTGACTGAACGGTCCCTCCGAGTTGTTGTCGACGGATGCTCCTCTGAGCCCATGTCAACTAATGCCGGTGTTCCTCAGGGGTCTGTTGTCTCTGCAACTCTGTTCCTGCTGCATATTAACGATCTGCTGATGCCCGGTATCTATGGGTATGCAGATGACAGCACAGTTGTAGAGAGATACCTGCCGGATGCTCGGGCTAGTAGGGAATCAATCCGGTCCGAAAGAGAGGCCATGGTTGAGCGAACGAGTGTTGCACTGCAGGCAGTCTCCGAATGGGGCAATGCCAATCTTGTAGCATTCAATGCCGCCAAAACACAGGCGTGTCTTTTCACCGCCAAAAGGAGCCCGTTCACCTTGGCCCCTACTTTTCGGAATGTGTCCTTGGAGTGTTCCGACCGCCTTCAGCTTTTGGGAGTTGAGATTTCCTCGAACCTTAACTTTGGGCGGTTCATTGAGTCCAAGGCCAGGGTGGCTGCCAGGAAACTTGGCGTTATCGCAAAGGTCCGGCAGTACTTCACACCTGGGCAGCTTCTAATGTTATACAAAGCACAGGTCCGTTCGTGTGTGGAGTACTGCAGCCACATTTGGGCTGGTGCTGCCAAGTGTCACCTGGCCACTTTGGATTCAGTGGAGAGACGTGCAAAGAGGCTGATTGGTGACCCTGATCTAACTCGAGTTGGTCTCCAAAGCCTAGAGCACAGGCGTAGAGTAGCCAGCCTTTCGGTGTTCTATAGGATGCATTTCGGGGAGTGTGCGAGGGAATTGCATGATTTAATTCCCCCATCTCCGTTCCACCAGCGGACGACCCGTCGTACGGCTGGTTTCCACCCTTACGTTGTTAACACCACTACGATCCGGACGAAGCGTTTCGCCTCCTCCTTTATACCGCGTACATCGAGGGACTGGAACAATTTGCCCGCGGCGGTGTTTCCGTCGGACTACAATTTGAGTGTCTTCAAGGCTAGAGTGAATAGGCTCTTAATAAACTAGTGCGCTTTACCATTAACGATTGCGTCACTGCTTACCATCAGGCAGGATTGCGGTCAAGCGCTGGTTTATAATATTTAAAAAAAAAAAAAAAAAAATGCATTTTCTAAATCAGTAAAAGAAATGGCATACAACAATATTTTTATATTTTGCATAAAAAAAAAATGTCAGATGCGTCTTTTTTCCCTATGACGGCAGAATAGAGGATGGAGGTCTGTCCTGGGTGCTATTATAAATTATAAACTAGTGCTTGACCGCAATCTCGCCCGATGGTAAGCAATGATGCAATCGTTGATGGTAAAGCGTGCTAGTATCCTAAGACCTATTCACTCTAGCCTTGAAGATACTTTGTAGTTCGACGGAAACACCGCCACTGGCAGATTGTTCCAGTCCCTCGATGTACGTGGTATAAAAGAGGAAGCAAAATGTTTCATCCGGATTGTAGTGGTGTTAACAACGTAAGGGTGGGAACTCGCCGTACGACGTGTCGTCCGATGGTCGAACGGAGATTGGGGAATTAAATCATGCAATTCTCTCGCACACTCACCAAAATGCATCCCTTAGAACAAATAAAGGCTGGTTACTCTACCCCTGTGCTGGAGGCTTTGGAGTTTTGAGTTGAATCTGCACCCTCGACCTTAGTTTGAGATGAAAGATCGTGGTGGTTTTAGCCAGTAAGAGTCCAGCTTGAAACGAGAGCATACCCTATTTTTACACATTGGAAACTGCTTTTTCGTTACTTTAGGTACGCATTGCTGTTATTTTTTTAAACAAAGTTCGAAAAACTCAATAACAAAAATAACGACCTGGCACAGGTCAGGAGAACATTTGATCGACCTAATGATTGTTTGCAATATGCGAGTAGCGACATACATCACTCAATACTTCCTTAAAACTTTAGATCATCACAGAATAATTTTAAATGAAAAGGCCTTTAAAATCCTCGCCGTTAATTCGACCTCGTTGATGTGGTCTCAGCCGAAGTTCCGCGTACCCTTTACAAGCTCATCGTTATCACCGCCTCGATCTGAAGTGGGGGGAATTTGCCAAACTTCCGTAATAAACAATATTTTGCTTGTCATAACGAGCCGACAACTCTCGCCTTCCTAACTTTGAGGTTGATTAAAAATATCAATCTAAGCGCTGTTACATTCTACTCAAATGTTCCTTCGTTATTTTATCAAAGTTACACTTTTTATATCACAGAATGTCGTAAGTCTGAGCGTTAGTAGATGTTCTTAGATCGTAACTATGAAACTTTTAAAATAACTCTAAAATATTACAACTTGTCAAGTGCTTTCGTAATTTTAATCTGAAATATTACTTGTTCGATTGTAAAATGTGTCGTATTCTCCGTGATTTATGCAGGGGTTAATATCTTTGGTTTTACAAACTGCCTTAAAACATAATTTATTGGATTTATGATGTTGTAACTGGCTGATATTTTGAGGATGTTTGCCGTAATTAAAATTCTTGTTATTAACGGGGAACTGTGCTGAGATGAACACGGAATACAAATTTCATGGAGGATAATAATCTACTTTATACTGCGCGTTATGCTTGCAAGCTGGTTGAACGTATAACCTCTTTGTAACAATTTGTTTTAAAATAAATACATTGCGAAACGAATTTGTGTGTACAAAGACGATCAAAACTGTAACAAAAAACAATTAAAATTGTAACAAAAAAAAAACAAGCTTCCTATCAATATTGACACAAACTTGTTTGTTCGCCTATTATTGTTATTGAAAATATGTGGAGTAAATGTAGTGTGGGATGATGTTAACAGGAACGAATGCATCTATGAATTAGATTTGCTCATGACAATCATTATTTAAATAGCACAATTGTAATATGACATAATTAACGGTTTAGAACTAGTGCATAACATAATACAATATTCAATGATGTGTACAGCACTGAATATATTAGTGGACAGATCATTTGTGCAGAGTGTAAACAAGCCAGTCCTATAATTTTCCCTTTGGAGGTGTCACAGACAGTGATTATTAGTTTTGTACATTTAGATGTGGTCACACAACCCCGTACAAGTTTGCATGCAAGTATCAAATCAAAATCTTCACATTTCTGCAGTGCAGTGGCGTGCAAGTATTGCATTGATGTCAGTCAGTAAAACAGTAAAATTAAGTATAACTATAAACAATTTATTTTTATTAAAAAGGTATGGAGCTTTCGACAATTTATTTTTTTACATAGAGTTGTAAATTCTATGATAAACCATTTTTTCGAGTCCATGCGAATTTAAGGTAAAATGTTAAAGTAATATAACTTAAATAACTAAAAATAACTTATGCATCCCTAATTGATAGGAACCGTTTTCTTGTATGTATCTGCATCTGTCTGTATATATTTTATACTTTACTTCACTATAAATGGAAAAGAACATCTGCTGTAGCTATATACAATATTTGTCATGAACTTTGTATTACAAATAACAATTTCACCTATTCCGTATTCGCTGGAAGTCTCCAGAATGAATTGAAATTGAATTAGTAAAATAACGACGGAAAAAACAGAAACACATTTAGACACACAGGGAAAAAAATTGAAGATTACCAACTTCATTAAACACACTCCAACTTTGAAGAAGTTGCAGTGTGTTAAATTACGATCATAATAATTTTACTTTACTTTTTACTTTCTCTTTTTGCTTCGCTAGGTAGCAATAAATATTCTTTATAATTGTCTGCAGTGTTGACAGAGGAACCTCGCTTTGCTGAGCCAATCCCTAACGTGACCGTGGCTTTGGGCAGGGATGCCAGCCTGCCGTGCGTCGTTGAACATCTCGGCACTTATAAGGTAAGTCGCAATAGCATTATCATCATCATTTTTTTACTCTTCTTTCCGACTTGGCCGCTCGATAGGAAGAGACTGCTTTCTGCTTGTGTTCCTTAGTCTCTCTCCTGTGCCAGCATTATACGGTGTTATTACGGGGGAAAAACAAAAAATGAGTTGTTCGAGCAATTCACCGGCTAGATGCCAGAGTTTGTTTATGAGATTTTAAGCTATTGCATAGAGTTTATGGCGGGCTTTGAGCGCGACGACCGAATCAAGAAATTCGGTAACGAAAATAAAACCTAACACCCCCCACTCCAACTGTCACAGCGGCATGGCATTGAAAGCCGTACATTGTCTAATGTAGTCTCAGTTCGGCAGACTTCGGCACGGTATTTATGTGCGTGCGACTAGACGTATGCATGTAGACTAGCTGCTAACTGCTCATAACTGATTCTATATCTTTTAGACACGATGCTAGGTGAGACAGCGTGCTTTTTGGCCGCGTCCACGAATTCGAGCCCGCGATTAGGTTAACTTGATAATATCAAAGAAAAAACTTGAATTCATATCAAAGAAAAAAAACTGCAAAAATAAATAATTATATTTGCTAGAGTAGTTGATAATTAAAAACTTTTTTACAAAAAAATAACCGACTTCCAAAAACCACTACAAAGTGAAAAATAACTAATTTCGGAAGTCGGTGTCTTTGGTTTTGTATATTTTGTTTGTTTTGTGTTTTGACACCGACTTCCGAAATTAGTTATTTTTCACTTTGTAGTGGTTTTTGGAAGTCGGTTATTTTTTTGTAAAAAAGTTTTTATTTTACACTTTTTAGTTGTTAAAAGTACTATGTATAGAGTAGTATCCGGTCAGACTGGAAGCTGACGCAAATATAGTTGGGAAACGACGTAATTTTGTTTACTTTAATTTTTACCCGTAAGTATTCCCTCAACTGCCTATGGTCATCATCATCAAATTTACTGTAGACCATTATTTTAACCCAATGGGTGCAAAGATCTCATCAATATAAATGAATGAAGTCCAACCACAAAGTAGCTACTGTAAGCCGTTGAGGAGTTCCCGGAACTGGCCTTTGTCTTCATCATCAGAGCTCTTATGACAGTCACAACCCATCTAGGTGTAAAGTTCTTATCAATACAAATTAATCGAGCCCAAACACAAGGTAGCTGCTGTGAATTGTTGAGGAGTTCCTTCGACTGTCTCCCGGCTCCATCATCAGATCTACTCCAGACCTTTATTAAATTGTAGTGCTTAAAAATACTTAATGAAAATGCTAAGAAATGCACTAGTCGCCCTTGCAATTTTTGAAAGTTCCCCTTGTTTTCTCTGGTCTTCCACCATCAAACCCTGATATCCTTATCATGGGACCACCTTGGGAACGTCTTCTTTCCAACAGAAAAAGAATTATCAAAATCGGTTCATAAACGACGAAGTTATGCGCGAAAAAACACAAAAAAAAGCATATATACGGTCGAATTGAGTAACCTCCTCCTTTTTGAAGTCGGTTAAAAATGTTATACGATTGCTTTACCGCGGCAGTCAACGAGTGCCACACGTTTTTTTTTTAAGATATTGGTATTCTCAGGTTTGCATCACAAATCACCGGCGGTTGAGGCCCTCAACTAGGAATTACAACTGCATGTACTTAATTAAAAATAAATAGAAATAATTCCTGGAGTTTATTTATATTCAGCAAAAGAAAAAGCTAACCGTTCAAGGTACGGTACTTCTATATAAGCACAACATTAAACGATAAACACCAATCAACTCATTAACAATAACAACGCAGCATTTAAAACAGATTACGATCAAATTCCATCCTTAATTGCACACAAAAATGTTGAACATAATTTTCAATAATCCTGTCCTTAAAACGTTACAATGAATAGCTCTTGTAACGCTATCAGCTACGGAACTTATCATATTATTATTTTAAAATGTTAATGGGCCGCTCTAGTACAGACCCGGCGGCATTCAGCCTTGGAGTGAATGAAATATAATGTAATTATCTCATCAAGACTTCCAATGCCCCCTTTACCACGAAATAGGTGGATACAGAAGTCCGACTCAATATATCGAGTAACTACGTGCGTGTACGTGGGGTAAATCTCAAACGATGTCTTACGAATGCTAGTTACGACTGCATTTACCTTGCTGAATGTAGAGGTTTATCTTATGTTCTTGCCTTTTCGCCGGTTGTACTTGAGCTGACCTTCTGAACTCATCCAGGTCATGCTTCTAACCCGTGCTGTATTATTCTGAGTTACACCGACCATTATTAAGCCAATTTTGTAATTAATTCTGTCGACTTTTATGCTTTAAGTACCTATAATACAAATTTATATTTTGTCAAATTTGAATAAGACGGACTTAATTTGTATTTGAGTGGCCTATAGGTAATCAACTATAAATGACTTTAAGTTTTACTTTCTAAGGTTCTGTTAAACTTTTCTTTAAATTTTAATGTTAAATAATCAAAATAAGAAATTACCGTTTTGTTGCAATGCCGTGTTCTTTGAATTGACATAGAAACTTCATGGTTTGAGGTTTTCAAATGAAACTTTTTTTACATGATTTCTGTGATATTCTTCTTTTTAATAATGTTAAAACATTTGAATATCGACGTTCCATTGATTTTGTTATTCAACTTAAACAAGAAAGATTGAGCCCCTTTTCATCGACTTCAAAAGGTTCGTAATTTTTTTGATGAACTTGTTATAACTTTTTACAACAAGATACCCTCTGCTTTGCTAGACTTGCCTTATGATGCCTAAGAATAATTACTAATATAAATATAACTACTATTCTGTCAACGACTATTTAAATGAAAAGAATAGCTGGTCGTTTTGATTAACTCAAGACAATATTGGCGTTCTTCCTCCAAAATTACACACAGGTTATATGTATGTGTTGTAAAAAAAAAGAATAGTACACAATTATGTAACATAATTGTATACATAATTGTGTATTATTCTTTTTTTTACAACACATACACATGTTAACTGTAACGCCCTGTATGCCTGGAGGCTTTTATTTAGTAAAAAGTTTTTACTTCTTTATATTTCCAGTTTTAATGATTGAAGCAACCCCAGGGTAGGATGTTGAAGGCGTTGGCGATGTCTAGCACACCCGGGTCACAGCATCCCCTGTCGTGAGGGCTCGCACGCGCATGATAGCGTCCACCGTAGAGCGGCCCCTGCGGAAGCCAAACTGGCTCTCCGCCAAATTCAAGCCCGCTCGCCTGAGCTGCCCGACGAGGCGGTCTGTAATTACTCTTTCGAAGAGCTTGCCCACCTCTCTTCGAGCAGCACAATGGGCCGGTAAGTAGACGGAGAGTCCGCAGGGCGCCCTGGCTTCTTTATGAGGACCAGTTTCCCCATCTTCCAACGAAGTGGGAACTGGCGTCTCTCCAAGCATACGCTTAGTAGCCCCCGTAGTCGAGGCCCGAGAGCCCCTAAGCCCAGAACCCAGGCTTTTTCAGGTAAGCGTCGGGTCTTAAGGCGGTATTTTGCCATTGAGCCGCCGCTCCTAGATCTACCTCGGTCACTTTTGGAGCATTGTCGCCATCGTTGGTGTGGTCCGCATCAGGCACCGCCGGAAGCGGAGCCATGGGTGGAGGGGTTTGTCCCCCTTGCGAGGAAAGCAGAGCGCTCATGACGTCCTCCACGAGCTGAGGCCGGAGATTCTGCGTCAGCAGGGGGAATGCGGAGTTGATTCCGCACCATTTTGAAGGTGCATCCCCACGGGTATCTGTTGAGAATCCTCAGCAACTCCTCACGTTCCAGCCCTTTGGCCCGCTGGATCGCCGCTCGGAGGGCGGTCTTCGCCACTCTGTATCCCTCGTAAAGCTCCGCCTGTATAGTCTCCGTATTCGGTGGACGAATATGAAGCCTGCAATGCCTGGTGCCACGCACGCCTTGCGCAAAGACGTAAGCTCCGGCGACCACCAGTACACCTGACGCCGGGCGTGTCCGGGCTTGACTTGGGGCATTGACACGACGCAAATCTCGGACATGGCCTCACGGAACCACTCCTCCTCGTCGTTAGTGTTAGCAGGCCTGTCCGGTGGTGACACTCAGGCCTGCACGATCGAAGCTTCCAGGAGGAGCTCCCGGTCAAGCTGCTTTAACGCCCACCGCGGACCACCCTGCAGTCTAGATCCTCAGAATTCTATCGCAGATGCAAAAATGTCCTCCCTATTAAATAGCAGTCTCGGTGGTAGGCAACAACATCAGCCGCCGACATAAGTTACCCACCAGACAAAGTCTTGCCGCCAAGCGATCCGTCGTGTTCCGGCATGATGTCTGGTGAAGCCGTACGGTGGACGGGTCTGAGCAGTTGTGTTGCGATGTGTGCCGGGTACGATGTGCCTAATGTTGTTGTGTCGGGAGTTTGGTCGTGGAGGGTCTCCAGATCATCCTCTTGCGCAGCATCGTTGGTCGTGTTGTTGGGTTAAACATTGCATCACCTCGTTCAACTGCCGTCTTCCTTCCTATTCACTCAGTTTTTTTGTTGTCAATAGGCTTAATAAGCTAGTGCGCTTTACCATCAACGATTGCATCACTGCTTACCATCAGGCGGGATTGCAGTCAAGCACTAGTTTATAACTATAAAAAAATAATAAAAAAGCAGCAATGTATGTAGATAATAATGGTGACTGTTTTGATTTAATAAATTAGTTAAAAATAAACAATTTAGATTTTCGGTACAAATCGGTAATTTCATCCTTTAACCCCTATTATGATAAGAATGTCATTTAGATTTATAACAACAAAAAGACATTCAATCAACAGGTAATGTTTAGCTTTAGATAGCGCTTCTTGTAACTAAAGGCATTAAATAAGCAAGCAAGCCGCGTCTACAAGTGCGGTGTGAGCAGGCCGCTCTAGATGATTGAAAAATTTTACTTCAAACGATCAACCTAAGCTTAAGAAATTTCTCGTATTGTGTCGTTGAGTTGTGTACGTACAGAGTATGATTTGCTAGTGTAAGTGACTCATTTGTAAATAATAATTTTATCCATACTGCAAAACATGCTAATATAGTACTATAACCAACACTCGCCCACAATAACATATAATGTAACGAGAGATTTGCATGCCATCTCCGACTAGTTGCGAAGTACAAATACATAGATTGGCGTACCTAAATACCATCACAACGCTTACCAATTGATTTTCAATCGTCATTAGTAATTAATCGGTAATTGTAAATCGTTACGCTTCGGTTCTTTACATTTACATTAATACGTAGTTGGTAATTGTCGATCGTGACGCTCCGGTTCCCTACATTTACATTCAACGATTCCAAATAAAGCAAGCTCCAGCTCTTAAGAAAATCAAGAGCCGACATAATTCCGAGAGAATAATAACTTAATTAAAACAAGAATATCTGTTCCACCTTTTCTTATACTGTTTTTCTCATCTTCCCTTCTTAAAAGCATTAATCATCCTAATTAATCGTATAATTTAACGTCTTTACACATTTTATTAAAAAGATAGGTCTAGAGTTCCTCCCCTTGAGATCCCCTTCTATTCTCTCCCCCTGACTCCTCTAATTATTACGCTATAATAAATATCGCTGAAGAAATTAATGCAGTAATTTCAGGCAGTATTCCAGTCGGGGCAGGTTATTCATTAAGTTCAGCGTCAAGCAAGAACAGAAGTAGCAAAGTGTACCTTGTTGGGACAATAACGTTAGGCTGCTTACAGATTTAATAGTAATGTACCGGGATTTGTTATCCTAAAAGAGACGGTTTTTTTTTCTGTTGAAATATATTATATTCTATGAATGATTGTTTGAATTTCAAATATTATAAGATTCTCCTGCCATTTCTTCTCACAAGAGTTGAACATTATAGGCAAAATCAGACTAATACATAAGTATAAGACCACCAAACTAGGTAGACACTCAACTACGTAGTAAGGCTAAATATCAAATTGTGGTTAAACAACGGTATGTGGTAGCTGTAACTAACAAGGTCAAAGCTGAGGTTAGCGTCCTTTGTGCAAGTAACTCATATACAGAATGTCGATTAGGTTATCACATTCATTCAAGCCACTTATTTTTCATTATGTACTTTGAACATACTTATTTCATCACCAGCACAGTAAAAAACTGCTACCCCAAGCTTTACACAACTCTCTACAATACACAGGACATTTATTCTTTAAAAACAAAAAAGAAACATGCAACGCTTCAGTTTTATGAAGTCATAAAGGCGTGTGCAACGTACCTAACGCTAACAGTAGCACTGAACCAATTAAGTTATTCATGAATAGCGCGGATGAGCCGCGCAACGTTTAGATATAATGTACATTCAGACCATTTCACTAATTATCGCGTGGCTGTTACGGTGTGGACTCACCTTTACAGATTCATTTTAAATAAGGAATTTTGTTTTCAGAGTACCATCAATTACATGCTGTTTGTCAAATATGAATTTTAATTTTGATAACTTATAAGTAGGTATACGAGTCATAAGCCGCATATACCATGCATAGAACAGCATTTTTCCGTCGAGAGCAAATTATAATGTAACAGTACACAATCAGCGCTCATACTCAGCTGTACTCATTCTTACAGTATTCATATAGTATAAGTTAAGTTGTGGTTAAATGTGTTCAACAAACCATCTTCAAATATTTGTATAGCCTACAGGTAGTTGTTTGGGGTCTAGGGTCTAGGCTGTTTGTGTATGAGAGTGTAAATGTTTGTAGACGCACCCACATAAACTAATAGCTAGTATGGGGCAAGGCTTTTTTCAATGTTTTCCTGTCCATGACGTATCATTCAAGCTAATATCCAAGGTGTGTGCGACCCATTCAGCAGCGTATACCCCACATCTTTTTGGTCCTTCGAGCCGGATCACCCGCATTTTTTCCAGCGTGTAAGTTGGAAATTAACTCACGGGCACTCATCTACTATTAGGATAAACATCATCATCTGCTCAGGTCTATATGTTGCCCGTATAACTCAGGTCAGCCATTATAGTGTCAATGACAGTGTAGTAGACAGAGTTTTATTCACAATGAATTTAGCTGAATGTGGGATTACCACACACAAAGCGTTTATTTACAGACATTTTTGAATTGTTCTGAGGGGCTCGTGGCTAAATAATAACAGCCCCACAGGTCGATCGATCAGGTAAAGCTTCGCTTGCCGCTCTGTACCGGTGGTCTGTGAATGTCTGTCCATACTTACATATGGGGATCCCGTCGAGCCTCGGGAAGCTCGTTAAGCCGTTGGTCGGTACGGGTAGGCAGAAGCCCGAAAATCTGACAATCAGTTTAACTAGGGTATCACATCACCCAATAACTGGGTTGTGTTGATCAGATAGGCAGTCGCTCCATGTAAAATACTGGTATTCATTTGAATCTGGTCAGACTAGAAGCTGACCTCAACGTGTTTTTCCTTTAAACGTTGCCCCATACTGGGGCATACATTTCTCCTGTATCGTGGGTGCGTTTACAAACATATAACTCACACACACAAACATCTAGACCCGGAACAACTACCTGTAGGTAATACAAAAATTTGTTGCGTGCGGAAATCGAAACCGCGACACGCAGCGTAGCAGTCAGTGGCTAAACCACTGCGCTAACCGAGCAGTCAGTAGTCGGAAAAAGGCTAGGTGGGTAATGATGAATTTGGAATTGTCATTACCAACTGATGTCGAACATTTAAGCAGGAGGGCAAAGTTGAAGCAAGCCAAAGTGCTGCATTAGATCCCCAACAAAGAGTTACTACTATTACGAAATGCCCAGAATAGCCAGCAGTTTGTATTTGTGCTCGGTTTTAGGAAATAGCTGCTCTAGGCTTTTAGTTGAAACCCGATATTTTTAGGTGAAATGTGGGGGCTCCAACAGTGCCTGTTCAAATTCAAAGCAATTATTTCAAACTAGCTATGCCTCGCTTTTTCACCCGCGTAAGTTTTGATCATGCGGGAATATCGGGATAAAAGTATCCTGTGTAGTATTTCTAAATATAAACTATCTCTGTGCCATATTTAACCCTAATCCATTCAGTAGTTTAGGCGTGAAAGCGGACAAAAAGCAAACTGACTTTCACATTTATAATATTACTAAAAGAAACCAATTAAAGGCACTCTTGAATTATAGAATAGAAATTTTTAATGCAGACAGAAGTCCATAAGGTTAGTATCAATTTCACTTAACTTCTAGTGTTAGTAGGTTACAGACACAAATATAAAGCACAGATATACATACATAAATTTTTAATGCAGACAGAAATCCATAAGGTTAGTGTCAATTTCACTTAACTTCTAGTGTTAGTAGGTTACAGACACAAATATAAAGCACAGATATACATACATAAATTTTTAATGCAGACAGAAGTCCATAAGGTTAGTATCAATTTCACTTAACTTCTAGTGTTAGTAGGTTACAGACACAAATATAAAGCACAGATATACATACATAAATTTTTAATGCAGACAGAAATCCATAAGGTTAGTGTCAATTTCACTTAACTTCTAGTGTTAGTAGGTTACAGACACAAATATAAAGCACAGATATACATACATAAATTTTTAATGCAGACAGAAGTCCATAAGGTTAGTATCAATTTCACTTAACTTCTAGTGTTGGTAGGTTACAGACACAATTATAAAGCACAGATATATACATACATAAAATTAATACTTAGCGTGGAGCTGCATCTACCTCTACGATTTGGGAGAATGCCATCGATCAGCACCCTAGTTACGTAACATCCATTAGAATCATTTTGAAGCATAATATTGCTAATCCATTGCTCCATATGCTCGAACAGTGTATCCGCTCAAGAACGTAAATAATGCAATGAATGTTTTTGAACTGTCAAAAAGAAACTAGTTGCTACTGATAGTGTGTTACGCAATTACCCTGCAGATTACAAAAGTTGATCATCATCACCACCATCATCAACCTTTTATCGTCCCACTGCTGGGCGCAGGTCTCCTCTCATACAGAGAAGGAATGAAAGTTTGGTCAATCAAAAATGTCAAGCTATTTTTTCATTGCAAAGCGTAGGTATCTATGGAGAAGAATGGGCAAAAAATGGATACATTCGATTACTGGGCGATTATGAATCTAGCTTCCCTTACGAAAATAAAACTGGATACATTCGACTACTGGGAGATTATGACTACCTTCCCTTACGAAAAATACAAACTATTTTTTTACCACATTCTAATTGCCATAAACAGCTTTGTGTCATCAAGCTTACCAGCTTCACATATGTACGTCATAGCATTTAGGGTCAAAGTAATCTTGATTATTATTACTAGGTATTGGTTATAACGTGATCAATAATATTATTTTGTAACCCATAAAACTTAAAATTATGGAAGACCGAAATTTTACTAGTCACGTGAAAAATAATCCATGCGTCATCTTGACTCACACTCGTAGTATTTCAAATTAAGTGAGTCGTAAATTTGTAAAGAACAGGACTTGTAGGGGTTGCCGTTAATCTGATATTTCCTGCTTGAGCTGCGAGTGATATACAATATTTATAAAAAAAGTAAAAAAACTAAAACCCAACTACGACAAAAAACGACGCTGAAAAAGTATAAAACAAGATTTTCAGAATACTGAACGGAACAAAGTTGCTAATGTAGTTGCAAGTAAATGGACAAAGTAGACTCTACCAAGATGCCTTCGTTGTAAATTGACAATAATGTCATACAATACTATTCTGAAGTATGCAATATTCACCAAATAGAGATAAATTTTCATGTCTGGAAAGGCGTAGTCACACGTTCTCAAGGTGCTACGGTAGGTAGGTATATGTAACGTGTGACTACGTCTTTCCAATCATGAAAATTTATCTCTACTTGGTGAATATTGCATACTTCAGAATAGTATGGTATGACATTATTGTCAATTTACAACGAAGGCATCTTGGTAGAGTCTACTTTGTCCATTTACTTGCAACTACATTAGCAACTTTGTTCCGTTCAGTATTCTGAAAATCTTGTTTTATACTTTTTCAGCGTCGTTTTTTGTCGTAGTTGGGTTTTAGTTTTTTTACTTTTTATTATGACAAGTCCGTTAATATTTGCTTTTATGGATGCGTCGTCAAATTGTATGAGAACAGCGCTTGGCTGTTCTCCTGTTCCAACTGATCGCGCCGAAGAGCAGGCCATTCGAAGGCCTTCACCACTCCCATCGCTCCGTTTACCAAACCCTGGTTTACATTCAAATTTCTACGAAGCATTACTAGGGATTATGTACAAACATAAAGTACTCGTGAAGCTCTTTCAGATGATACCAAATACGGTATATTTATTTTAATTTTGTATTAACATAGAACTTTTTGTCCGCTAGAGGGCGTAATACTAAATTTGGTGACAAGCTTTATAGCTCATAACCAACAGAATATCAAGGCCCTTCTAATAGTTCTGCAGTGGTCTTATTCTGATAAGTAGTAAAGAAGCTATCTATGAACGAAAAGATGTGAATTATATGCAATCAGCCCATGAATACAGGTAAAGTCACAAGCAAATGCTAGTAATATATATATATTCAAAATGTAGTATGTAGTCGTAGTTGGGTTTTAGTTTTTTTACTTTTTATTATTTGTACTATTTTGGTGTTAAAGTGTATTTGTGGCGCATAATATTAACAAAAGTTAAATTGACGAACTAAAAACTAGGTAGTTAACTTACGACATCTCTTTTGACTTATGTATCGGCGTATAGTAATATGTAGAGATATCCTATTTTACTATTTCTTAGCGCGTGGATCGTAGCACGTATAGCAACGGTTTCCCCGTATGAAGCTCCCGGTTTTTCATAGTAGCGACGCACATTTGCGTCGATGGCAGCGAATAGGTCATGAATTAGTGGATGAGGTCGTTAGTATAAATAGATTGGATGTTTCATATATTAAGAGGACCTGGGAAGAATTCTTAATCTATCTAATTCTGCTAACGATCGACTGTCATGTGGATTTTTAAGTAATTTATTATGATCCAAGGCACTTATAAATAATCCCTCTATGGTTTTGACTCTACTGAGAGCGACATAGGCCTGTCCTTTAGCAAACAATGACTTTCCTAGATCGATAACTTTTTTACCTAGAGTACAACCTTGTAATTTATGTACAGTACAACCCCAAGAAAGAATCAGCGGGAGCATTTTACGCTGAATTTGCCCAGACCCCCTCAAGCCGTCAAATTCAGTGAGGCAAGGCTCGATTTTGATAAGTCCATTAATATCTGCTTTTATGGATGCGTCGTCAAATTGTATAAGAACAGCGCTTGGCTGTTCTCCTGTTCCAACTGATCGAACAGAAGAGCAGGCCATTCGAAGGCCTTCACCACTCCCATCGCTCCGTTTACCAAACCCTGGTTTACATTCCAAATTCTACGAAGAATTACTCGGGATTATGTACACACATAAATTACTCGTGAAGCTCTTTCAAATGATACCAAATACGGTATATTTATTTTAATTTTATATTAACATAGAACTTTTCGTCCACTAAAGGGCGTAATACTAAATTTGGTGACAAGCTTTATAACTCATAACCAACAAAATATCAAGGCCCTTCTAATGGTTCTGCAGTGGTCTTATTCTGTTAAGTAGTAAAGAAGCTATCTATGAACGAAAAGATGTGAATTATATGCAATCAGCCCATGAATACAGGTAAAGTCACAAGCAAATGCTAGTAATATATATATATTCAAAATGTACAAGTAAAGCGCTTTCAAATGATACCAAACATGGCATATTTATCTTAAATTTTTTTTTTTTACTCTGTATGTTTTGTCCGCTAGAGGGCGCCACATTAGATTTTGTGAAACTCCATATAGCCTATAACCAGCAGACAATTAAGACGCTTCTAATGATATGCCATTTGTCGAATTCGAATAAGTAGTTTAGAAGTTACGAGGGAACAGATGAACATACATACATACATACATACATACATACATAGCCTGTCAAAATCATAACCCTCCTTTTGCTTTGCCGTAGTCAGGTAAAAATATAAAAAGTAAAAAAAACTAAAACCCAACTACGACAAAAAACGACGCTGAAAAAGTATAAAACAAGATTTTCAGAACACTGCACTAAACAAAGTTGCTAGTTTTCATGTTTGGAAAACCGCAGTCACACGTTGTCAAAGTGCTACGGTAGGTATATGTAACGTGTGACTACGCCTTTCCAAACTTGAAAACTAGCAACTTTGTTTAGTGCAGTGTTCTGAAAATCTTGTTTTATACTTTTTCAGCGTCGTTTTTTGTCGTAGTTGGGTTTTAGTTTTTTTTACTTTTTATTATTTGTACTATTTTGGTGTTAAAGTGTATTTGTGGCGCATAATATTAACAAAAGCTAAATTGATGAACTAAAAAGCATTCCTGTAATTATGTACCAACATAAAGTACTCGTGAAGCTCTTTCAATTGATGCCAAACACGGTATATTTATTTTAATTTTATATTTACATATAACTTTTTGTCCGCTAGAGGGCGCAATACTAAATTTGGTGACAAGCTTTATAGCTCATAACCAACAGAATATTAAGGCCGTTCTAATGGTACTGCAGTGGTCTTATTCTGATAAGTAGTAAAGAAGCTATGAACGAAAAGATGTAAATTATATGCAATCAGCCCATGAATACAGGTAAAGTCACAAGCAAATGCTAGTAATATATATATCAGTGGCGAAGGGTGAAATTTTGACAAAGGGAAGCCGGTCCAAAGAAATAAACACTTAAACACTTACCTACTGCAGGATATCTTGGAGGAGGTCTTCAGATAAGAATAATATTGCCGGTAGAATAATATAAGCCATAATAACAAACAAAATCCACAAACCAAATCTGCGATTAAATTACCTTACAGAATCAGTCACAGTTTAAATAACACAAATATTAAAATATAACAAACGAAATTATCACGCACCAGTGGTATAGCAACATGTCACATACTAACAATAATTTATTTTCAACCAAACGAAATGGAACACGAAAATATGCCAAAATAAAAAGAATATGACTTGCGAAGGATTTCATTATAACGCTAATTCTTTTTAATTTTGTCGTGTTTTCTTTCTCCCGTGCCGAGTTCCGTGTTCGAGTGGTTTCTTTGTCTCTTTCTAATAGAGGAGAGGAGAGAACTGCAAGCCGGTCGCCATTAGCCTATCTTTCTTTAAATTTTACGTACGGTTAGCGAGCATTAGAAAGAGATGTCTGACACGCTCTGTCTCTTTTCGCCTCATAGTAAAACGTTGGCCGAGATAAGCTGTAATTCGTCGAGTTACCTTCAATGTAATTTAGGTACGAAAAATTGAAGCGCTGATTAATTTACGACTATAAAATGAAATGTGATACTTAGGGTATTGCTAAGAATTACTATTGCTATTGTAAATCGCGCAGGCATTTAATTAATAATACTTTGTTAATGGAATAGAATGTAAATACTTTTGTATGAATATGGAACTGATTTTTGAAAGGTAACCCGGTGGGAATCGGCTTGTATGGACTCTTCGCCACTGATATATATATTCAAAATGTACAAGTAAAACGCTTTAAAATGATACCAAACACGGCATATTTATCTTAACTTTATTTTCTTACTCTGTATGTTTTGTCCGATAGAGGGCGCCACATTAGATTTTGTGAAACCCCATATAGCCTATAACCAGCGGACAATTAAGACGCTTCTAATCTGAATGCAGTTTATTTACGAATTGGATAAGTAGTTTAGAAGTTACGAGGAACAGATGAACATACATACATACATACATACATACATACACATACATACATACATACAAGCCTGCCGTCCTTTAACCCTTCCTTTTGTGCTTGCCGCAGTCGGGCAAAATAGAACATTATTTTGCTAACGCATGTGTCATTTTTTGCCCGACTGCGGCAAAGGAAGGGTTATGGATTTTACGGGCTGGTGTATGTATATGTATGTGTATGTATGTATGCCTATGTATTATGTATGTTCATCTGTTCCCTCGTAACTTCTAAACTACTTATCAGAATTCGACAAATGACATATCATTAGAAGCGTCTTAGTCCGCTGGGTTATAGGCTATATACATGGGGATTTCTAAAATCTATGTGGCAAAACATACAGAGTAAGAAAAAAAAGTTAAGATAAATATGCCGTGTTTGGTATCATTTTAAAGCGTTTTGCTTGTGGCGAATATATATATCAGTGTATGAAGAGTCCATACAGCCGATTCTAGGGTTACCTTTTCAAAATCAGTTCATATTCAACATATTTGCCATTCTATTCCATTAACAAAGAGCAGAGGTTAATTTAAAATGCCTGCGCCATTTACAATAGCAATGCGTAATTTTAGCAATACTCAAGTATCACATCATTTTATAGTCGGCCGAATGGCGCTTCAATTTTTCGTACCTAAATTACGAAGGTAACTCGACGAATTACAGCTTATCTCGGCCAACGTTTTACTATGAACAAAAAGCAAGGCTGCTCAGACATCTCTTTCTAATGCTCACAACCGTACGAAAAATTTAAAGAAAGCTAATGACATTCATCTCCCTCTATTAGAGAGACAAAAGAAACCACCGCACGAACGGCATTTGGGAAAAGCAAAAACACGACAAGGTAAAAAAGCCTAGCGTTATGGTGAAATCCTTCGCAAGTCATATTGACATATTTTCGTGTTCCATTTCTGATTTGCTGAAAATAAATTATGTTAGTATGTGACATGTTGTATACCACTGATGCGTGATAATTTCGTTTGTTATATTTTAAATATTTGTGTTATTTAAACTGTGACTGATTCTGAAGGTATTTAATCGCGGTTTGTGGACCTGTTTGTTATTATGGCTTATATTCTTACCGCAATATCACGAAGACCTCCTCCAGATATCTCTGCAGGTAAAAGTGTTTAAGTGTTTTTGGACCGGCTTCCCTTTGTCAAAAATTTCACGGCCCGCCACTGATATATTACTAGCATTTATCTTGTGCCTTTACCTGTATTCATGGGCTGACGGTATATAATTTACATCTTTTAAAGCTTACTTCTTATCAAATAAGCACTTCACTGCAGCCATTAGAACGGCCTTAAATTCTGTTGGTTTATGAGCTATAAAGCTTACCAAATTTAGTATTGCGCCCTCTATGACAATTATATGTAATATAAAAATTAAATAAATATACTGTGTTTGGCATCAATTGAAAAGCTTCACGAGTACTTTATGTTGGTACATAATTACGGGAATGCTTTTTAGTTCATCAGTTTAGCTTTGTTATGCGCCACAAATACACTTAACACAAATAGTACAAATAATAAAAAGTAAAAAACTAAAACCCAACTACGACAAAAAACGACGCTGAAAAGTATAAAAACAAGATTTTCAGAACACTGCACTAAACAAAGTTGCTGGTTTTCAAGTTTGGAAAGGCGTAGTCACACGTTACATATACCTTACCGTAGCACTTTTTGACAACGTGTACTGCGTTTTCCAAACATGAAAAACTAGCAACTTTGTTTTAGTGCAGTGTTCTGAAAATCTCTCAAGTTTTATACTTTTTCAGCGTCGTTTTTTGTCAGAAGGTTTTAGTTTTTTTTACTTTTATATTTTTACCTGACTACGGGGCAAAGCAAAAGGAGGTTATGATTTTGACAGGCTATGTATATGTATGTATGTATGTATGTATGTTCATCTGTTCCGTAACTTCGAAACTGGCTTCATTAGAAGTGTCTTAATTGTCAGCTGGTTATAGGCTATATGGAGTTTCACAAAATCTAATGTGGCGCCCTCTAGCGACAAAACATACAGAGTAAAAAACAAAGTTAAGATAAATATGCCATGTTTGGTATCATTTGAAAGCGCTTTACTTGTACATTTTGAATATATATATATACTAGCATTTGCTTGTGACTTTACCTGTTATTCATGGGCTGATTGCATATAATTCACATCTTTTCGTTCATAGATAGCTTCTTTACTACTTAACAGAATAAGACCACTGCAGAACCATTAGAAGGGCCTTGATATTTTGTTGGTTATGAGTTATAAAGCTTGTCACCAAATTTAGTATTACGCCCTTTAGTGGACGAAAAGTTCTATGTTAATATAAAATTAAAATAAATATACCGTATTTGGTATCATTTGAAAGAGCTTCACGAGTAATTTATGTGTGTACATAATCCCGAGTAATTCTTCGTAGAATTTGGAATGTAAACCAGGGTTTGGTAAACGGAGCGATGGGAGTGGTGAAGGCCTTCGAATGGCCTGCTCTTCTGTTCGATCAGTTGGAACAGGAGAACAGCCAAGCGCTGTTCTTATACAATTTGACGACGCATCCATAAAAGCAGATATTAATGGACTTATCAAAATCGAGCCTTGCCTCACTGAATTTGACGGCTTGAGGGGGTCTGGGCAAATTCAGCGTAAAATGCTCCCGCTGATTCTTTCTTGGGGTTGTACTGTACATAAATTACAAGGTTGTACTCTAGGTAAAAAAGTTATCGATCTAGGAAAGTCATTGTTTGCTAAAGGACAGGCCTATGTCGCTCTCAGTAGAGTCAAAACCATAGAGGGATTATTTATAAGTGCCTTGGATCATAATAAATTACTTAAAAATCCACATGACAGTCGATCGTTAGCAGAATTAGATAGATTAAGAATTCTTCCCAGGTCCTCTTAATATATGAAACATCCAATCTATTTATACTAACGACCTCATCCACTAATTCATGACCTATTCGCTGCCATCGACGCAAATGTGCGTCGCTACTATGAAAAACCGGGAGCTTCATACGGGGAAACCGTTGCTATACGTGCTACGATCCACGCGCTAAGAAATAGTAAAATAGGATATCTCTACATATTACTATACGCCGATACATAAGTCAAAAGAGATGTCGTAAGTTAACTACCTAGTTTTTAGTTCGTCAATTTAACTTTTGTTAATATTATGCGCCACAAATACACTTTAACACCAAAATAGTACAAATAATAAAAAGTAAAAAACTAAAACCCAACTACGACAAAAAACGACGCTGAAAAAGTATAAAACAAGATTTTCAGAATACTGAACTGAACAAAGTTGCTAATGTAGTTGCAAGTAAATGGACACAGTAGACTCTACCAAGGCGCCTTCGTTGTAAATTGACAATAATGTCATACAATACTATTCTGAAGTATGCAATATTCACTATGTAGAGATAAATTTTCATGTTTGGAAAGGCGTAGTCACACGTTACATATACCTACCGTAACATTTGGATAACGTGTGACTGCGGTTTTCCAAACATAAAAATTTATCTCTACATAGTGAATATTGCATTGGTATGAAAGCTGTGTTCACGTGTAAGTAAATTATGTAAGTATTCTATTTTTAAAATGTATTATTTGGTTTAACTAATATAACCACATAATCAATAATGTTTTACACCGATTATGTTTCAAGAGTTACCCTAAGTGAAAAGACCTGAGTACTTATAAATTTATAGTTCACATAGTTGTTTCAGTTAGAATTAATAACTCCATATTGTTTTATTTTAATAAACTCTTCACACAAATATTAGTACAATAATGATTTCATGTAATCTGAAAATAACTAAAGTTATTTTACAAATATTTTACCTCTGAGAGTACTCGTAACCATTTTATATTTTAGTATATATATTTAACGGCAAGTCGAACATGCCAAGTCCTACAGTTAAATTATTTTATAACGTTAATAATGACGTAAACATGTACTTACCTCCCGAGACATAATAATGCCTTCCACATTATCACGTCAGTATATCAATTTAATTTTGTATGCTCGGAGCTCTCATTAAGTACATTGTCTTGTTCGCCACAATGGATGTGCAAGTTAACTGCGTCAGCGACAATTATGTGTCCTGGGAACACCTGGCGGGGTGTGTGGTGCGGGGGGAGTCGGTCAATGTATGTACTGCTATATATAATATCTATGTAGGGATATAATAATAAACAGCGTTACACGCGTTAGCTGGAACTGTAATCATATACATTGCGGTAGCATTTCTCTTATCAAGTGTTAAGGACACAGACACATCATCATCATCACCAACCTTTTTTATCGTCCCACTGCTGGGCACAGGTCTCCTCTCATACAGAGAAGTATTGAGCGTAATCGCCACGCTTACGGGTTGGCGATTTCATACTTGAAAATCCAGGTTTCCTCAAAATGTTTTCCATTCCCATTCCCATTTTGTTTCCCATTTGTCATGGGTGCTTGCCTGACCTGGAATCGATCCCGCACACTCATATTTGAGAGGCTGGTGTTTTAGTACCAGTAGGCCACCACGACACAGATACATGTGCGTGGAATTTTTCACTTATTATCAATAGATAGATGATTCTCTACACGAATCAATAATAAAGGGTCTCCCACATTCTGTCGTCAGCACGTTCGCACACACAGTCATGTGACACTGCTTACCGCATACGCTATGGGGCCGTTCTGTTCTTATGAAAAACTGTAAAACCTAAACAACGAAACAAACAGTTATGTGTAAATTATTGACCAGGTATCGTAAATTCATTTGATTATTTATACCTTCCATAACAGCCTGCTGAAATTTGACGAGGACGCTGACTGAGGACAAAATTTCACTAGCACAAACCACTAAACCTTAAGGGATATTTAACGTTATCGGGGAGAAAACAGATACCCTACTTTTGAACTAATAGCTCAGGTAGCTGTTAGGTCAAAAGTAGGGTACCTACTTTTCTTCTGACGATTTGATTCGATTGATGTTTCACAAAAACACAAAAACCCAGCATGATCTTCCCACGATTTTTATCTAAATTTAAAGCCTACAAAGCAGCAACAATACCTAAAGAGTAACTGTCTTCCATAATACCCCTTTAATTTTCCTGTACAAATATAAACAAGTTTAGTGGCCAATCCTTTACCCAATCATATTCCAGTGTCATATTTTCCGGCCAGTAATTAAGTGAAGGGAGCTCCCTTGCAGGGAACAATTAACTTATTCATGAATGTGCTTCAGTCCTAATTATTTATTTTATTTTACGACCTCTATTATCCTGTAACACCCGCCTCGTAAATACTTGGGCGGCGGAACGGAATTTTGAATTTTGATATCAGAGGTGCTGTAGACGTTTTATTTCAAATATTACTTCTTGTAGATTTGTTTTTATTTTCAGATTCTGTTTTGATGTATGGGGCTATGGAGTCGTTATTTCTTTCCAGTTTATTAGTTTAATCTTCTAACATTACGTTTCATAGATCTTAGCGGATTTATTGAGAAGTTATTTTTTAGTATACTATAAAATTCATAGCAGATTAATCTAGAGAAACGAAATAAAATTTCTTGTAATCGCTTCATCATTATCAAGTAATAAGAATGTTTAGTATGTAGAGTGATTAAGTGAAGTGGGAGGTTCCTCTGTACCTTCTTCAATTTGTAAATACTATAGTAGGACTAGTACTATATAGGACGTAAGGACATAGACACGGGACCTACCTTAAATGAAACAATAACAATCACTCCATCCGTTAATAGTTCTATGAATATCAATGACTCGAGCTTGATCACAATACTCACAATACAAACATCAATTTTGTTAATTTAATCGAGAAAGGGCGTTTGTTTATAAAACGGCACAGTGCTAACAGTGGGTACGATTCAATTAGCGGGACATTCGTCACGATTATTGGTTTTCATAACATGAACAAACAAAGGTAATGGATTATAATACTTTTTTTTTAATGACTGCATATATAATTGTTGTTCTTTCATCGGCTCTGCCTATCACTTGGACTTTGAAAAGCCGAACAAAAGATTTTCTCACTGTTCAACACAGCAATTAATTCTCTTTCCTTCACCTCGAAATCAACATTCTTTTCAGCTTACAAGTCCTTACTCACATGGATCTTTTAAATCTATTGTGTTATGGTAGCTATCTACCTACAGCTTCATAGATTTCAGAACAATAAGTTAGTGACACACAAAAGATAAATACCTACTTTAGGAGCCGCGGCTAGCATACCCCTATGTCCACTCGTGTGAATTAATATCACAATAAAATTTTATAAAATGAATAAAAACCTGGGCTGAGTTAAATCGTGTAGTTTGGATAATATGTACAACATACAGACATAATGGAGTTTTATAAAAATGAATTTTAAAATTCCTTCCTTTCTTTTCTTCCGTCCATTAGGAAGGTAAACGTTAACAATCAAGAAACATTTTATTTTATGCGATATTTTAGGAAACCCAAAATTGAAAGCAAAATATTAACATTATCTCTATGCATCAAAATAAATAAATAGGCTTCTTATAAAGGTATCGTTTGAAAACGATTTAATAGAAGGCAAATAAAAATAGCAGTATGAGCAGAGGACCAAGTGGCCCAAGGGACCCTAATCAAATATACCTTAGGCGAGCCGGCCGCGCCGGTGCCAACGCAGTTTATAACCTGTGCGGATTATGTTGGGACCTTAAGTGATTTTTGGAAATACTTTTATTCTTCTGCTTGATCGCACCTGCGACCAATTTCATGTTCGAAATTCGGGTGATGTAATGATAGCTCCAAGGGAAAATAGTTTTATGTTCATAGACGACAAACCTTTTGTGAGTTACGCTGCCAGGAAAATAAGGTTTCTCTTTCTGCGCCTTGGAATAACAGTATTATTTTTCTTTTTTAGTGTTTTTGTTTCTCCTTCGTGTATTGTTTAAAGCACATTCATAATAAATATGAACAGAACGGCTGTGTCCAGTTTTATTTAAAAAATATCAAAAGTATGTTACGCGCCGGTTCTTATAACGTCATAAAATTTCAACTTCTTGTGAGGGAAGGCTATGAATAAAAAGTATAATAACAGAAGCAAGTGTAATGTTTAAGGTCTGCTTTTGTTTTAATCATATAAATTTAAAAAAAATGGGATGATCTTTCAACAACTGGTTGCAATAGTTCCACTAAGCTGATCTTAAGACTAACTTCTGCTAATCCCATACATAGCGGCTGGAACAAGGATAACAGTTGCGCCGCCAACGATAACACAACACAAACACACGTGAGGGCCGTGCAAACATGTTCTGGGGACTCGATGGTGTGGACTTCACTTAATAAAAGGATAGGGCGAAGTAAACCCCTTTTCCTGTACACTGCCTAACCCCATGAGTACACATAGAAATGAGATGCAAGGAATTTAAAATATTCCTGTGGTTTTAAATGGATATACCAAGTACATAAAAAAAATTACGCCAAAATATTTGAAATCATCATTTATCGTTAAATAGCAATAACTGGCTGTTTGTCCTGAAACGAAGTGAAATTATACGTGGCTATTCCACGTAAAATTTCAGGAATACACGAATATACGTATGGTATAACTATTGTGACATGTTTTAAACACACACCGCACATCCGTTAGATCCCTATCTATAAAAACAATCTACAATACACTGACACCGGATCCAAAACTTTTACCACTGTCGACAAACAAAACAAAACTAATATTTCAAAAGTCAATAGTTTCGAGTTCCGAATTCAGAATATTCGAACCGTCGGCGGTTCAAACGGGCCAAAGTAACGCTGGATGAAGGGGCACGCTTGAAATTGCCGTTAAGTATGTGGTGGGATATAAAAAGGGGGCAAAGAGGCTTAAAGGGCTTTGCGAGGCTCGCGAGTGCCAAGTTTTCACGGAGTTATGCCCTTACAGCTTGTTTGTTCACGTGCCATTTCCTATGTGATTAAGTGGTGGATTTTGTGTGATAAACTTTGGAAAGAATCGCCGTAGGAGTACTAATATGAAATATTGATTGCATTGTTGAATTTTATGCATGCTGCATTGTTTTGCATTTTGAAATTTATATGGAACGTCTAAAAACTAGCGTTAAGAATAACTAAATTAAAATTTTCACAATATTATAACAGCATGTTCTTATCGCAATTTGTTTAGCGCTGAATCTAGTTTCACACCTAAAGTAAGAATCCCAAGAGTTTATTTAACAAGAAACTCATTAAAATGTCTTTCAACACTTTATCTTCAAAGGAAAATTACCCGACAATTTCAATATTTTGCATGCAACACGCGAAAGCTGAGCGTAATGCAATTACATTGCGACACGCCCACGGTGACAATGTACGCGCTGGAAGATTTTGCATTACGGCGCCAGACCCACGTTGGGCGCCAATATTATGAACACTGAGAAACTCGTATGATGTGATTTTCTTTTCCCTGTACACTATCTTTTTTAAGAGTTTCTTTATTATTTTATGGACGGTATTTCTGCTGCGAACTTCACGTTTATTTTATAAATACCACATTGAATTTTGTTATGAGTTTACATACTACATAACTATTTTAAGCTGTTGCTTGTGTTATGATGATTATTATTAATATTATATTGTGCATAATATTTGTCCCAATTGTGGGCGCCAATGTTAAATTGGTAGTTAACGACGACCTGCTTAGTTTTCATAGTTGGCCAACTTAATAAATTATTGCAATCATTTCTGCCTATTTGTTAAACCGAGTAGTATACTTAAAGTATAATTTTTTTCTCAGCAATCATCAGTTTGCGTGTGCAATAAACTATAACAACCAACAGAGATATTTATCGGAATATGGAATTGAAATAAACTAAACTGTTCTAAGCAATCCTTTTTTTTATAAATTATAAACTAGCGCTTGACCGCAATCCCGCCTGATGGCAAGCAGTGACGCAATCGTTGATGGTAAAGCGCACTAGTTTATTAAGAGCCTATTCACTCTAGCTTTGAAGACACTCAAATTGTAGTCCGACGGAAACACCGCCGGTGGCAAATTGTGCACTCCCTCAATGTACGCGGTATAAAGGAGGAGGGAAAACGCTTCGTCCTGATCGTAGTGGTGTTAACAACGTAAGGATGGAAACTCGCCGTACGACGGGATGTCCGATGGTGGAACGGAGATGGGGGAATTAAATCATGCAATTCCCCCGCACACTCCCCACAATGCTTCCTATAGACCACCGAAAGGCTGGCTACTCTACGCCTGTGCCCTAGGCTTTGGAGACCCTCTCTCGTCTTCTGCTTCCTACACACTTAAAACTTATATATCACTAGTTCAGCTCTACTAGCAAACTTTGAACTATCTTACAAAATTCACAAGAACATTGTAACAGATATTCAATAGACTATAACTCATCTTGTTGAAAGCTAATAGAGTGAAGGTGAGTAGAAACTCGCAGCCGGCGCCACTTTATTAATACCCGGAACTGTGCCAGATAAATTATGACGTCACTTAATCACAAATCCGCCATTGCTCTTAATAGCAGCAGGGGTTGAAAAGCATTGATTTATAATAACGACTAATTCGACCGACAGTTATCCCACTGTGGCGCTTTGTGAACGAAATTCAACCGTTAAGATTCTAAATTGAGTCTTCTGGATTACCAACCAACATAGAGTGGATTTCTTAAATTGCTCATGAGCATGATGAATGTCTTAGATGCTCATTATTAGCGATGAATCCTAGAAGTAATAAAATATTGAAATCTTGTCTGTTAAAGACCGGTTTTGATAATACAATCGTAAGACTCCTGATATGTACGTACACACTTGATGTCTATTAAAACATTAAATCAATGAGCAAAGAGTGGAATAAATCGTTCATGAGATTAGTATTAGCAGTGTGCAATGATCACCATGGGACTGACATACGCATTGCGTTATAAATGTCCCTAATTAAAAATCTTTCAACATTGTAAAATCTTTAAACATTACTGATATGTACGTGCTTACTTAATGTCTAATTACTACTTTTATTACTTTATGGCAGATTACTGTATGGCATTTGCGGGATGAAGTTACGCCCCATGCTGTACTGATTTTCTACGCAACACGTCGCTACACGAGTGTCTCACGCAAGCTTTAGGGTTGCCGACGTATATTCTGATTATTTTTATATTATGTCGCTTGAAATCAAGTCGTCTCTCGTAAAAGCATAACGCGCCACACAAAAAAACACTGAATAAATTTTATCGGGAGACTCTTGAATAAATAATGTAACATCACTCTTTGTCTAAAGGGGGAATGAAGAATACCCTCCTTTTGTCTACCTCCAAATGCTGCGCACCCTTGGGGAGTAATCAGCTATTATTTATTATGCATGATTTGTTTATCATGCCGTAAAAATATTTATTATGCATGATCTGTTTATCATTCCGTAAAAATCTAAAATTATTTAAAAAGTTCCTCATTTAAACTTTTTTTGTTACTGGAAGCTGCACCAAAGGGGTGGAAAACCTCCAATATCATAAATACAAACATATTTAATTCAGAATGCTATTGCACGACTATTTTCTGCAATCGTCGGCTTACAAACGTTACCGGTCAGATAATTAAGATAAATAAGTGAGTAAAGGAACTAAAGTTTCGATTGTATCGCGAGTCTGAGGGTATCCGAGTCGAGTCTCGTAAAATATGCACTGTATCGAGTGTTGCGCAGTGCGGCACCGCGGCCCGTCTGCGGCGGCTCTCGAATTTAACGGCAGACTCCGTCAAAGTAAACAACGATGCGTGGTTAAGCCAGTTTCCCAGTTTGTCGTTTGGTTTTAGGATTGTTGGTGGTCTTATCTGTTTGTCTATCTCGCCTGCGCAAGACCAACTATAGAATAACAGAAATAGATTCGGAGCTTAGGGAGTTCGAATCTAAGCCGACGGCTTTTATTTATCTGTAGTTTGTTATTGTTTGCGGTTTTTGCTTTATAGATTATCCTTGAATATGTGTGTCTGCAAGCAAGTGTACAAATACCATCCTGGTTGATATTTAAGTAGAGTGTTGATTATAACAATATCTTTTATGTTGTTCATCGCACTGTTTAACAACGATTGTCAATATTCTGTTCTGTCATAAATAAACTTCAGTTTTATGGTCGTAATACAGTATGTTAACTAACAGAGGGCGTTCCCGTTAACCCGAAATAGTATAGCATACATACATGCTAAAAAAAATATTTCCATTCGAAAACAAAATGTTTTAAATTTTTTCCAATATGAAAATATTCAATAAAAATTTTAAATTGACATGTAAAAGAAACACACTGTACACGCGAACATGAAAGACGGCAACGTCGCAATTTATTTATACATGACGACTACTATTTTGATTTAAAACAGGAGGTTTCAAATTTATTTCCAATTAGAATTTTTTTTTATTCCGATTTTTTATGCTTATTTTTCTATGCTGATATTTTTATTTTAATCTATTAATGATATATATTAACGAGTTTAGGGGAACGCCCTCTGTTATTTAACATACTGTATACTAGATATTTCATGTTTTAAAGTTACTGGATATGTCAGTGTCATGTATGATGGTACCTAGTAGCCTACGATCATACCTAGTTTTAAAATAGCTAAGTATAATACACAAGGCACCCAGCCCTGAGCTGGATACCAGCCGCGACGAGCTGAAAGCCCTACCACCTGCGGCTATCAGCTATAATTATGTGAGCGGTGTGCTCGCATGTCTGCAATGTGCAAGGATTTTTACAAACAAAATTGGCTACATAAGCTACAAGCGAGCACATCAATGGAAAATCGCAGTTGAAGATGATCATTGTAGCCGAAATCGGTCGGGATTACATCATCACTATAACATACGGAGGTCAAGATGCTTACCATTGGCGCGTTTAAGCTGACTTTCAGAATTAATATGGAATATTTGGTAGTTTGAAAAATTTACGTGCATAAAGTTTCTATTAAATAGTATTATTTCTAGTTGGTAGTAGTCATGTGTTGTTATGTTAGGTTGAACAAATTGTTTCCTTTTTATCAAAAGGGAACCTCATCAAATATTATTTTATTATCACTATGATATTACCATAAAACTGTAACCTCTCTAAAGTTATATGTACTTTCTAAGTATATCTTGGACACCAATGACTTAAGGTGACGGAAAACATCTTGAGGAAACCTGGACTTCATAAGTCTAAAATCGCCAACCCGCATTGAGCAGGCGTGGTGATAACGCTCAGTCCTTCTCTGTATGAGAGGAGACCTGTGCCCGGCAGTGGGAAGATAAAAGGTTGATAATGATGATGATGATGATTACTATAAACTATGTATAGAAAACCATCTATATCTAAAACGAAAAATATATATATGCTAAGAGAACAATGAGTTACAGATACCACAACATAATAGGGTAGGGTATGTGTTTGAATTCAATTTCCGCTCGAGTTAGAAGTGAATTTATACTACAGTTCAATCCATTCCCGACCAATAACCTGACTTCAGAGCGGCATAAATTTCACGTGGATATAGTAAAAGCAGCCGCAATAAACTTTCTATTTTAGTTTTATTACTTCTACCAGGTAGGGAATTTGTAGTACATACTACTCGCTTTTGCTCAATATATCAACCGGTCGGGCCAAATGATAACTCGGTGCTTTGATGCCAGGACTTTTATGAATTTATATGTTAAGTATTTTGTGTTCAATTTTATATACCAGTTATGTTACCAGTGTTTATTAATATTTTATTGGCTTGAACAATTTTTAAGACGTAACAAGTTTTTTCATATTAATACATAATTGTGTTAATGTAAACATTATCTGGTATTACGGTGTGCTATGGTACTTGGTTAACTGGTGGTAAGAGATGACATGCGTGCCAACAATCTCACACCACGGGATACCAGTGGTCGTGCGAAATGGAGGCGTATGAGTAGGAAAGCGGACCCCGGGCTCCAACGCGAAAGCCGCGGATGCGACCGGGATTATGCGCTGAGATGATGATGATGGTACTTGGTTAACATTTTTACGTTAATAACAAGGATTATAGTCCAGTCAATATAAGTGCACTCTAGTACTTTTATTGACTCAGAAAAATCAGAATCAGAAAAGATTGTGGAAAGATTTAAGTTAGGAGATTATTGATATTATGTATTTTAATTATGTGAATAGTTTGTTATTTAATTTAGTAATTAATTTGATTCGATGTTAAGCGATTGACTGCTGCACTGCGCGTCTCTGTACTGGTTTGTAATCGAACCTACGATACAGGAGAAATTCCTATTGTGGGGCAATGTTTTTTTTTATTAATATTAATTTATTCAGAAGATTTTTATTGTAGTTTTACTGTCTTCGTTCTCAGGTGGCATGGATCCATATCGACCGGCAGATGATCCTTACGATCCACCGGCACGTGATCACGCGACTGGCACGGTTCAGCGTCTCGCACGACAACGCCATGACCTGGCTGCTGCACGTGAGTCAAGTGCAGCAGGAGGATCGGGGCTACTACATGTGCCAAGTTAACACCAACCCCATGATCAGCCAAGTCGGATATCTGCAAGTTGTTGGTGAGTGTATTTTTGTTGCTCCTTAGTGTAAGATCAGTATTTTGACAATTTTTTGCAGAGTTATGGGTCATTTTTGCTGCTACATGAGCACTTCAAAAAAGATATTATATGTAAGTATTACCAAATACATGGTTGTGTTGGTCATCTCACTTAATCTTGATTTTCTGTAAATGAAAATCTGGGCAAACTTCTATGTGACTGTTTATTTTTTTTAATACGTTCCAAGTTTATTTTGCATATAACTAACGTCGGTAAAGTAGAAGATTGAAATAGTTAACTCTTAAATCCAGATACCATGGCCCCTGGCTCAGCCAAATGAAGGAAGACAGGTGGGTTGTAGTCAGTAAAAGTCGGACACGCCTCTCCAGGTTATTTGCCGCAATACTACAACGCTGTTTGCTTAGATACCCATTTACACAGACAACAATAAATTAAGAAAGTAACTTTCACCCTCCAACCTCCCTTAATGCAGACGTACATCTATATTTCTTAGGGATAACAGCTCAGTGTAATATCACCGCTAAAACAAAAAGAAATAGAGCACCCTACAAAGAAAAATGAAATCCCATCAAAAACATTTTATGTAAAGTATATCTGGTTGAACGTGGAACTAAGCCCCTGAGTTTATAAGGGATCCCCCTTACACCTATACAAACTTTACATCGTTGCACAGATACTCCTGTGATGATTATATCAATACGAACATAAAGCTACATCGCTTATCCCGGGGCACCACAGCAAAATATGTGATAATTTATTTCCTACGTAAGTGTTAAATCATGCGAATATATGCACATTTGAACAAAATCTATGTATAGTACTTGGGTCATGCTAGGACATAACTTGAGACAAACACAAAAATTATTTGGCAATTCTTTCTCTCATTGGTTCATAGTACAGTTTTGATTTTGCTAGGATTTTATTATTGTAAAGATATAGATGTTTTGTATCAGTCACTATAAATTTAAATTCTATGCCTCTAAGTATATATGTATAGTTAACCTGGTACAGTGCACTGAACTCCTCGTTTAATAAACGTGTCGGTCCTAGGGGATCCAGAATTCGTCGATATAGGCCGCGCGCGCGATTAAGTGCGATGGATGCAGCGCTTATGTAGTCCTAACCCTGTACGACAGATGGAATATATCTCACGATACGGTTTATTTGTGCTAGCATTTAGCTATTTGAATTTAGAAATTCTTGAAACACGAAAAATAGAAGCTCGTTAGTTATATCTAGTATCTTTTCCATATTAAACATACAAAAGTTGTCACATTAAATATCTCTGAAACTAAATATCAGTGTGCAAATAAATTAATCTCTAAACACTCGTACACCTCAATATTCGTGGGTAATTTTTGCTGAATCCATTAACTGCTAATTATATGTTCTCATTCACAAGTGAAGCTATTTGGCAATATAATAGAAACTTATTAATCAGGAATGAGAAAATATCGAGGGGTCCTGTTTACCGCTGATCCTGCTCAGCGAAGAAACTTTTAATTACTTTCCTTTAGTATTTTGAAAGGGGTAATAGCTTCTTCTTTTGCTTCTTATCGCTTTGTGAAATAAACTCTTTGGTAGGATTTAATTGTTGTTTTATACTGTCGACTTGACTTATGAAGCAATATAACGAAAATGATTACTTTGGCTTGTAATTATGTGTTTTTGAGTCTCTAAGAATGTTAATCAAGCACTCATAATACTTTTCCTTCTTTGTTGTTGATAATTTCCTGTATGAGCCTAAAGGATGAAGCCGCATAATTCTATGTGGAGGTTACTCCATATCATCTTAACATAAATTGTTGTTTACTAGGCAATATAGCTGTCATCTTACTAATCTACACTATCAATAATTTACCTGTTCTTGGCATCTACGGCTTGTTCAGCTGCCATTGTTCATGTCACAGCGTGTATTAACTCCTCTACAATTCAACTAAATTTGTCGTTAACCATTAATTTTAGCGCTCTAGCCCAAAAATCAGCAAATATGGAACGTAGCCAAAGTCTCAGTTACAATTCAGTCGAGATAACATTCCTATCTGGTGCTCAGTGGAAATGTTAGATATATAAAATGGCGTAGGCGTGGTTCGGTCCCAAATCACCGATACGGGTAACACTTAGTCTGTTATATGGCCGTTTCCTACAAACTTTTAAGTGGAAATAAAGCGGTGGTTTTTTCTCGTGTTTGCATTTTAAACATGCCACGTAGTTTTTATCTTGTTTTTATTACTTTAGGACGTAACTTGTGGTCGCTTACATGTTTTAAATCTGCATCTTTTTCTGAAAGAAATCGTAACGGGAGGTGGAAATTAAATGGACATAATTGGTTTTTCCAACCATCCATGAATTTATTAAAATGTACATACAAAATTTAATCCACATCGGACCAGATATTTATCACTAGTGATCGATATTTTAAAGAACACTAATTTTTTTTAATAGTCCTGCGAGTGGCCTGTTTAAGAGGTTTTAACACGTGTGTGTCTAGTCTGATGTATTGATAAGTTCTTTAACGTTTCTTATAACGACATTTCATTTATTTAATGAACTTTGAACTTAAATATGAAATGCGCAAAATTCCAAGACTAGATTCAATTTGTATTTTACATTGTCTAGTATCTTTTGATTGCCGCTTAAAAGTGACAAAACGTTTTCCGACATTCCTATTTTGACCTTCATGCTTTTGAATTTCTTAAGCCATTGAGATTTTCCACGATACTTTCTAATGACTTAATTCTTCTACCAGTGCCACCAAACATCCTAGATGAAGAAAGTACACAATCGGCGGTGGCAGTTCGAGAGAATCAGAACATCAGCCTGGTATGCAAGGCAGACGGCTTCCCGACGCCCAAGATTATGTGGCGCAGGGAGGATGGACAGCCAATATCCGTCGATAGGAGGAAGAAAGGTAAATTTCATGTAATTCTAATAAAGATGATGAAAAAGTTGTCCAGAAGTTGTGTTGTTAAGGAAATGGGAGCAAGTAGAACATTATTTTGAAATCTTCTTCCACGAATTAGTGAATTAGTATAGTAGTTCATATTTTGAAGTTTATTGACAAAAATTGAAACAGCAAAAAATATCTTTTACAATATATATATTTTAAATGATAGTTTAACTAACATTTGCTTCTATAAAACCTATTTTCTAAACGTATTACATGAAAATAGAAATACGTGCATTTAATAAAGCGAACCCACTTAATACATAACAAAACAAAATCGGAAAACATAGTCGGCAGCTGCACGCCGTGAATGGAAGAAGGCCTCAACATAATGCTGGGTTATAGGCACCCACTGTACAGTAGGTACTGATTTTCAGTGGCCACCTATAAAATTTCATCAAAACCCAAGCAAAAGCTTCAAAATGAAGATGTACCTAAGTATATTTTACTAGCGGTTCTCCACGCTTTCTACCGCATGAGTTTTGACCCCGTGGGAATATTGGGATTAAAAATAAGTTATAAGCAATACGTGTGCCAAATTTCATCTGAATACGTCAAATACAGAGTTTTGGAATGAAAAATTACAAATAAATGTCCATCTATCTATCCATACCAAATTACATGTTTAAAACATTTGTAGGACAGTAAGAGAAGACAGTAAGACAGAGCGTACGTGTAATTACTAAGGAAGCTAAAGTCTCAACAGACACCGTGAATCGCATTTTGAGTTCAGTTTCCGAAGTTCTGGCGGCGTCAGCAAGTTGTTTAATTGCGTGTCAATTAGCAGCGAGTGGTGCAGCGATTTATCTACTGTACAACGATAGGGCAGTGCCAATTGCTATTGAAATGCAACTTATCTTCTCTCGTTATTTTTTTGTTAGTTGTAGTTCTTTTTATTTGTCAATTGTCAAACAAATCAAACATTTGATTTGTTTGATATTTAAAATAAAAAGAGTTTTTCGTGGTGGTGAGCTTGGTGGTGTACTAGACATAAATGACAATATAATATACACACATCAAAAGTGTCTAGGGATCAACATATATTTTTGCAATAACTTTTCTCCTGATTGATATTAATTAAAATTTTCTTTAAGGATTCATCAAATAAAGTGTTTTCGTTTGTCACAGTAACGATAAACCAAGTCACCTTTGCATTAATAAAGAAATTTGCCATTTTCCTAATAAAGGGATATTTGACATTTGAACCACTAACACAAAAGTTCGAAAAAAAGACTGAAATAACAGTTTTCTCTAAAATTTTATTGGGTAACTTAAACAATTAATAATCCGTGTTTCTACCGCGAACACTAACAACACAAGAACATCGGTTTGGCATACTCAAAATGAGTTCATCCAAATCACGCTGTGGAATGGCCGCCCATGTTCGTTGCAACAACAAAAAAAGGTCTTCTTGCGACTGGATACCCTCCATATTCGGCAGAGCTCTTCTCTGTAGCATATCCCATGCATGCTCAATCGGGTTCAAGTCTGGCGACTGAGCAGGCCAGGGCAGGACATTGATGTTAGCTGCGGCGAGAGTCTGTCTTACAACTCTTGCGGTGTGCGGTCGTGCATTATCATGCATTAACTGAAATAAGGGACCGATTTGCACTTGTAGAGGAACGATGACGTCTGATACAATCGTTTCAGCATAAATTTGAGCGTTGAGGTTGCCTCTGATCCAAATCAACTCAGTTCTTCCGCCGATCCAAATACCCGCCCATACCATGATGGTTCCACCACTATAAGGATGGACTTCCTGGCAGGATTTTAATCGCTGTTGGCGTCCAGGGGTTCTCCAGTGTCGTATACGTCTTGTATCCGGTCTCATACCAAAACGAGACTCATCAGAAAAGCACACGAAACGCCATTGTTCTTCTGCCCAATTTCTGTGTTCAAGAGCCCATTGATATCGAATCCTACGATTGTGCATTGCTATAGGTGGTACCCGTAGCGGTCTTCGGGAATGAAGGTTCACTTCATGCAAGCGGTTTCTGACTGTTTGGTCGCTAATTAAGTTCCCTGAAGAGTGATGAAGCCTCACGGCTAACATCATGGCGGTTATTGTTGGAGCTCTTCGAGTTAAGATTTGAATGTATCGGTCTTGTCTCCGTGTGGTGCAGCGATACCGTCCTCCATGGCGCTCAGCCACGGTACCAGTGCTTCGGTAACGTGTCCAAAGTCGACTGATAACACTCTGACTTGTATTCAGAGCTAAAGCCACAGTACGTTGCCGGGAACCAGCTTCTATCATTCCCACGGCTCTGAGCATTTCTTCCCTGCTTAAATGACGTCGCCGCTCCATAATAACGTTGGTTTTAATCAGTAGTAGGGAAACAGTAGCACTAATAATGTCTTCAATGCGTTGTATGTTTTTATAGGGAAAATATTGACAGCTGATTTTCATCTTTTACTCGAATTTGATTCACAGTTCCTGATTCAAATTATGAAATGCACCAAAAAGGATCCATATAAATTTATAAAATCATAAATTTATTACAAAGCCACATCTCAATCTCAAGAAATCCGCATAAAAATGCTTGATCCCTAGACACTTTTGATGTGTGTAGTTAATTATATGTATATATAATATAGTTAATTATATATATATATAATATAGTTAATTAAACAATATCGTATTACCCTAGAAAATAATAGAGATCTGATACAGTTTACTTGAGACTAGTATTTTAGAAGAAAATTTGTTTCCTTTAGATTAGTGTTCTTCAACTTTTTCCCTTAGTATGGACAAACGTACGGAGGACGGGTCTGAGCAGTTGTGTTGCGTGTGCTGCGTACGATGCGCCAAATGTTGGTGTCGGGAGTTTGGTCGTGGAGGCTCTCCAGATTAATCTCACTCTGGGTTAAACATTCCATCACCTCGGTCAACGTCCGTCTTCCTTCCTATTCACTCAGTTTGCATCACTGTATCAACGATTGCATCACTGCTTACCATCAGGCGGGATTGCGATCAAGCACTAGATCATAATTACCAAAAAAAAAAAAAAAAACGAACCATTGATAATTAAATGTATTTGGAACCTCGTATAATCCTTACTAATATTAATAAATCGGAAAGTGAGTTTGTTAGTTTGTTCCGCTTTCACGTCGTGACTACTGAACCGATTGATTTGAAATTTTGCAGACGTAATGTTATAAGTCCGAATTAAATAAAAGGGTACTTTTTTATGCTGGAAAACTTTGATATTCGCGAGGGAAAACAAAAATACCGAAAACCAAACGGGCGAAGCTGCGGGCGGAAAGCTAGTTTTAAATGAACGGCAACAGTTGTGACCCACATTTTGAAAACCACTGCTTTAGATAAAACAAAACCATTATCACACTCTTCAGAAATTGTATTAAAGTTATAGTCACAGAGTAAGCAAGAAGACAGAGTCAAGCAATTTAAAAACATAAGCTACCTATATTTTGTGAGCATTAAGAATAATTTGAGAGTTAAGATAAAACTAGTCTAACGGTTCATTTGGTTTTTATTGGCGACATTTCTTTTCATTATTTCGTCGCGTCCGCGTCCTCTCGACTTCTACAAAGCACTCGCAATAAATGTGTGACAATACATAGTTAGATTTAACTTCCTAATAAAAGAAACACTGTTTATGTTCAATATCTTTATCTTCATTTTTAGGTAGAAAGTTTCCCGGATTACAATTTTTTGTCGAAACAATGTAATACAAACAGTCATCACTTTAAAATTATTATAATCATTTCAGCGTTCCGTATCCAAAGGGTCACTAAAACGGTAATAAATGGAGGTAAAACGGGACTCTATCCGTATGTCTGCCTGTCATAGTTTATGAGTTACATCCTCATGAACCGTTATAGCTAGACAGTTGAAATTTTCACACATGATATATTTTTGTTGCCGCCATAACAAAACAAACTAAAAACAGAATACTCACATGTTTTTTTTTAAATTATACAGTATGTTAACTAACAGAGGGCGTTCCCGTTAAGCCGAAATAGTATAGCATACATACATGCTAAAAAAAATATTTCCATTCGAAAACAAAATGTTTTAAAATTTTTTCCAATAAGAAAATATTCAATAAAAATTTTAAATTGACATGTAAAAGAAACACACTGTACACGCGAATATGAAAGATGGCAACGTCGCAATTTATTTATACATGACGACTACTATTTTGATTTAAAACAGGAGGTTTCAAATTTATTTCCAATTAGAATTCTTTTTTATTCGGATTTTTTTATGCTTATTTTTCTATGCTGATATTTTTATTTTAATCTATTAATGATATATATTAACGAGTTTAAGGGAACGCCCTCTGTTATTTAACATACTGTATAATACTAGCTTTCTGCCCGCGGCTTCGCCCGCCCGGAGTTCGGTTATATCGCGCTTTTTAGATTTCCCTCGGGAACATCAAATTTTTCCGGGATAGAAGGTAGCCTATGTTCTTTCTCAGGGTCTAAAGATTGTCTGTGCCAAATTTCATCAAAATCGGTTGAGAGGTTTAAGCGGGAAAGCGTAACAGAAAGACAGACAGACAGACAGACAGATAGACAGACAGACAGTTACTTTCGCATTTATAATATTAGTATGGATGTACATAATATCGGATGTTTGACTTTGCACTTGACCGGTTCTCATATTCAGAAATGAGTAAGGATGAAAGCCTGGAAGCAAATCAGTCATGTTTTCTCATATACTCTTCACTATATTCTAAGTTTTGTTCAAGTTAGTCCGTATGTCACCAAGGCATCAACATTCTACTAACTAAACATCCACAAGTCGTAGTCGACATTTTAAGTTAAACCACTACATAGGAACATGTTGCGACCGACGCATAGGTATAATATATTTGAACAATCCGAAGATCGCAGCTGTTGCCGCGGCCCAGGACCGGTCTCTACACCAGAGTTACTTCTTCAAGAGACTCAAGTTTATATAATTAACTTAATATTTTACTTTTATTAAGCATCAAAGTGCTGCCGACGCCTTAAACAGGCGTTCCCATAGAAAGTATAATTTCTGTTTATCGTCATTTCTATGTATTTTTTTTTATATAATTATAAACTAGTACTTGACCGCAATGCCACCTGGTAAAGCGCGCTAGTTTATTAAGAGCCTATTCACTCAAAAAAAAAAGAAAAAACAACTGAGTGAATATAAAAGATGACGGCAGTTGAGTGAGGTGATTCAATCTTAAACCCAATAACGCGACTAACGATGCTGCGACAGAGGGAGATTGATCTGAAGACTCTCCACGATCAAATCTGGACACAACATTTGGCGCATCGTACCCGGCACACATTGCAACAAAAGTGCTCAGACCCGTCCTCCGTACGGCATCACCAGACATTAATCCGGAACACGACGAATCGCTTGGCGGCAAGACTTTGTCTAGCGGGTGGCAACTTCTGCCGGCAGCCGATTTTATGGCTTACCACCGAGAAACCGAGGGATTTAACGGTTTGATACTATCACCTCGTTGAGGTAAAGTGTATATAAGACTATTATTATAAAACTTTTATTTTCTTAAATTTTCTGTATGTGGTTCACAGTATTCAGAATACTATGTTTGTTCCCTCTTGCCCTTATCAAACAGATCTGAATTCTGATTCCGCTATAAGGAAAATCATCAAGATTACCTTGCCCTAACATTTGGCATTCTATCGGTACTTATGCAATTGTTTCTTCCCCTTTACCCATACAATTGGTTTTGTTTGCATTTCCTAATGTGCCCATAACGCCACCTAATGGTCGTGTAGCTAATACGATTGCATTCGATACCATTCCGGAACCATTAACTAATAGAGAGGAAAGTGGAGTAGCTTTCTTGATCCTTGTTGTATTTTATTGCAGTCTGGAACCTTTGTTAGTTGAAACGTTGAATGTTTTAGCAGTGTTTTATCCAGTGTAGTAATATAAAAACTGAGAAACTTTAATGTAATGTTTATAGATCATAAATAACTTAAACAGAATCAAATCAATCTGAATAGTCTTTTCCCAAATTTGTTGGGGTCAGCTTCTAATTAAACCAGATGCAACTGAGCACTACATACTATATGTATAGGTATAATATACAGTCATGGTGGCCTTGTGGTTAAAACACCAGATTCTCAAGTTTGAGTGTGCGGGTCCGATTCCAGGTCAGGGAAGTATTAGTGTAACTTTTCTAAGTTATATGTACTTTCTTAGTATATCTTGGGCACGAAAGATTGATTAAAACGTGAAGGAGAACATCTTGAGGAAACCTGGACTTTAAATCTGAAATAGCCAACCCGCATTGAGCAAGCGTGGTGATTACGCTCAATCTTTCTCTATATGAGAGGAGACCTGTGCCCAGCAGTGGGACGATAAAAAGGTTGATTATGATGCAGCTGAAGATCAGTATTTGACATCGAGCGTCTACCTACCTGATCTGGTAATACGATGCGTCTTGGTAAGACCGGTTATCAGATTTTAGAAAGGTTTATCATTACTATTTAAAATAAATTAACTTGGTCAGCTTTATAATTCTTTTAGCATAGATTAATAATCACATTCATATTGCGGGTACATCACATAGAGCTGCTGCAGCTACAGAGCTCCCAATTACGTACACCCGGCTCCACTTGTTATCTTTATGCAGATATGATAACAAAACCACTTTGCGCCACCGTAATCCCACATACAATATGGCCTCCACTCCCGCTGAGGATTAAGCCTCATTTCAAGAAAAAATCCAGTTTATAGATAATTTTGGTGCGAAAAAGCTGAGTTGTGCCGCCAAATTAAATCAGTTGAGAGTACCCGAAGCGCTGACAAAAGCGTCCAAAAATTGAGTTTAATTTCAAGAGCGATTTCCTTGTACAGAGTAAAATTAACGTGTGGTGTGGAGAGGTACTTGTGGCTAATTGTGTGTGACCCTCTCCCCTCCTGTCATTCGCACGTATGTTTGTCCAAACGGATGTTTTAATTACGTATGCCATCGAAAAACTCCCGTTTTCGATTCTATACGTGTTAATCTTTTGTTTGAATTAATACGGTGGCGGTGTACCCTTTTTACTCGTAGTGAATAGGAAGAGTGGAGTGCGTGGGTCGCCGCGTCGAGCTGATGAATAAAACTTGTTATGGCGAGGTTTTACTGAAAACATTTAGATTTGATCCTAACAGTGAAGCGTAAATCTCTGGCCATATACTGTATTCGTCGCCTCAATAATGTAGAAAATGGTAAAAGAAGAGGCAATATTTTTTGTATATTGCAATAGCATTGTAGTTTATGAAAATTAAGGTTTATTTTTTTCTGGCAGATTGGAATATAAAGGCAGCAATTGTAATTCGCCTCAGCAAGCAGTAATCATCTCACTTAGTTAACTACTCTCGCTCGTCATGTAATGAAAGGGTAACTAGAGGAGTTCTGTTTTAATTTTGTGGTGTTGTGACATTGTTACAAAATTATTAATGTCCCCTACCCCTATACCTACCTGTAGCCCTATACCTTAGGGACGCTGTATTATGTAAGTAATATTTAATCCTTTGCTATTTGTAGCATACCTGAATTCAGTGGTGATTTTCCGTAAGAAAATAACGAACAACTATTTGTTTAAAGGGACATAAATACATACGGACAATTATATAAAGATAAAATGGATCACCAAAAACAGTATATTTGCAAACACGACCTTATCAACTAGACAATGCCAACTACTTTTTATGTAAGTTATTCGAATTGTTGAGCTCCTTAATTTACCAGTTTAGCTGCACGATAGCTGGTAAATACGTATACTGACTGCACAAGTTCTCAATTTTAGACAGCAATCTGTAAGGTTTTCACATGATCTGATTTTCAGTTGTTAGGATTCCATAAGAGACTTGACCTCTGAGTTTTTTTTTTTCAGAGTAGTCAAATAGAAAACGCCGAACACCGAAGAATTTAAAAATAGTTATTTAAGCCACTGCCAAGCAATGACAGCTATTGTAATATGAGCCACGTTTGTGCCACGAAGCGAATCTGAGTGGCACAATATACCAGCACAAGTATTACAATATCTGTTTGCGACAGTGGTATACATTTTTTTTTCTACGACCTTCAAATAAATAAGTACAAAAAAACCGTCAATGTTAATAATCATAATAACATGCGATGTTTAGTTGTGACGCAAATACGCGCGCTTTTTGGCATAATAATATGTCGATTATTTGATGCCAGAGCCATAAAAAACAGTTTCATTGTAGTACAGTTTACCCGTGTGGAAATTGTCATTGTAACACGACTTGACGGGAATGAGTATTATTGACATATTGTATGGTTATGTATTAAGCTTATGGTTATGTATTACGCAAATTACCAACTGGTTGTAAAAAAAAGTCTTTGTATACTGTTTTATGGTTTTCTACAAAAACAAGGCAAGCATATTTTATTGAATAATATTTATGAATTAATTTATTTGCTAGGAGTTTCTTTGCGTGATCGAATCAGAAATGAGGAGATCCGCAGAAGAACCAAAGTCACCGACATAGCTCTGCGAGTAGCTAAACTCAAGTGGCAGTGGGCAGGGCACATTGCTCGTAGAACCGATGGCCGATGGGGCAGCAAGGTTCTGGAGTGGCGGCCACGTACTGGAAGACGCAGCGTAGGGAGACCCCCAACAAGGTGGACCGATGACCTGGTGAAGGTCGCGGGAAGCCGATGGATGCGGGCAGCACAAGACCGGTCATCGTGGAAAGCCTTGGGGGAGGCCTTTGTCCAGCAGTGGACATCTATAGGCTGAGGAAGAATTTATTTTCCGTTAGTAGGAACTGCTGAATATTGACCAAAATATTCATTTATCATTAACATTTAATCCAGCTTTTCCTCCATTCTCCAACACAAAATTGTTCAGCAGAAGTAATAGCGCGCCAGCTGATTGCCAAACCTAACTGCCTCTATAATAAACAATGTAAACAATAAAATAAACATTAAAAACAAGTACACGGGTGCAGGGTAAGGCACTAATTGTTTAATGTATTCAAGTAGCGAGTGGAGAGCGTTCTCTCATTACATTCATTGCGCTGGCGTGGTGCGGCGGTGGTAGAAAACGTTCCCTAATTGTAAATAGAGGCAAACTCATTTGGGCACTTGATGGCGCCCGCCAACCCCAAGCTACGAGCCAGGAATTTTTAATTTTTATACCGCGAGCTAGATTGTTTTTAATGACGTCAATGAAGGTACTTTGAGGTCGGGTATAGTTGATGGAGTTGGCGTGGATTGTCAGGTGGTTAAAAAGTATCTAGTTCAAATTAAAAAATTACTATGTTTCTTTAAAAAATCAACACAAACACTGAATAAAAACGATTCAATACATAAAGAAAAGACGGTTTGTTGTGGTGGAAATTTAAATTACAGTTACTACCGATTAGGTCACACTTAATGTATATGCCACCACGGCAGGCCAAGAAAGAGATGATGCGATGAACTTGACTCCAACCGTAAGGAATGGGACTTCCAAAAGACAAAACTGTGCGGGTGGCATAATAGTTAGAGAGAGATCGTTGACTTTACTAATGCTCACATGGGAAAATAAGCAATCACAAAGCAATTGCTTAAAGTTTAATTTGACTTACGTCTTTTTAGTTTCAACATGATACATATATATTAATATCGTCAACAAATGAATGTAGTTCATTATTTCAACGTTATGGTTTGAAGCAAGATGACCTAGCGGTTAGGCATGTGCAGTTACAAAGGCATAATTAGTGCGGCCTAAGTTCAAAACTCTCACAGGACATACGTGTGATTTTAAAGACAACGGTATTACTTTTATTTAAAAAAAATGGGTACATATACTATAATATTAAACAAAAATGCTTGTAAATTAATAATAAAAATGTAAATATTATTTATATTGAGGGGACTAATATTGCGTTGCGTAAAAGTGATCTTAATAGAAAACAAATATCTGATGAAACAGAACTAAATGTGAGTATCTAAAAGATCTAAAAGGTCCATGTTTCAACAATAAGTGGAACGCCTTGAGGACACGGTGAAGCATGAGGTGGATCACGCCCCTAGTCGTCACAGGAGAAGCTCTGGGTGTTGGGAGACAACAACGGGCAACGGGCCTTCCGCTCCGTCCAGAGCGAGAGAAGTTCCATCCAAAGAAAAGTGTTTTACATTAACAATTGTAACTTGACTGAATATTTTTTTTTTTTTTATAAAAATGAAAACAAAATAAAATGATGATTGAAAAATATTCATTATAATGTGTGAAGGATGATATGGCTAAGAAGGGGGTGACTGCCGAGATGGTTTCTGATAGGGATGCATGGAAGAAAAAGACATGTTGCGCAGACCCCAAATAAATTGGAATAAGGGCAGGAGAATGATGATGATTGAAAAATATTCATATGCATGATGTTTTTGACTTGGTCTCATCATGTCCAACATCAATAGGATATAAAATCACTTTATATATTTTTTTTCCAAATCCCATATACTAAAAGTTCCTCTTTCTTTCAGTGACAGTGTACGAGGGTGACACTCTGAGCCTTCAGCGCATCAGCCGCACGGAGATGGGCGCGTACCTCTGCATCGCCACTAACGCGGTGCCGCCCTCCGTCTCCAAGAGAATCATTGTTGATGTCGAATGTGAGTACTAATCTTATCTTATTACATTCTGCTTCTTCATCTTTAGAACCTTTATTTTAAATCCCTTGACATCATACTAGCATTTAATTTGATATTGGTCGTGGCTTTATGTAATGCCAGCCTGCATGCCAACAGATCGTCAGAAATTCTAATTTGTTTTTCAACTGACTTCTTAACATTGGGAACTCGGAAAACTACTTTTATTGATGAAACTGATTTCAGTCATTCCCAATGAACCAAATGAACAGAAAAAACGCTTACTTGGAGAAAAAGAAGTAACAGAATTTTAAAACGCAAATTATTATACATAGTTCAAATGACAGCGCTGAGAAATTTCTTTTTTACATTTTCTATTCTATCGCTGACGATTAAGGCTCAAGTTGATTTTCATTGATTATAGGGCAGCTTGACCTGCTGTCGTCTGTACAAGAAACTTCACCAAGCCTCCAAAATTGTTGCTGAAATTTATAGTATATTAAAATATGACCAATAATAGTAACTGCCTCGTTGATTGTTCAACAGAAGAAATTGCTCACTCGGATTCAATCCGAGCAATTGCGTGTAAAATCAGCGGGGATTCGCTGTAATTCACGATAGTCTCACATAGGTACGTACGTTGTCGTATACGTAGTACAAGCTTACAGCTTCCAGCTCGTTTTCCACTACGGAATAAGCGAAATTTCGAGCTGTGACAATGCGGATTGAATTGTTCGTGACGTAACGTTGTAAAAACACTTTATTGAATACTAGCTTCTACCCGCGATTATTTTAAGGTTGAAAATTATCCAACGAAAACGTGCTACTTAGGCAAAAAATAAAGTCTTTTTTATAAATTATAAACTAGTGCTTGACCGCAAGCCCATCCGATAGTAAGCAGAGATACAATCATTGATGGTAAAGCTCACTAGTTTCTTATGAGCCCTATTCATTCTAGCCTTGAAGACACTTAAATTGAAGTCCGACGGAAACACCGCCGCTGGAAAATTGTTCCAGTCCCTCGATGTACGTGGTATATTCCAGAATGTCATTTAACTCCATGCCAAATTTCATCAAAATTTGGCAAAAAGGACATTTTCTGGTATATGAGCATTACGATTGTAAAAAAAGTTCCTTTGGTCTACAAGGTTGCCGATGCATTCCACTAGTTTCTACGATAAATCCTTTACTGTACAAGCAGCTGTTCGTCTATGGAATGACTTTCCTGTGTCCATAAGGCGTGCTCAAACTCTGTCCACTTTTAAAACTCTGATACAAAAGCACTTTCTCTCTCTTTAAACATGTACTTATATTTTATTTGCTCTTGTATGATGTTTATTAATTAGATGTATATATTTAGTTAAACTAGTATGATGCATTTAACTTACATAATTATTGTATACTCTATGTACAGTACACTGTAGACTACCTACACTCTACTCTCTTCTAATCTTTTACAGACAACTTTGGATCTCTCTCCTTCTCCTTATCCCACTAAGGAGAAGGAGAGAGATCCAAAGGTTGTCTGTAAAAGATCGCTCTTAGCGATAAGACCGCCCATTGTGTCACCCTTTGTAAAATCTTTATGGTGTACATAATAAAGAGTATTTTATTCTGTTCTATCCAGGTTGTCAACTGCACGCCAAAATGTGACTGATTGGATATATTCCGTCCTTGTCATGTGCTCGCTGGTGGATAAGTAATAACACTAACTAGGGTCGATCGGGTTCACAAGAAGCGAGGCTTGCCACATACCACGATCCCTCTGTGCCTCGGAAAGCACGGCAGGCCCGTGTCAGAAGCCTGAAAGTGTGACAACCGGTATAGGGGGGTTATCATATATCATCCAGTAACTACTAAATACTGGTAATCAGGTGCATCTGGTTTAACTGGAAGTCGACATAATATCCCACCTTAGGCAGATGATGATGATTGACAATAATCCGAAGTGTCATTAATTTAATTTGGTTATTTTTAATTTTATTAAATTCATTAATTTTACCAGGCCGTCCAGATTAGGGACCACGATTAGAAAGCTAGTATCTTAAAAACATCGAAATGTCAAAATGAGCCCCCAAAGTACATTGGAACTCGCTAAATCAGAACCATGAAATTGTGTGTAAAACTTAACAGGACGTTCACAGTTGTAATCCACAATTGTCTCACGTACGCTCGCTATTGGCGCATTACAAGCTTACTGTATTGTTATGTCATTATTGATTTCAATTCAGGCCGCTCAACTAGGCTACGGAACAGCTCCAATTGAAAAGATTTCAACGCATTTCAATAATGTATTCCTGGCTATACAACTGTATTTGGACCATCAACAAACAAGCGCACTTGATTATTGATGTTAATGGCGTAGTTTTAGGATAATATTTATAATATTACTTGTGCTTGTGTACGAGTATATAATGACATTCACTATACAACTTGTAACAAAAAGGGTATATACATACCAAGGGTATGGCATCTTTAGATGATATCAAACGATATTGGAAGGGTTTCAACTCAAAATAAAATACTCAAAAAATTGGTACCAAATTTTCGATTTCGTGTGTTTCTTAAAATCAAATCATAACAAAGGTGGCAGCACACTACATACGTTAATAACTACTCGTTACCCGTCACGTTTCTTGCCATAATCCGATAAATGTCTTCAATATCTCTGTGCGACTAGTATGATAGTAGCCTATCACAGGCGTTGTTTTTCCTCATAACTTCCTAACATAAAGAGATAGGATTAAAAAAACCCTTCCAATATCGTTTGATATAATGTAAAGATGCCATGCCTTTGTTATGTATATACCCTTTATGTTACACGTTGTATACAATATTATTTTTTGTATATGCGAAACCCGAAATACGCGTCTAGTCTTTTTAAGTAAAGAATCATAGTACAAAATTTCAAAAAGATATAATGTAAAACCACAAAGTTATAAGCTTGTTATCCTACTTGGCTGTCCCAACAAATAAAAATATGGTTAACGCTCCACTCGGACGACCGAGCGGTTCGTTAACCTGTGATGTCAGCTGTTGCGCGGTGGTAGGTATGCAGTACTGTAATCTACCGTAATCTGCGCTGCGCGCTCGGTAATCACACTGCAACAATTTCTAAATATATTTGGAAAAACATATAACATGGTGTAGAAATGATTGGAATCGATTAAGTTGCATATTCTGAACAAACTTTATTCAGAGTTCGCATAAATAAGGAAAAACATTTGTATAATATTGTTATTTATCCAACTGAACAATCTCATCATTATCATAAATTTGCTGCAATTGTTTTAATTACATTATTTCGTTTATCTGTACGGTACTTGTTTTGTTTTTGTCCCATCTTCCTGTTTCAATAAATCAATTCATACAATCATTTTTCCATTATTCACCAATTTCCTTCAATCTTCGTGAACACAGTCTTCTTTCATTCTGTTGTAGGTTCTTATAGATGCACTAACCGAGGTGATATCACTGCCTCGTACTGTCACAACTTGGCCTAGTTTTTCTTGATGTACTTAGTCATAGCTAGTTTTATAATAATTTAACTTTCCATGTAAAAAATTGATGTATAGTTTTGTAAGTTGGTACCGTGTCATACAACCATAACGAAACTTTGATTTGCAAAGTATTGGTAGACCATTGGTTTTAACGGAAAAAACTAAACTACTTAAATGTTGAAATTATGAATGAAGTCCTCAGCTTCTCATTTTTTTGTCCAAAGATTTTTGAATTCACACAATAATTAATATTTTTTTAAGTGAAAACTTCTTTAGCGATGTTAAGTACTTCTGTTGGATGTTTGAGAGATACAGATAAGTATACATTCATCACTTTTATTGGTTTTTAATAATAATTGACCATGTGGTGTAATAAAAAGTAATGAAACAAACAAGAAACAATCTCTTAGACAATATTTATTAGCAATTAAAAAATAAGACCATACACCTAATCATAAAAAAATATTATTTATTTTTGCAACAATTATAAAATCATTAAAACATTAAAATAATACAGAATAATAAAGTTCTTTGGGCACCGGCTCCCGGCTCTGGTGACTAGGAAGCTCAACACGGGTTATCAAACAGAGCGTGAGGGCTAAGACTAGCGGCTGAAGCCACAGAAGCCAGGAAGGTTATGGACACTCGTGCTCGCATACTCACTGGCAACGCTTTAGTCCTTCAATCCCTAAAGAAGGGTTGCGTCACTTCAAGTTTAACACTTAAATGCCACGATGCATTCGAACGGGTTACCATATTAGATCACAATACAGTGACACGACAATGGATTAAGGGACTTAGTGGATAACTGGGCAATGGCGCAGCTGTTTAGAAGGGCATCCAGCACGTCGGTCAGCGGACCGGAGCCTATCGTGCCTATCCCTTTCAATCAACTACGCAGATGTCTACAGAAGCCACTCACCCACACACTAGCGGAGACTTGATAGTCCCCATCACTGGGCTGCAAACAGTCTAAGAAAGCCATGACATCCTTGGATGACAGGCTAACCAAACAACTTTTGCACCTGAAGAGGAAATGCCTGCGATTGGTGACGGGGCCATCACGGGTAGTAACCCGTGGTGGCCCCGTCACCAATCGCAGGCATGTTTATTTAGCGAGCAGTACCTCGCTAAATAAACATTTACACACAATAGACATAACCGATAGCCCTCTGTGCAGAGCTTGCATGGAGGCTGATGAGACAGTTGCGCATGTACTCTTCGAGTGTACAGGCGTCACCCAGATTAGGAGTGAAATCCTCAGGGCACCAAAATTTTATTCAAATGTTCTTAACAAGCCAGGAGACTTAATAGGCTTCTGGAGAGCTTTGCTGGGAATCTCATCCTCATTCCCGCCTGCAGCTTGTAGGTTAAAACAAATGGTCAGTGTACGTTATTTTCGAATTATATTTACCAAACGTAATATGTACTTATTAAATAATAACGGGTAAAAGTAAATAATTCATTATGTTTGCCTCTAATTTTCGTAATAGTAGATAATTATTAATAATTTCCTATTAATCACACTTATCGTAAAATTTTTGTACTTTTTTGCTAACATAATAATGTGAAAAACCTCGAGGTGGCCTAGTGGTTAAAACACCAGCCTCTCAAGTATGAGTGCGCGGGTTCGATTCCAGGTCAGGCAAGCACCAATGTAACTTTTCTAAGTTAAATATACTTTCTAAGTATATCTTGGACACCAATGACAGATTACAAGGTGAAGGAAAACATCTTGAGGAAACCTGGACTTTATAAGTCTAAAATCGCCAACCCGCATTGAGCAAGCGTGGTGATTACGCTCTATTCTTCTCTGTATGAGATAAGATCTGTGCCCAGCAGTGGGACGACAAAAAGGTTGATGATGATAATAACAATTTCAGTTTTCACGACTGCCTTTTTTATGTTATATACCTACATTGGGACCATTATTTGGCTTTTTTTTTTTAATTTATAAACTAGTGCTTGACTGCAATTCCGCCTGATGGTAAGCAGTGATGCAATCGTTGATGGTAAAGCGCACTAGTTTATTAAGCCTATTCACTTAAAAAAACTTAGGAATAGGAAGAAAGACGGCAGTTGAGCGAGGTGATGCAATGTTAAACCCAACAACACGACCAACGATGCTGCGCCAGATGGAGATTGATCTGGAGACTCTCCACGACCAAACCTCCGACACAACAACATTTGGCGCATCGTACCCGGCACACATCGCAACACAACTGCTCAGACCCGTCCTCCGTACGGATTCACCAGACATCATGCCGAAACACGACGAATCGCTTGGCGGCAAGACTTTGTCTGGTGGGTGGTAACTTCGCCGGCAGCCGATGTTATGGCCTACCATCGAGAAAATTATTCTTCGGCTTCGTATTAGGCTGTGAATCGGTACTAAAAGTTCTGTTTTTCAGTCTTATTTGATTAAGTGACTTATTTTTAGTTTTGTGCCCCGGCTTAATTTATTCAAACGGGTGCCCGCTTTTCAAAACAAAAGCTTCATCATCATCATCATCAACAACCTTTTTTTTATCGTCCCACTGCTGGACACAGGTATCCTCTCATAAAAAGAAGGCTTGAGCGTAATCACCACGCTTGCTCAATGCGGGTTGGCGATTTCAGACTTAAAAGCTAGGTTTCCTCAGGATGTTTTCCTTCGCCTTTTCGGGGAGTGTGCGAGGGAATTGCATGATTTAATTCCCCCATCTCCGTTCCACCAGCGGACGACCCGTCGTACGGCTGGTTTCCACCCTTACGTTGTTAACACCACTACGATCCGGACGAAGCGTTTCGCCTCCTCCTTTATACCGCGTACATCGAGGGACTGGAACAATTTGCCAGCGGCGGTGTTTCCGTCGGACTACAATTTGAGTGTCTTCAAGGCTAGAGTGAATAGGCTCTTAATAAACTAGTGCGCTTTACCATCAACGATTGCGTCACTGCTTACCATCAGGCAGGATTGTGGTCAAGCGCTGGTTTATAATATGTAAAAAAAAAAAAATTGAAAAAATAAACCTTCAGTCATTGCTGTCCAAGATATTCTTAGAAAGTACATATAACTTTAGAAAAGTTGCATTGGTACTTGCCTAACTTGGAATCGAACCCGCGCACTCATACTTGAGAGGCAGGTGTTTTAACCACTAGGCCACCACGACCTCACAGAAGAACGGTAAAACCTGCAGAAAAGCTTATAATGATATATTTCAGAACAGGTTTCCCATATAAACATACGTATGAACGAACACTTTATATAAGTACAGTAAAGTTTCAACATCAATCTTCAGCTTAACTTTGTAAAGTATTCATTGTTTTAATATCCTTTGAGACCGGCTACCAAGTAATGCACTTTTACATCGTTTGCCTTCCGGGTTATTGGAATTTATGCTGAGATAAAAATGAAATATTTTACCGGTTATGACAAAGCTAAACTGAAGATACCTCTACAGAAAGTATTTTATCATTGTAATAAAATAATATGAAATTTTTACCCTTATTCAATTGTAGCGAAATAAATACGCCATGAACAATCGGAACTAGTAAACTCTCTCAGAAATAATGCATGAGCCTGTAAGGTAAGCCTCTGCTCAAAAGGCAGCGCCTTCCGGATGATAAGAGCAGAATGTACTAGCACGGCTCCTGTAGCATATAGGTCACCTATTTCCTTAATATTACTGCAAATTTTATGACCTGGAGACTTTATGTCTTTCATTTCCGATGTTATCTACCCTCAATGTTTTCGACATCTGCAAATAATGATTTTCGTCTTTCAATAGAACTTAAAAAAAATTGTGAATAAAACAACCCTCATTCGATGTTTTAGAATGAATAAAAGATAAAAATACTGATTCAATGGGAATTCGGAGCTGGGTTTCATTTTCAATTCTTATTACAAATTGCGGCTGACTAAATAGACGGCGATGTCCCGCAATAATTGAAAGATAATATTTTCGCGGTGCACGCTCTGTCATGATTGTGGCTGCAGATTCGTTTTGCTTAAGAAAAGCCTTTGAAATGTTTGCAAAATGAAAATTTAGTTTGTGATGAATCGCATCTGAAAGGCTAAAAGATCTTAAGTTTTTCTTAGCGTATTAAAGGATTGTTTGACATTTTTATTGGATTTTTGCGTTTAAAATTCTTTCCGTTGAATATGTACCTAATTGTTGCATTACATAAATATGAAAAGACAGTAACGTGTGACCATAAATTTGTGTGACGCTCAGCGGGAATATGACAGCTGTCAGCATAAAGGTTATACAGTAAATTGGGGGAAATAAAATATTTTACAATTTTATTCATTATTAAAATGTGTTCAGTTCATTGTTCTGCAAGATCTTTTTGTTTTAAGCACTTTGGCAAGTCAGAATGTCTAAGATTGTTTCCAACTTGGAAATACCTTCTTACATTCATATCGTTTAAAATTCCTCTCACTTCGAATAAAACATGAGCGATATATACATAATTATGTTTAGCCGCTGCTATACTCCAGAACTCCGTTTCATAATACAACATATACAATTCAAAAAAACTAACGGATTCACATATTAAATTACATGATAAAATAAAGCACTTTTAATCTTCACTTTACAACTCTATAAAATTCAAGTATGTCATCTAAATAAACAACATATTAATTTATAGGATGCCACAGTCAACATGGAACGTGATAATGAAGTCGTAGAGCATAAAAAATGTAAACTTTATAAATATTTTAAAACGTCGTAGAATATTAAAGAGTATTACTGAAGCGAATATTATACCTCGTGAAAATTGCCACCATAAACTCGAGCGTTGTGAATTACGTTTTCAAAGTGTGGATTTTATTATCTGGGCGTTATGTGAAAAATCGTCGGGCGGCGTTCGGCCGCACTCGGCAAACTTCGGGCCGATTCATCATAATTGAAAGTTTATAAATTGCTTCCTTCAAGTTTGTACTTGCGCTAGTCGTAGTGTTGCTTCAGTTGATACCTAACTTACAGCTAAAATATATTGTTTGTGTGAAGTAAGAGAGTTGCCTAAATAAGCAACTGTTTAAAATTTTATCGCTAATGCTCTCTTCCAGGCAACTAAAGAATGGACAGATTCTCCTGAACCACAAATAGAACTGTCGTTGGTGCAAATATTATTAATACAATATACTAAAATAGGTACACAATTACATACATATCCAAAATTATATATACCTACCTACATAAATAAATACATAGATGCTGAACATAACGGGCAAGCTAATAAATTATCCCTTGATGATAGATGATGTTGATCAACGGCGAGTACATCACTGATCTCCGTTTTGCAGATGATATCGTGATCATGGCTGAGACCCTGGAAGACTTAGACAAAATGCTCAATGACCTCAGCAGAGCTTCCCAACAAGTGGGTCTAAAGATGAACATGGATAAGACGAAGATCATGTCGCACCCACTCCAATTCTAGAAGGTTGCTCTGCACTCGAAGTTGTTGACGAGTATATATATATACAAACAGTCCAACTAGGTAGGTCCAACTTCGAGTAAGAGGTGTCTCGTCGAATCCAGCTCTGGTGGGCAGCGTTCGGGAAGCTACGCTATATCTTCTCGTCGTCCAAGATACCACAGTGTCTCAAGACTAAAGTCTTTGACCAGTGTGTGGTGTGTGTTGCCAGTGATGACTTACGGAACTGAAACGTGGTCGCTCACAATGGACCTCATTCGAAGGCTCAGAGTCGCACAAAGGGCAATGGAAAGAGCTATGCTCGGAGTTTCTCTGCGTGATCGAATCAGAAATGATTAGATCCGCAGAAGAACCAAAGTCACCGACATAGCTCTACGAGTCGCTAAACTTAAGTGGCAGTGGGCAGGGCACATTGCTTGTAGAACCGATGGCCGATGGGGCAGTAAGGTTCTGGAGTGGCGGCCACGTACTGGAAGACGCAGCGTAGGGAGGCCCCCAACAAGGTGGACCGATGACCTGGTGAAGGTCGAAGTAGATGCGGGCAGCACAAGACCGGTCAGCGTGGAAAGCTTTTGGGGAGGCCTTTGTCCAGCAGTGGACATTGTGGGTTGAAGAAGAAGTATAACTTTTTGAGATAACATATGTATACATAGCTTGTACTGTGTAGAGTGTGTGTGTGTTGTACTGTGTTGTGTGTGTGGAGAAGTGAAACTGATCAAACATTTCTTGAACGATTAATGTTACACATAAATTCATGCTCAGTGTAGCGATTAAGCATAACTCAATCGCATGTTGATCCATCCGTATCTCGTCGCTAACCTTTAGTCTATATCCCTAAGTTGGCACCGTCTATCAGTTATCTATCCATCACGGGTTCCAAAGCGCTGCACACGTTTACACTGCGTTGGAGACATCGTAATGTATCACCAACAAGTCATATCGTTGTAAATACATGTAGGGCAACACAGTAGAGGCCAAAGACAAGTGGGATACTCTTGTTTGGCCTGTAAAACAAAACAGCTTTTGGTACTGATATTTACGTGGTAGGCCAATATAGATTAAAAAAAATGTTTTATTAGATTTTTATGTTTTTATTGTTGCTTTTTCAAATCGGTAGTTTTCGAGTTTCAATCAACAGTTATAAAAAAATTGCTTTAATTTTAGACATAGAAAATAGTAAAAGAATCCTATTTCTCTTCTAAACAGAATAGGTTGCATAGCTTTTAGTAAAACAGAACGATTTTTACAAATCAGCCCTATATTTTAGGAGAATACACAGAGATAAGACATATTTTAGTAAAACGACTTCTGGCATTATGAACGAGGCTCAAACCTGGGGTCAAAGCAATAGAAGTTTCATGGTATTATTTATATCATTTTAAGCTCTTATGAAATCATTCATAAGAATATCAAAGACCTGACTTTGATATTCTTATAGATAAATCTTGAGTGTTTAGATGAAGACTCTCGGAGAGAATATTGTTTGAATAGCGCGATCTGAGAAGATAATCTCCAGTTTATATTTCATGAAAATTCTTGTTTGCACTGATGGGCAAAGAATTTACTCAAAAGTGTCTACTCAAAGATAGAATTTAATACGGGTTTGAGTTCATAGAATCTATACTAATATATAAAGCTGAAGATTTTATTTGTTTATTTGAACGCGAATCTCAGGAACTGGCCCGACTTGGAAAATTCTTTTTGCGTTCGATAGCCCATTAATCCAGGAAAGCTTTAGGTTATATAACATCACGGTGCGACTAATAAGAACGGAGCATATCAAAAATTTTAAATGTATGCTGTATATAGTGTAGATCTAGTAGTGTAATAATGTATCTACCTATAGAAATCGACCCTTTTGGGGTTAAAATAAAATGTTCCAATAACTAATCCCACAGACAGTATCATCATCATCATTTTTTACCGTCCCACTGCTGGGCACAGGTCTCCTCTCATACAGAGAAGGATTGAGCGTAATCACCACGCTTGCTTAATGCGGGTTGGCGATTCAGACTTAAAGTCCAGGTTTCCATAAGAAGTTTTCCTTCACCTTTTAATCAGTCGTTGGTGTCCAAGATATACTTAGAAAGTACATATAACTTAGAAAAGTTACATTCACACAGACAGACAGACAGAACGTGGTTTAATTTTGGTGAGTAAAAAAATAAACTTCATCAATTTAAGTACGTCAGGTGTCGACTTATTTGCAAGGGCTGAACTAACATTTTACTTCTGTCTTTTTCTTATTTAAATAGAAAAAGAATATGCACTGAACTCAGATTTAGTTGAGTTCGTGAACGAGGGAATCGGCACTAGTATGTGATAAATGGCGTTGCGATATTTATGTTGAACAATAATGATAAAGATGACGATTTAAACCCACAACACTTTGGATTAATTGGAGACCCGCAGTTGTAACAAAGCACAAACCGCAACTAGGATTTTGAGAGTGAAGCTGAAATAGAATTTAACAAATTCTTTTATTATAATACATTAATGGAATGTTGTCTGATTTATCGCAACCGTGGTTTCCATTATTAACTAAGTAACAGTATTTATTTATTCTCTCACATCATCATCCCTATAAAATAATACAATACAAAACAATTTTGTGCAGTCAAAAATAATAATTAGATTTTCTTTTTTTTTATAATAATTGTAAACTAGTGCTTGACTGCAATCCCGCCTGATGGTAAGCAGTGATGCAATCGTTGATGGTAAAGCGCACTAGTTTATTAAGCCTATTCACTTAAAAATCTAAGGAATAGGAAGGATGACGGCAGTTGAGCGAGGTGATGCAATGTTAAACCCAAGACCAACACGACCAAACGATGCTGCGCTAGAGGGAGATTGATCTGGAGACTCTCGCATGACCAAACTCCCGACACAACAACATTTGGCGCATCGTACCCGCCACACATCGCAACACTACTACTCAGACCCGTCCTCCGTACGGCTTCACCAGACATCATGCCGGAACAGGACGAATCGCTTGGCGGCAAGACTTTGTCTGGTGGGTGGTGTTTGGGGGTGGGTTCTTCCTTTCTTTTTACAATTTATAGTGACATATACACTTGGAATTACAAATTATCATGGATGCGTTTACAACCACTTAAACTTACATACACAAACAGCTAGACCCGGAACAACTACCTGTAGGCCATACAAATATTTTTTTCCGTGCGGACATCGAACTCGCGACTCGTGGCTCAGCAGTCGATCGCTCAACCACTGTACCAACCGTAATGGAATATAAAATAAACACCTTGTATTTACGCATCATTTAACTTGTTTGTGATGTGCCTGATTAGTAGGTATCACCCATAGTTCTGAATAAAGTAATTAGTTTACTCCACTTGTTCGTATTAATCTCAGGGGAGTAGGTACAAAAACGTTATAATATTTTATGATATACGCTTTAACAAAGCGTTAACCAACTGGTCATTGTTTCAGTCTCTCCTATGATCTGGGTACCGAACCAGCTGGTGGGTGCGCCGGCGGGCACGGACGTGACGGTGGACTGCCATACGGAGGCGCATCCTCGTGCCATCTCCTACTGGGTGTACGACAATGTTATGGTGTTGCCTACCAAAAAGTACGCCATCAACACTGAAGAGAACTCCTACAGGTATGGAATATCGAGGAAAGCCATACGTACTAATATTAGAAAGTGGTAAAATTCTTTTGTGTGTACATACGCAGACGGTAATTTCTAGATTTACTAGTCAGATTTAATCAATTTTTGTTTCATTTGATGGCTCAAGTTTTAAAGCCGCTCAATATTCGTTACCCTACACACCAAAAGCTCCACAATAGTTCCTTGTCGAATATTTCACAATTTCTTGCAATTAACTATGAATTAATACCCATTAAATTTAATATGACAGCATAAATATTCAATGAGTATATTATCTCTTCGAAAATTCAGAAAAACCGTTGCCGTCGTGAAATCCTGAATAACCAAACGATATTATTATTTCACTGACTACTACCCTTAAAACATAATGGAAGAGAATTATATTTAGATATGACTTGAAGTCGGCCAACGACGTCAGAACGAGCTGTTACTACAAGCAACGGTACGTTACAAAATTAATTTCAGCTCCCCGACGTTTCTGTTAATAGCTACAGTCTAAACGTTTATTAGTACCCTCGCTACTACTGTACAGCTCTATAGCGAGACATTGAAATTAGCTCCATTTGTATTTAAAGAAAATAAATTATAATGCATACCTGTGATAACAAGGTTGCCGCAGTGGCTAAGCCATCTACTGCTGCATTGCAAGGGTTTTATTGCTGCACGGAACAAATATTTGTATTGCCTACATGTAATGGTTTCGAGGCTGTTTGTATATGCAAGTTAAAAAATGCATTATTACACGTTGTATGTTTGTACAATATACAATTGATAGTTTCTATTTTTAAGCATATTTTTGCCTGTGCCATGAAGTGCCGCTCTTTTATGTCTTAAAATTAGTAACCTTAGGAATAGTCGCTTCTTGTGTGTGCGAAGGTGCGTGTGTGCGCGTATGGCAATATACATTCCAGTGAAACCGCTTCCGTATAAAACTATCACACTCATTTACATGTGTGTGAAGGTTTTATTCGGGAACAGTTTTACCTTATATTCAACAGAAGTTTATCTATTTCAACGGTGCATAACTTATTTATTCACTAGTTCAAATCTATTTGCATTTTTATAAGGTTTAGTATATAATTATATATCTATTTACTTATTTATTTTATTATATAAGAACAACGAGCGCTTTTCGTATTGAATATTTGCAAATTCTTTTTTCGTAAAAGGTGTTTTCTTTTGTCTTTCACTACTGTTTCTTTTTTTATAATTATAAACTAATGCTTGTCTGCAATCCATGGTAAGCAGTGATTCACTCTAGCCTGAAGGACACTCAAATTGTTCTAGTTCCTCGATGTACAAAGTATATAAGATGGAACACTTTGTCCGGATCGTAATGGTGTTAACAACGTAAGGGTGGATATTCGCCGTACAACGGGTCGTCCGATGATGGGACGGGTATGGGGGAATCAAGTCATGCAATTCTCGCGTACACTCTCCAAAGTACATCCTATAGAACACCGACAGTTATGAACCAAATCTTGGTTCACCTATTAGTCTCTTCGCACACCTCTCTCCGAATCCATAGTTGCCAGGTGGCATTTTGCAGCATCAGCCCAAATGTGTGGTGTGCAATATGTGTGGTGGGAGCAATATTGTGATCCCTTCTTCCCTTCTACCTTTTCTTCATACTATGAGTATAATATATAATTTACAGAGTGATAATAAATTACTTATTTGGTATAGGTTAGGTGGGAAGTATCATTTTTTTTTAGTCAATTTAATGTTCGTTTTGTGCTTTCAATATGCAGGAAATTCGTTTTAGCGCCTCCCCAAATGGAGATACAGTATATTATTATAGATTTCGTTTAAAAGAGTTGTGATAATCCAAATAAATATTCTTATTTTCGCCGAAATCTATTCAATTTGAGAATACCAGGACAGGTTTCTATCCAATATTAAACCTTATGATTATACATGACGTGGCTAACTGTACTGATGGTTAGATAATTGCAATCGTAGTCAACGGGCCTCCTATACTCCTTCTATTATAATATTGAAATTAGGTTCCGGTTGGACATTCTTATATATTGGGAAGCAGGCCCAAATAGTTTTGCTCGTGCTTAACGCAAGGAGACTTGTTTTTAGCTCTGAAGCCTCTGGTATAACATCCCTTTTCTTTGTTATTTTTTATATCAGCCCATGTTGAGACAGTGAAGACGTTTGCAGTGTCGTCAGTATACGTAAAAATATTTGCTTTATCAATTGTCATAATTTATGATGTAAGTTGTTTATATATAAAGCAATAGAGAAGCACCAAAAATGCTTCCCTGAAGTACGCCACATGGTACAACAACGAACTCGCTAGTAAAAGTATGTATTTAGCTTAATCTGCTGTTTTCTACTTGTTAAGTTATAGGTAAATATACATATTTTATATCTGTAATAGCAATTTTTTCTTGTTTTTGGATAAGGATGGAGATAGAATTGTGTCGAAGGCCGTTTTGAGGTCTAAAATAAGTGGTAAATGCCTAATTCTATTGCCGAGTTCATTGTTAGTATAGTAGTTAAAGACGTGATTTCGTTGAAAAGTTAGGGAAGGTATCTTATATAAAACATAGACACCTATTGTTTTTGTTTTTTAAGATACCCATTATCCCATCCTGGGACCTGGGGCATTATCAGATTTCAAAGAGTGTATTATATTATTTACTTCATTTAAGTCAGCATCCAGCAAAACAAAGATTTAGAGAGACAATGTGAGGAACTTACGTATAGATTTAGGTCATTCTAGGTTATATTTTGTAGGATGTCATTTGCTAGTTAGTTACCAATATTTGCGAAATATCTATTAATAAGGTTTTGTAACGAATCCACGAGGTAGGAGTAATTCTATGTGAGGTGACAAGGTAAAAATATGTTGCCAATTTTACTAATGTCATAACTAATGTAAGGTCTTGTTTGTAAGTTTTGTTTGAGATCTCAAATATATAAATAGATTCGTTTCCGAAGTTTGTACCTACTTATCCAAGTTTAAGTATATTTCTAATTAACTTTTCACCGACTTAAAAAGGCACATATAACTCTTTTGTTGGGCTTGGTATAACTTTTTAAAACAAGATACCTTCTGCTTTGCTAGACTTGCCTTACATTTAAAGCACAAATCAAATCCTAACTTTCTTCAAAGGATTATTATTCCAGAAATGACTATTTAAATGATAAGAATAGCTGGTCGCTCTGATTCACTCAAGACAATGTTTGTGTTCTTTCTCCGCAATTAGCTTACTGACACGTTATATGAGTTCATATAATTAAAAGGCCCGCCCACCTGCTGTCATCACATATAACTACACCGACGGCGTGCTTACGTGCCCTCAGTGTGCACGAAATTTCGCCGCCAAGATAGGCTACATAAGCCATCTTTGGGCGCATGAGCGCCAAATCATCGGTTAGGAATCGAAGTGGTCGTCGTGAATATCATCATCATCATAATTTACATTTTCACAACGCATAAATATGTGAGCTGTCACGCCCTTAATACCTGAGTCTTTTATTTAGGTTATAAGTTTACTTATTTGCATTTCCATTTTATTGATATATTTTTTCTTGCTTTGCTTTGCTGGTATTTTGCCGTGGCTAGCAGGCATATGGTAAATAATTTCATTTTTTTTTTTTCAAACTATGCTGAGAATCAGCACTTTTTGAACGTCAATATTACATAAGACAGTCCCCCAAAACGTCCACCCATCGACACTTCCTAAGTGCTTTCGCTGGGAAGAAGAAGTGGCAGAAGAAACTCCCCAGCAGCACAGCTGTCTGTTCATTTAGAAAAAACACAATAGTTTACACAATAGTTTAGTTTAGTTTTTTTAAACACAATAGTTTAGCTAATACTATGTAGGTATAGTAATACAAGAGAAAAATAATAATTAAAAAAATATACAAATATGCCAGCTAGCCACACCAAAATACCAGAAAAGCAAAACAAAAAATAAAATATCACTGAAATGTAAAAAGTAAAAACTTATTACAAACCTAAATAAAAGCCCCGGGCGTAAAGGGCGTGACAGCTCACACATTTGTGCATTGTAAAAAGCAAATTATATGAACTCATAATATGTCAGAAAGCTAATTCTGGAGAAGGAACACAAACATTGCCTTGAGTTAATCAGAGCGACCAGCTATTCTTATCATTCAAATAGTCATTCACAAAATAATATGCCTTTGAACAAAGCTTGGATTTTATTTGTGCTTTAAATGCATTGTAAGGCAAGTCTAGCAAAGCAGAGAGTATCTTGTTATAAAAAGTTATACCAAGCCCAACAGAAGGTTTTTGAAGTCGGTGAAAAGGGGCTCGCAGTTTGTCGTTATTTCGGGTGTTAACATTATGGATCTCACTGTTTTTGGTGTACATGTGAATATTTTGCCTAACATATAAGATGTTGGCTAAGACAAATTGCGAAGCAACCGTGAGAATGCCAATATTTTTAAAGAAATCTCTTAAAGAAACTCTTACACCGAGCTGGTAAATTGTTGTTGTATTTTCTTGTGTTCATTACCATACATAGTATTGTATAAAGTCATATGTTTTTTTAATTGAACAGACAGCTGTGCTGCTGGGGAGTTTGTGCCGATGGGTACTGGGAAGTGTCGATAGGTGGGCGTCCTGGGGGACTGTCTCATGAAATATTGACGTTTAAAAAGTGCTATTCTCAGCCTCATTTTGAATAAATGACTTGTGATTTGATTTGATTTACTACAAAACTACAGCAAGTTCTGTGAGAAGCAAATAAAGAGATTGAAATAATTATTAAACACAATTTAGAAAACGACAATCAATAAAAAGAAGCCTATTTGCGAGAGTAACGTGCCGGTTTACAATAGTAACAGAGCCCAAAGCCCTGATTAATATTCGGAAACATAATTCCACAATATATTGGCACATTATAATAAAATTAAATTGTAAATTAATATCATTGTCTTTTTCATAGAGTCTTCTTGTATAAATTTAAATAAAATTGCCGCGAGGTATACGTGAAAATGTATTTATCGCCGGCAGAGGAATTTATTGAGCACGTCACGACATGTTAATATTGCCGGTCAACTGTTCCTGAAATAATTCACTTGGCGATGAACCTGTAAAATATAAAATTATGGTGCCGTGGAGGCGGAAGTGTGACATTTTTAATCCTACCAAAATTATAAATACAAAAGTTTTAGGATAAGGATGGATGGATGAATGTTTTTGGCGCATAGATCCTTTATAAGCAATAATAATACATATGCTACATTTTATCGAGATAGTCTCACATGAACCAAACTTATGTAGGTATGTACATACTTATTAGGGATATTTCTTTTTCATTTTAAACCATTTGACAGAATTAAGATATAAAAATTAGTATTCTGTCTGATTTATCTCTGTGTGACAAAAGTAAAACCACAGAACATTAAATCAAAGCTACAAACACTTACCAAAACTTCTTCAATATTAAACAGTACTAAATAATTGACTAACAAACTTGACGAAATCAAAGTTCCACACAGAGTGAACCGGGCAACGCCGCGGGCTATCGTAGCATAGAACAAACAAGGAAATTATCCGTGCCATTTGCAAAGGTCTCTAGTTAACGGGGCCGTCGGTTATAAATTTGAATATTACAAATCCATTACGGCTTGTTATTATAATCGTGTTTAAGCTCACAATGCTGTTTGAGATTGGCTGAATTTTTGATATGCTGGTTGGTTATTTATGTAAATGATTTAATTTTGTTACGCCATGTTATTAATTCGTGAAAATCATTGATAGAAATTTAGGTAAGGGTTGTAATTACTCAGTGCCTGTAACGGGGACATTAGAAGGAAGGTCATTAGTTTAAGTTTTCAAAATCATACTGTATTTAAGGTATGGTTCGTTAGGAATGAAGAGTTTCTTCCCACATTAAATAACTTTTATCTAACCATGGCGTTTCAGCAAACTTGCTATCTCAAATCTGCCACAACGTCAAGCTTTATAATGTCAAACAGTAATGTACATATTATGCTACGAAATTTTATAAATCAAATCAAATCATTTATTTCAAATAAACCAGTTACAGGCACTTTTGAATTGTCAGAAGGTCGGTCAGTCGAAGATGAAGCTAGTCGCCCATTCCAAAGAGTAGGTACCTATGGAGAAGAACGGACAAGAAACTCCATGGACACTCTTTTAAATTTTTAAGCTATTGTTACAAAATATATTTGATTACATCATTCATGTTGAAATCAACCGCGTGAGAACGATGCAGAAATATATTGTGCGCCGAGAGCGTCCATTATGGAAAACACACAAAAATCAATTCAGAAATTAAAATACGCCGTGGCAGCTAAGAGATGACCAGTCCCCTCTGACGGCGTCCGTTCACGAACATGACGTATGGATCAGCATCATTCAGCTCAACCATATCGAAGGGAACCCAATGACCCAAAACACACGCCACCATCAGCGAGACATTTGAGTGAGCATGACATACTCTCAACAGCCAGAGCACAATTAAGTCAATAAAAAAGACTAACCCAACAAATAAATGCCTTACAGCACATACGTACATTGTGCTCACACGTTTGCCATGCAATTATACAATACTAAGAAATTGAATCTACACAATGCTAAGATAGTTTTGTCCAAGGTTCAGCAGCTCCAACAGTGTTCCCGAATCTGTGGAAAGTTTAGCTCCTGTGTAGCTGTACAAGTGCCGAACACCTCTGTCAGCGATACAATTCCGTAACGTACAATATGCTTGGCTACATATGTGTAATACAGGCTTTGAATAAATAACATAAACAATTACATATTAAAACTTCAAGAGGAAAAATCAAAGAACAATCGTTGTATAGAAATCGGACGCAGCTCAAGCCCAAGCCTTTTTGTCCTCAATATAATCCTTCACACTATAAAATGCTTTCTGACACAACTTACGTTTAATGAAGGATTTGAATTTATTCAGGCTCAGATCTTGAACCACCTCTGGAAGTCCATTGTAAAAATGTATACATTGGTATCTGAAAGAGCCACCTATTTTCTTGAGCCTTGTTGTAGGTACAATAAATTTGTGCCTGTTCCTAGTATTTATATCATGGACATCACTGTATTTTTTAAACAATTTTATATTTTTATGAGCATACAAAAGATTTTCATAAATATATTGAGAGAATACATTAATCTCTTTAAATTTTTCTCTGAGAGAGTGTCTCGGACTTAATTTATAAATTGCACGAACAGCTCGTTTCTGCAAAACAAATATTGTTTGAATATCGGCGGCATTTCCCCACAACAGAATGCCGTACGACATTACGCTGTGGAAATAGCCAAAGTACACTAAACGGGCCGTCTCAACATCAGTCAAATTACGAATTGTTCTAACTGCGTATGCAGCAGAACTTAGCTTTTTTGACAATTTTTCTATATGTGAACCCCATTGAAGCTTAGCATCCAGAGTTATACCCAAGAACACTGTGCTGTCGTCAGATTTCAATTCTTCGCCCCTTATCAACACTTTAGTTTCCACCTGCCTCACGTGAGGTAGAGTAAACTTAATGCATTTGGTTTTTTTCTCGTTTAAGAGTAAATTATTAACATTAAACCAATGGACTACTTTGGAGATGGCGCTATTTACATCATCAGTAACCTGCTGCTGACGTTTCAGTTTAAATAAAAGTGAAGTGTCATCTGCAAACAACACTATGTCGTGGTTATCCTTTATTAGGTACGGCAGGTCATTGATGTAAGTAAGAAACAAAAAAGGACCAAGAATTGACCCCTGTGGGACTCCCATTGTTACTAAAGATCCGGAAGATCTTTTTCCATTAACGTCAACGCTTTGAATCCTACCACTCAAGTAAGATGTAATAAGAATAGAATAGAATAGAATACTCTTTATTATGTACACCATATAGATTACAAAAACATAAATATAAAAATTTTACAAAGGGTGACACAATGGGCGGTCTTATCGCTAGGAGCGATCTTTTACAGACAACCAATAAGATCCAGAGCAGAGAAATATTTTTTTTATGAACAAGCGTCCGAATTAAAGGTTGGTATCATAAAATCAATAAGTAATGATCAGATTGATAACACTGGAATTAAAACGTACTGTTATAACAACAATACTTATAACTATTTACAATTTTCAAATGTTAACCCCAGTTGGTCACGACTTCGACTTAAAAGATGGACGCTTACTTTGTGTGAATATTTTCTTCGCCACAGCTCTCAAAACGATAAAAGAAAACATTGAGAGGAAACCGGCATGTCTTAGAACAAAAAATCCGTAGATATCATGTGACATCTAGCAACCCTGGGCCCGCTTGATAGATTACAAACCACTCCCTATTGAAGAGAGGTCTCTTGTGTCCCGCCAGTGGGACCATTATTGACTAATTATACCTACTATGATTTCTCAAAAGATATTTACTAAGCGCCGGTTATTTAATCCGTAGTAAAACCTAGGCGCATAACTTTTTTTAAAATTTCTGGTTTGATTTAAATTGATTTATTTGAACAGTAGGTAGGTTTTTTTTTGTCATAAACTAAAAATTGATCTAAGAACACATTTTGCTAATTTAATATTAGTTCCAAATTTTTAAAAATTGATTTATATTAGTTACTGATCCTAAGTATTCCAAATAATATTTATATAACACCATGTTTGGTCTCAAGCACTCTTATAAAATGACTAGGGAAACAAATTCTTTAGCTAGTAAACAGTCAATTTTACACATCTTTTAAAGTGTACTAACACTATTATTTCTTGTTGCTTGAACAAAGGGATTATTACATTTATTAAATAAATATTGTTAAAAAAAAATGTTTAAGTAATGCTAACATTACCGTAATAACATCTAACCAAATGCCTCGTCCACAGAGCGCACATGAAGCTAACAGTCCGAAACCTCCAGACGGGCGACTTCGGCAACTATAGATGCATCTCTAAGAATTCCCTCGGGGAGACCGAGGGCTCCATCCGCCTGTACGGTAAGTGCCTGACGTCATCGTGTATTCTCAATGTAATTAGGTCTACTCTAGTCCCTCAGAACATACGAATACCTTGTATTAACATTTGATAGCAATTTGTGATTAGGATATATTTTTATGGGATATAATTATAATTATGTAATTGGCGTTCTGCTTATTACTAAGTGATGGCGTTTTAGTTGACATAGTTAAAATTAGAAATTATTAGCGAATTGCTAAGTTCGACTGTGCAATTAATAACACGTATTTTTCAGACTGGTACACCTAAGGCGTAACTGGCAATTAATTTAACAATCAGCTAATTAGGTTTCCTTTCTTCAATAGAAATCCCGATGCCGTCGACGTCACCCAAAGCTACAGAAATGAAAAGCAATGCCAACAAAGAGAGTAAGTTCTATCTAGTTACTGTATTTTTAACACCAACATGATCAATTATCGACACTAATATAAAACAATAAAAAGGGAAAGTAAGCTAAAAGTCTCCTCCTCAAGTCATGTAATTTACAATAAAAGAATAAAAAAAAAAAGAAAATTTACAATATGTTTGTAAGTACGGTTTCAGTGTTGTTCAAACATAATTTTTTACCAACCAACCCGGTGTGGGGCCTGCGTAATGGATTATGATGCGTTCCCTCCCACAGAGAGAGGCCTTATGTCCCAGTGGTGGGTACATTAAAGGCTGATTATTGTATAGGTATATCCATGGGTACATCAATTTCACTTTCACAATTTAGTCAAGTGGTTATTTCTCCAAATTCAAAATCCTGATTGGATGGATCGCAGTGTGCATAAAAATAGAATTCAAATAAAAAATAAGCTTCGAAGTTAACGCAATAAAAAAACCGGCCAAGTGCGAGTCGGACTCGTGCGCGAAGGCCGTGCCTTTATCTTTTTATCTCTATCTTTGTATATTTTTAAATTATCTAAATACGAAAACAGTTTAGTATTTAGTGTCACAGTGGCAAGAGAAATATATAGGTACAGACGAGAGCACAGCAAGCTACAACAATCTGTCGAATTTCTTTATTAAATTTTCAACCTTATCGCTAAAGTATTAAGGCTCAAGGTTGACTAGGAAAGTTGGCACTTTCAGGTAGCTTGACCTGCTGCTGTGCGTCCGTACATCACCCTGTGAACATTTCAATCTTCTAGTTATAGCAGTTCACGAGATACAGCCTGACAGACAATGGAGTCTTAATAAAAGACTGTTACCCTTTGAGTACGGACCCTAAAAACACACCCCTAAAAGAAACGTATTTGGGTAGTCCCAAATAAATCAAAACTGCTATGATAATACAGCCAATAACCATCGATGCGACACATTACTTGAGTGACTGTTATTAGCCAGTGTCACTCGATATCCGTGTATACGTTCTTTTCAGTAATTCCAGTGATTTCCTATCCAAACGCGGCGGCGCCACTTGCTGCGATAACATTGCATTGCACATGAAAACATTTCTCACTATGATTTACAAAGTTTGCGGCGTGGCTCGAGATAGTAAACATGCACTAATGACTAATTTAAGTTCGTGTTTACTCGTGCCTAGTAAACTCTCGTCTAAACGACGCGAGGGCAAATGTGTATGAGATTAGAATACAGTGTCACCCTGTCATGTGTGTTTATGTTTTACTGGGTTCTCCAAACACGCGTTGATTATGAACAAACACAGAAATCTTAATTATTAAGATTTCTGTGTAAACAAAGTACATATGTATAATGGTTCAACTTATGTCGTGAAGTTAATCATCACTTCATATTATTAAACAAAGACGATTTCTCATTCCCTATGTCCGTTTGTATGGTTAAATCTTTAAAACTGCGCAACGGATTCTGATGCGGTTTTTTTAATAGATAAAGCAATTAAAAAGGAAGAATTTTATATGTATAATAACATCCATTGAATTGTGGAGAAACACTATTATTGTTGAGGTTTCTAATGTGGTGTCGTAATTAATTACAGTTTTTCAGCCTTTGCAGTGATATGCAGGCTGAACCCCAAGAGATTTATCAAAATAATGTACTAAGCATTGTACACATTGAAATTGATCTGCAAAAAATCCGCGATGGTACAATGTCTATCTCTTATGGATATCCCACAATATCATATATTTGTCATTTACTTTATACGACAAACACCGGCTGATTTTCAATATTTATTAAATTTAATACCTTAAATTCATTGTTAGTTAAATATAGATCTAAATAGCCCTGTACAGCATATGATTTAAATGAATATTTTCGAAGATATTACATATTCAAAAATGTATGGGGTATCACGTTTGCGGCAGTACACGGTGCTTTCAAAAAGATATCATGGAAAACCACAAAGTTATGAACTTTTTTTTTATTACCTGGTTGTTCCAACAAAAATATGTTCAACGCACCGTGATTGGAAAAAAATATAACATGGTGTAAAAATGATTGGAATCGATTCAGTTGCTTATTCTGAACAAAATATACTCAGGTTTAGTATAAAGTAAAAATTAACATTGCATATAATTTTAATCATTGCTTTTCACCTATAGCACGTAAATATGGAAAAGTAGGTACAGAAACTACCTACAAACGTTCGAAACGGCATACTCACACAGCTCACACTAACGCCGAAGCGCACCTCGCAGTGCTGTTAGTAGCGCGTGTCACGTCAAGACAGCCGCCGGTCACGTTTAAGTATATTTCACGATCTTTTTAAAAATGCCACGAACGTGTTCCGTAATATATGGCTGCTTGAATTCGGCTTCATCAAATCAAGAGCAATCATTCTGTAACCTTCCTAACGATAGAAAAGTTAAGAATAATTTGTTGTTATAAATTATTTTTCTCGAATATTAAATCAGTTTATTCGATAATAATCAGAATGTAAAACGAAGATAGCGATGATATTCAAAACATTAAAAGTGACAATCATATCACTTCAATTGAGGGTCGGTAATTATTATGTCAACTAGGCTTAGTTTCCATATTTATTCTTTGACGACAGTTTCTTAATATTACATTTAGGAAGGCTTGCAGCTTCATTACAAACATCAGAGGGATAATTTTTGTAATTTTAGGAATATTCACTCTCTGAGGGGGTCTCTTGTACTTTAAAAGGTCCATAATCCAGTCGCAGTCAGTACCTAGACTCTCTAGAGATGAGGATCAGAAGGGCAATCCTCGTAACTCAGGGAATGTTCACAGCCTGATTTTAGTGTCAATCAAAAATACTTACAATTTCCCCATATTTTGACAAGCTTATAATATTTGTTTGTTGAGATAAGCCAACGACTAGATTTTTAAAGAGAATACCCGAAAGTTAACTTACCTTTTCTTGAAAAGTTTTGTCGGATTTTGAAACCTTTTTAACTTTGATCTAGATAACGCTAGACAGTTCAAATTCTCAGGATAATATAAAGGAGACGGGCGAAATTGGGCCTGAACTGTACACAAATGAGTTATTTGTCAATAATTTTCATTTATTTTTTTGTTTTCAATCATTTAGTACTAATTCTGGATTCGTCAGAATAAAAAAGATAATATTTAATGAAATAATACTGACTTTCTTTACTTTCACTTTTCAACAATGTTACCAGATGAAATGCGAATCATTAATAAGTTCTAATCGATACATCAAATTATTACAAAAATAAAATTAAAAATGAATCAGTACATTTCTATAGATTCGTTTTAGAAAATCTTTTAATATAAGGTCTTAATTATATTACCTATTATTTACTTATTTACAAAAACATCTTAAAACAAATTGATCAACAGATCGATTTAATAATCAATTCAACTTTTTTATTATACAGACAACAAAGTAAACTCGTGACAACGTGACGCCAAACGTCAAAAATTATTCCCTTCCGGGTTTGAACTTGCCGTAGTGGATATTGTATTTTATTGTATTTTTGTGTCGTTTTATATTATTTTGCGTCTTTGGCAACGTATATAAGATTCTGACGGTTATTATTTTGTTGTGAGAAATGCGTGACTTATTTCGAAACAACTGTACAATGACGGACCAAAGTCTTTATTGCATCAATTGCGGCATTTCTCAGGGTAATTCTATCGGATTACGACAAATAGAAGCGGAAAGCATTCTTTCAGTTATAGAGCAATGGGTTGCACCTCAAGTCGTAAGTATTTATTTAAAACTTATGTATTTAAATAAAACTTCATATTGTGATAGTTTCCGAGTTTATTCCAGCAAGGATACCTATACATATATAGGTATATTATTGAAGTAAGTTTCAATAATAATATTCCTATATATATATATATATATATATATATATATATATCACTCTATTGAACTTGATTTATTTATGTTCCAAGTAAGATTTGCAGTTTGATTATCAATTACGGAAGATAGTTCTTTTTATATGTTCTGCATCATAATTCTGTAATTATTATTTGTGGAAGCCGTCCAATCCAATATTTTTTTTTTAAAAGATACAGTTTTCTCACCGTTTTTATTTTGTACAACAAACATATACAATGTTCTGATTCATAAATCTGTAATTATTATTTGTGGAAACTGTAAATAACATACTAATATTGTTGTAGGACAAAGGATCACATCATATTTGCCAAGGATGCAGAGATTTAGTCGTGAATACTTTGAGCACAGATGAGCAACTTCCATCTTCAATGACTGGACATCGCCAAGTGTGCGTGAACTGTGGATTTCAGTTTTGCGGGCAATATCTTATTTATTGCGTTCTGACACCGTTCAAGAAAGAAGAATTCATAGTCATTTCCTCATAGATACTGCCTCAGAATGTGAGTTTTATTAGGTTTAGTTGTTTTGTATTTGAAACTACCATATGGTAATACTACTATTCTCTATAGTTTATTAATTTTTTCGCACTAATTAAGAAATATCAGTCAGATTTAGATAATAATTTTTGTATATTATTGTCACATTCATGTGAAAGATTTGGAAAAGGAATAAATGGGATATGGGTTTACAAAGGTACGAACAAAAGCTAGTGTAATATAGTTAGGCAATGTAATAAAATGCAAAGAATTATATTGCAGCCTGTATTTGTTGTTAGTTGTAAGGTGTAGATAAAAGGAGACATACATTTTCCAGCACTGTTTGCATTCTCACCTTTTTTTACACAAAAGTCTCATGACAAAATTATTTTTCAGATTTCACTGGACTTTTTTGGGTTGGACTGGACCATCTGGATCTTCAGCATCAGTAGATGTAACAAGTGAACATGATGAATCAACTTCATAGTCTAATATCGATGTAGCTAACAAACGAATATACAAAAACCAAAGACACCATGATCGTGAACATATTATGTATTCCTTTTTGCCACCGACTTCCGAAATTAGTTATATTTCACTTTGTGGTGCTTTTTTTTTAAGTCTGTTGTATTTCTTTGTATAACATACCTTCTGCTTTGCTAGAATTGCCTTACAATGCATTTAAAGCACAAATCAAATCCAAGCTTAGTTTTAAAAGCATATTATTCCGTTAATGACACCTTTCTCCAGATTTAGCTTACTGACACATTATATGAGTTCATAGAATTTTCTTTTTCACAATGCATAAATATGTGAGCTGTCACGCCTTTTATACCTGGGGCTATTATTTAGGTAAAAGTTTTTACTTATTTACATTTCCATTTTAATGATATTTTATTGTTGTTGCTTTACTGGTATTTTTGCGTGCCTAGCTGGCATATGATAAATAATTTCATTGTTGTTGTGTTTTCTTGTCTTCATTACTGTACCAACATAGTATTGTATAAAGTCATGTTTTTTTTTTAAATGAACAGACAGCTGTGCTGCTGGGGAGTTTGTTCCGCTACTTCTTTTTTCTTCTTTATTCATATAATTTTTTTTTCACAATGCATAAATATGTGAGCTGTCACGCCTTTTATACCTGGGGCCTTTATTTAGGTACTTAAAAGTTTTTACTTTTTTACATTTCCATTTTAATGTTATTTTGTTTTTGCTTTGTTGGTATTTTAGCGTGGCTAGCTGGCATATGATAAATAATTTCATTGTTGTTGTTTTCTTGTCTTCACTACTGTATGAACATATTATTGTATAAAGTCATGTTTTTTTTTTAAATGAACAGACAGCTGTGCTGCTGGGGAGTTTGTTCCGCCACTTCTTCTTCCCAGCGAAAGCACTAGGAAGTGTCGATGGGTGGGCGTTTTGGGGGACTGTCTTATGTAACAACGATGTTCAAAAAGTGCTGTATCTCAGCCTATTTTGAATAAATGATTTTTGATTTTGATTCTTTTTTTTTTTTTGTTCATACCAGCACCTATGATGGCCGGGAGTTCAATATTGTCTCCCGATCAGGGCGTCATTTGCTTCGGCTAGAGGCGTGAGGGCGCTGAGAGTCCTGCTCCCTCACGAGCTTCGCCACCTTTGCCAGCATTAGTTGTATATGATGAATTGGATGATTAATAAATCGATATAAGAGAAATATGATTTTTATTCCTGCTTACTGTTTTCTATAATTAGATTGTAAATCATCATCATCATTCTCCTGCCCTTATCCCAATTTATTTGGGGTCGGCGCAACATGTCTTTTTCTTCCATGCATCCCTATCAGAAACCATCTCGGCAGTCACCCCCTTCTTAGCCTTCACACATTCCATCCATCGTTTCTTTGGTCTTCCCCTACTCTTATAGCCATCAACATTCATAATTAAGACTCTCCTCACGACATTCTCCTCAGTTCTCCGTAACACATGCCCGTACCATGACAACCGATTTCCACACAACTTTTCAGCTACCGGTGCCACTTTCAGACTTCCTCTTATGTACTCATTTCTTATTCTATCCATTCGTGTAACACCACACATCCCTCTTAGCATTCTCATCTCGGCTGCATGCAATTGCCTTTCATTCATCCCTTTCGTAGCCCAACATTCTGATCCATACAAGACAGCAGGTCGGATCATGGTTTTATATATTTTCCCCTTAAGTTTAAGGTGAATGCGGGAGTCGCAGATTGTTCCCGTGACCTGCCGCCATTTCATCCACCCAGTGTTAATTCTGTGCTTAACCGTCCGATCTATTTCGCCATCGCTTTGCACGAGTGAACCGAGATACCGAAAGTCGGAGCAGATTGGTAGGAGTGCGCCATCAAGGGCTATGGCTCCAGAAGTGGAGAGACCGCCGAAATCGCAGAACATATATTCGGTTTTGGTTCTGCTGATTTTCAAGCCAACATTCTCCAGCTTCTGTTGCCATTTCTCCAATCTGCTCTGGATCTCAGGTCCATCTTCACCGACGAGAACAATGTCATCGGCGAACAGCATGCACCAGGGTGCCTCCTCCTGGATGTCCGACGTAAGAGCGTCCATAATCAACAGGAAGAGGTACGGACTTAAAGCCGATCCCTGGTGCAAGCCTACCGCCACACTGAACTCGTCGGTATTGCCAGCAGCCGACCGGACGTAGGTACGAGATCGACTGTACATAGCACGAATTAACTCTACATACTTCCCAGGCAAACCTTTCTCTTTCAGGGCCCACCACAGCACTTTATTGTAAATGGTTTTCCTAATTCTTTTTTAACCTCCTTTGTAACATTTAATATGCAGTTAAGCGCCGCCGGCCCTTTGGAAACCACACTCTCGATGTGTTAATGTCATAAAAATACATTCTGATAAAATCTAGTCTATAAAAAAGTCTGAATAATTATTTAATTATACCATAAGAGCGCTGACAGCTTGTAAGAAAACTTATAAAAACGCAATTGAGGTTAGTTTTGTGCAAGCTAATAATACCCTATTTCTTTTTTCTCCTAATCTGTCATTCTAAATAAAGTTTTATTTTTTAAATAGTAATAATATTGAAATGATTTAATGCAATAATCGTTGCTGTACAATCAGGCCCAACTTTGTATGAACTTTCGCCCGTCTCCTTTACAAATTCATGAAACATACTCAATTTCATGTGTGTATTTTTCATACTTTGGAGTTATTAATTACTATAATACTTCTACATGGTTGGTCCTTTCATATTTTGCTACCAACTTAAACAAAAACCGAAATTAAGATTATTTTTCACTTTGTAGTGTTTTATTTGGAAATCGATTGTTTTGTTTTTGTAAAAACAGTTTTTATTTTTTCCTTCAGAGTCATCATTTTCCTGCCCTTATCCCAATTTATTTGGGGTCGGCGCAACATGTCTTTTTCTTCCATGCATCCCTATCAGAAGCCATCTCGGCAGTCACCCCCTTCATAGCCATATCATCCTTCACACATTCCATCCATCGTTTCTTTGGTCTTCCCCTACTCTTATAGCCATCAACATTCATAATTAAGACTCTCCTCACGACATTCTCCTCAGTTCACCAATCACCAATCCACCAACCAACCTCACCAATGTACACTACCTAAATGTAAATTTTGTTGCAGCTAACTGAAACAAAAGTCCTGGTATGAGTTTTCATTACGAAACTCGATCGACGATATCGAGCGCGTTTGACACATCGATTGGCCCGCTTCAAGGTTGTAAGAACTCTCAACCAATGAGAGGGTAGACATACAGGAGTACCTAAAGGCCTAAAGCCCCCTAAGCCTTTAAAATAACACAACAATTGCCTGTTATATATCGTAACGTATATACAAAAATAATACAGTCTAAATTAAAACCATCCTTTTTTTAAGTCGGTTAAAATGTAAGACCAATAACTTTATGTCTTACGCAAATCCCATAGGAGTGTAAATTTGACGGCAGTGTAATGGAAAAAACTATAAATTTTGAGCAACATGTAAGGTTTGTAGGTTCAGGAACTTGGATCTTAGATCTGATGATAGGTCTAGGCAACCTACCTTACATGACATGTTTTTGATGAGTCATAGTTTTACTGCCGGCAGCGCGGTCCATGTTGCACTAAACCAACCACTACAGTGTTCTAATCGGCATAATATCACTAGCTTGATTACAAAATAAATGTTTAATAAAGCCCCGCAGCCGCGGGCCTTAGTTCGTATTATCGCCAAATTGCAAAAGGTTTAATCATTCTCATTTTAATACGTTCATCGGCGTGCGGTAAACTATCGCTCTAATTAACATTTTAATCACTTGTTTTACGATAGGCCGGTAATTACGGACATGTATGTGTAATTTTATCTTTTGTAACTATCATCTACTGTTCGTGTGAGAGCGGCTTATTTTAATTTAGCAACAAGCTGCTGGCAGGCTTTAGTTTATTATTTCACGGTAATTGAAATATGAAACAAATATAAATGCTCATTTTGTACGCCACAAAGAAATATATATCTACTACGATCATCACCAATCGGTATATTCATTCGGATATTGAATCATTTTTGTAATTGATAAACAAAAATCAACGTTAAGTTTCTCAGATTATGGTCCCGATTCCCTTATTCAAGAACTGTATTAAATATAATTTCAGTGCATCTTTTTTTTTTCTATTTAATTGAGGAAAGGACAGAAGATAAAATGTTCATTAAGAACTGTCAAATTAGTTTGCTCCTGACGTAAAATGACGTATTTTTGGTCGCCATATTTATAATAATTGCGTCTATACTATCTATGGAGTATCTTAATTTGACAGGATTAAAATAAAATGTTATCTTCTATCCTTTTCTTCGTGAAATAGACAGAAAAATGTGCTTTTAACTTAAAACTGGATTAGTTTATGAACCTAGAGGATCAGCGCCATTATCTGAACGAGATATTTTAAATTATGTGTTCAATTAATTTTATAGCAAAACAGCTGTCCATTCTATAGAACTTCTTCTTATCTTATTTATTCGTTATATTCATATAGTTGTAAATATTTTGCTTCATTCAACGCCAGATCTGACAAATATTTACTTGTTCGTTGAGGACAAATTGTTAACGAATTGAGTCTTATGGCTACAAAGTCAGAACCGTAACAAATTAATATTGCTAATATTTTAAATATTATGTCACAAATGGCAATTCATAATTGAAAATCATTCAAAATTAAGCCTTATGAAACCAGCTAAACGTCATTAATGATAAATAATATTATAAATACATTAATTAAGATCTCTTATTGTGAATGTTGTGCATACCTATATGTGAAGTATTTACACAAAACTGAAGACCTGTGATTACTTTTTATACCACTATTATTGTAAATATGTCGTTGGTGTGCCATAATAAATAAATAAATAAATAAACTTATTACAACACAAAGCATGAGCATTGAGCATATACACTCAACCTGCAGAGGGCTCAACCCAGCTTAAGGCTCGGTGCACACACATTCGAAGCTTCAAAGGGCGAGGCACATTCGAAGGGCTGGATCAAAATACGGTATCGAAATATTATCCTGGATAGTTTCGCCTTGAACTCTAACATTTCGGTGACGATGTAAATAAATAATGAATTGATTAAGGATGACGCAAGAGTTTTTAATCATCGACAACACAACATTGACCACTATTTCCAGTAGAGTAAGGCACAGTATTTTTAGTAGATATACCTACATATTGCCGGTAGTAATAGAAAAAAATCTCTCTAAACTTGTGAAATAAAATCCACGGATGATTACAACCTCTTAATTTTTTTATTCGACAATTACCCCTATTGATGCATTCGTGACTGTTTATTAACCCAACACCATCTAGTATAAAGACTAGAAGAAAAGGAAAGATAGAAAATACGTTTAATTGAAGTAAACATGACGCAAATATAAAACATAAACACGAAGAGCTAGACAAAGCCACAACACTGGGTTTCAACGCCAACCGAGCTTTACACGACGACGTCAACTCAACTTGATAGTAGGAGACACTAGCCCCCTTATTGGGGGAGTCTACCACCCCCTTATTATATATGAATAAGGAGGTAGTAGATGAGAGCCTCTCAGAATGTCATGACATCGAGTTGCATGCAGTACACACTCATACCAGTTTCATTCCCGTAATACCTATGTTATAAAAATATACATATTTTAATTTTGCTCGTCGTCATCGTAGCTGCATGTTAATCCGAGGCGTGTTGCAGGCGTGAGACGCGTGAACGTGAGCCGGTCCGTCGCACGCGCAGAGCCCGGCGCCGGTACCGAGCGGCCGAGCGTCGTGCGCGCGCAGCTCGATCGAGCGCCCGACCGCGACGCCGCACACCACGTCTACCGCCCGCCTCACCCGCAGCACGTCTCAGGTAATCAAAGAAAACACAGCAATCTATTGCTGTCAATCATTTTTTGTAGGTGTCATGATCTAAGATGGCCATGCTATTTATGCATTTCTAAAATAGGTACCGACTGCGATCACAATTCCATTATAGTGTGCTGATTCAACACCAACAAAAATGTCTTCCATTCTTTTTGAAAAACTCTCCACTGTTAGAATCGCACTCTTCCGTCGTAATTTTAGATAACGTTAAAATATTGAAAGAGTCCCCATAGTGAACCCCGTAGCGACACATCAACCCGTTTTATTAACCTCTTGGCCCGCTAACGATTAAATCCCAACTTTACGCATTGTTGGCTCCACAACTTATGTCGCACCATGCGCACCGTACGTACTATTTTACGCATCATCGTACTTTGTTATGTTTATCGCTACTTGGAACAAGAAAATCATATTACTTCATAGATTTCAGATAAGTGCCGTTTGGGTTTCCCATCGCTACGGCCAAGTTGTGCCAGTAACTTTGAGCTTGATAAATATAACTGTTGTTCTGAATTACAAATTCGTTCTTCTAGGTACATATATCTGGCTCAGCTTTGTCACTAAACCATCTACATGCGCACGTCATTAACATTGACAGCAGTTTTACATTTTTATTAAAAAAAAAATGTTATGGACAATTGTATTTAATAGAATACGTTTTTCATTTCCTCTATTGGCTATATTACCCCATTTATCAGTTGTTGTTATTAGTTAAAGCTGTATTCGTCATTTGTTTCCTGTCTAAATGATACCCTCTCGCTTAATAGTATCTACTACCAAGCCATCAAACAACCAAAACTGAATGCATAAAGACTTTAATATAATAGCTTATAGAAAGCGAGCCGAGCCACAGGAGGCTTTACTTACCTCTTTGTATTCTTTCTTAAAATATACTGCATTATTAAAAACGTCTCTTTCCGTGTCATGGTAAAAAATAAATGTGGCCGGAGTTGGCGGGAGGGTTGAGGAATACGTTACGAGCTTTGAACGTCGCTATTGTTTGAATGACTCCAAATGCTCTTAGCATTTCGGGCTTTTATCTTTGCAGGAAGAATTCTGGATTCAGTCGTATTTCTGCTTGTGAGCGTATAGGTCTTTATTTGTTTATAGCTACAGCTATTGGTTTTATCGTTTTAGTGCTGTTCTTTTTCATTTTATTTTAGGCATCAAATTATCTATTCTTAGATTAAAACTCTTAGTTATTTTCACATTAATCTACAGTAAAATACATATTATTCCAAGTTCAGTAATAACGCAGACGAGTGTTATCGACAGCTCGTTCATTTTCTCAACTGAGGGCAAAGTTTCAGGACTATTACAAAGACATAGTTTTTCGTCATACGGTTTACGCGCAGCGCGCAAGAACATTTCAGAATACATTATTATTGTAACACTGGAGTACGCGGCGGACGTTGTGGTTAACACAAACAAGCATGTAATAAATAAGTGCGCAGTGTGTGTGGGTGCGTAGGTGTGTGTAACCCGCCGTCGCTATGTCCCTATTCTATTGCAGTCTTGACTACTGCGGTTGAGATCCACCCGGGTCGCTTTCCCGTACACCCAAATAGAGATTAAACATTCAACGAGTTCGCATACACACTTAACCCTCATAAATATTCAGTGCAGACCGCGTACAATCAATTCTTGCAGCTCTCGCCCTCAACGAAAAAGTGTTTGAACAGCCAAATAATATGATATCAAATAGAGACGCCTAACGTTTGAATAAATATTGGGGATATGAAACTTGAATATCTTTATCTTGAATTTGGGTTTATTTTACCTCCTGTAGCTTTGTTGTGTGAGAATATTGCCGATTGATTTATTATCGCCGACCGAAGCCTCGCATTCTATAATGGAAGTATAAATATTGTTGTGGTGTGTACTACTGACAACATCATTCGTCTCTAACCGAACTAATCTCATCTGGGCAATAAACTAAGGAAGGTATTTCAAATCATATAATATTATCTAAATTGAAAAGTACAGCCTTTATAATACTACCTCAGACTTACAACGAAAGTTCCATTTATCAATGTGATATCATTGTTAAATGAATTACATCCGAATCCAAACATCAGCTATCTAAACAAAACAAATCCCATTTTTAGAGAAGCTTGGAAAGTATACAGACCGTAAGCTGTTCAAACGCTCTTATCGTGGCAAACAAAAATAGCGACAATGCTCTCACCAACGAATGTATTTAAAATGAAGAAAGCGCTCTGTCGCCTACCTGTTAACACTTCACTGCCTTTTGTTACTCGTCACTGAAATCTATAAAAGTATCATAAAAATAATAGACAACATGTACTTTATTTTATTGCCTTTAAACTTTTGGTTTATTCAAATGGTACCTCCATTTCGATTTGTTTCTTAATTCGTTTTCCTACTTTTGTCTTCTATTTATCAAATTCATAAATATGTATCTGATTCCTCTATACCCTTCACTTATTTTTTTTAATAATTATAAACTAATGCTTGACCGCAAACATGCCTGATGGTAAGCAGTGATGCAATCGTTGATGGTAAAGCGCACTAGTTTATTTAGCTTATTCTCTAAAAAAACTTTTGAGTTGGAAGGAAGACGGCAGTTGAGCGAGATGATGCAATGTTAAACTCAATAACACAACCAACGATGTTGCACCACAGGGAGATTGATCTGGAGATTGTCCACGACCAAACTCCCGACACAACAACATTTGGCGCATCATACCCGACACACATCGCAACACAACTGCTCAGACCCGTCCTCCGTACACTTGGCGGCAAGACTTTGTCTGGTGGGTGGTAACTCCTGTCGGCAGCCGATGTTATGGCCTACCATCTAGAAAAAAAAATGCAATAAAATGTCTTTCTTTTTTTAATGATTATAAAGTAGTACTTGATCGCAATCCCGCCAGATTGTAAATAGCGATGCATTCGTCGAATATCGAAAAAAAAGTCGATATCTCAGATCCTTCCTCCATACGGCTTCACCAGATATCATGCCGGAACACGTCTCTTAATTTGGTACATCTGTAGTCCGAGAATTTCATTACAAATAAATAATAAACCTTGAAAACATGCTACAAGATCTGAGTCTTGAGGTTGGACTGTCAATTAACATATACAAAACACAGGTCATGAGCAACAGCACAAAACGAAGAGTCGAGGTAGACGGACAAGGGTTACAATATGGGAATGACACATACATACTTGGGTCAAATAGCGTCTTTCAAGAACAGACAAGACAAGGAAGTCGAAAGACGAATCCAAAATGCTTGGAAGATCTACTTGCACTATTAAAAGTACATGAAAGGAAGTCTTCCTATTTCACTAAAAAGAAAACTAAATAATTGCAGCACAAACAAAAAAAAAATTAAGCACATTTTTAATATTGAGATCATAATACTTTGTATTCCTATATTTTGGCAAACAAACTATTATTATAGCGACAGATTCAAACTCAATTTTCATTTGTTTCAGGATCAAAACGGATCGACTGTTGGCGACAATCGTTCCTGGCGATTCTTGTCCTAATGCAAATGGACTTGGTCGTGTAAATTATGTTTTTGTTTTATTTTTACGTACCTCCCTTTAATATACATATTTGATTCCTATTCCAATCTAAATTGTGACCAAAACATTATGTTCTTTTTACACAGTTTAGATTCGTGTTCCTGTAAATGTGTTTAACTTTTTATTTTAACCTAAATTGTATGTAAAATTGAAACATATCATCCCAAAATTGTGATTTCATATCCCGAGTGACGAATGTTTGAGAGTGAAAATTTTATAATTGTACGAGCGTTATTCAATTCAAGTCCCGATATTAGATGTAGTATTAAGGTTCCAACTTATTATGGAAAGAATAAAATAATACAGTAAATGATTTCAACCAAAGTAACAATATGGCTTCGATTAGTATGTGTGATGTGTTTTTACCAATATTTCAGGAATATCGGGCTAGTTTGTTCAGTTTGCTCATTGAAACGTAAGCAAAATGGCCCAACTACTGTATTACGAACGTCGACTGTTTATATCAATAAGCATAATTGAAAAAAAAAAGTTTTTGGAAATGTTTCTCATTTAATAAACACTATTATTTGAGAATAATCTATCAGTACACGCATGAGTGTTCATAGTATTTCCTGCTCCATTTACACTTCAAAATATTATACCTTACATATTAAACATGCATTGTCTTCCCGCAGGCGATTTGTGTAGCGTCATACGAATATTTGTGAATCAGTGCTTCACGTAGGATAACCCTCATGAAATTGTGCCAAAAATAATCATCTCCAGAGTTATTTACACTACTGATATAATTCTTGTTAACTTAAACGTAGTCGTTTACTTCATGTTTTTTGTCTGATGATCAAGTGTACGGTCAAAGTGATAGATAATATTGTTTGTCTAAGTACTAGTGTAACCAAGCTTGCTACTCACGCTTGTCAAATTGTAAATATAAAAATTAATGCACAGTAAAAGAATTATGAAAATTTTAAACGTAATATATCTTCGAATCTAAATATTATTTGTTAATTCGACCTAATATAGATATATGTTAATGTATAAAATATATATCTTTTATTAAGAATAAGAGATATATCACTACATAGGTTACATTCATACATTTATTGTACAGATTGTGTGATTTTAAAAGTGTAAATAAATACCGATTATAATAAATTAGTATAAAATGACGTGGAGGTTTCTTTTTACTGTAACCATTTCATTCGGCGCGCGGCGATACGTCTAGAAAATTTCAGGCTTACAGAAGACCGAGCAGCTTCATTGCGATCCTATCAAGTTCTATTCAAAAACCGAATCTCAAAGTGTGGGCTACAGGAGCGGCTGCAGCGGCCATTATTACGCCGACACGTGATAGCGATAAACGTTTAAAATAATTAAAAGTGCGCGTCCGGGTCGCGCAGACAATCTTATCGGCGTTCTCACTCACTGACAGACGTTATCGCCCGTCGAGAATCTATGGCTCGCTTTAATTGATTCCCCATTTTCAATAGCTCTACAATCGGCTCTTTGTCTTTTTCTAATCGAAATTCAGTCGCAGTAGAAAGGGAGCTAACGATTTTTTCTTGAAACGACCAACCGATGGGAAGCAGAAAATAAATACTGTTTGTTAAAGTGGCTCGTGGCAGTTGGAAAAACAAGTGGCGTTAAAATAGAAGCCTTAATGGTTGGAGGGTTTGGAGTTCGCGGCGCTAACGATACAAATATATCGCTAATGTTAATAGAAATACTGCTAGCGTATCGGGCTTGTAATGTGCTGTTTTATTTATCCCTTTTGTGTTCATGGGGACTATACGGCCAATTGATACATTTTGAGCAATCTGCAACTTCCTATGTAGATATGGGTTTATTTGAAAACTATAACAAACACCATTATTTGCACGCCACAAATTTAAGTCCGAATTTCTCAGATGTGTTCTGCATTGAGTCATGAAATTTATATTAAGAAGCAATAGGCAAGGCATTCAAACTTTCTAGGAAAAACGAAGTATAACGACTACTTCTTGCTTAGTAAATGTTCAAACACATCCAAAGCAAAGACACACAAACAGACAGCATCTTCTTAATAAACTCCCGTCTCAACGGAACAAAGGCCCGGTCATCAAAGCACGTAAGCTGAAACACTAGTCGATAGTCAAAGTTTAGCGGGGCTAGTCGGCTGCGGTTGCAGTGTAAATTAAAGTTACTCCTTGCCGCGCGGTCGGGCCGGTCGCGCCGACGCCGAATTTACTGCGGAAACCAACTTATCGCCTGACGTTGAAACATGTAACTGAAATTTATCGTTTTGGTAAATTATATAGATATTTATAGATATGCTGCTCACTATTATTTTGAAGGGATTGAGCAAGCTTTTAGGTAAGTTGAAATCCTCTGTATATCTCTATACATGAAGCTCTCAAAAATAATTCCACAAGAACCACCGAGGTAAGTTGATTTCTTGATTACTAAGGTCCGTATTCCAGAAGGAAACTCAAGCATTGATCTCTGTTTAAGCATTACTTAAAACTAGTTTCAACCAATCAAATGGCTTGAAACGAGACATAAGTAGAGCTTGAGTTTTGAGTGACGTTCTGTAATACGGACCTAAGAGTGTTTGAGAGTTGTAATGTATTAGGTAGTACATATCTAAGATATATTATGGTAATCAGTTGATGATAAAGCGCACGAGTTTATTAAGAGCCTATTCACTCTAGCCTTGAAAACACTGAAATTGGAGTCAAACGGAAACACTACCGCTGGCAAACTCTTTAACTATTTCTATGTCAAATCCTTGGTGGCGCAGATTGTTCGAAAGAGGCACTATGGTCCCTGGAAGTTCAAGTGAAGTAACACGGGTGGGCTTTAGTTCTGACACGCCCTTTCGCTCCGCCCAAAGCGGGAAAGGAATTGTCAAAAAAATAAAATAAATAAAGCGCGGGGCAGCGCCGACTCCGTCCTGGCAGTGATCGCCAACAGACTGGATGTTAAGTGTTGTTATTTGATATAAAGCAATTTAACCAAAAATGACGAATATATTTCCTAAGTACGTAAAATATCCTTTTTTCGATATTGTTTGCGAACTTTGGGGAGACAACGTTCGCAAGCAATATCGAAAAAAGGAGATTTTACTTCATTACCAAACAAAAGATTGAGATAACTATCTAATTCTGATTTTACAATGCCATCCCGTATAATGCACGAGCGGGTAAGAAGGCTTGGCATCGCCGGGTCCGTCGACACTTGTAAAATTTCGCGCTCCGTTGCCCGCCTTATCTCGCGTAGGGATGCGTTAACTTATGATTCTAGTAAAATACATATTTTATGAAATACTATTTTTCGTGAGAATGAACTTAAATGTAATGTAAGTGTGGTTAGTGGGCCGTGGTGCGTTGTTGAGCTGGGTTTGTGCATGTGTGTTTGTTGGAAGGAGTAAGATATTGGTGTCTAAGCCCTTTAAGGATTATGGCCCATTTCCTTTGACTCTTAGGCAGGCCCGTGTCACCACTAGTGGAAATACTGTAAGCTGATTGTACTGTACTGATGATAATGTCCTTCATACTCAGGCAGACGACGCTCTCTCTTATGCTCTTGACTCCTTCCTGTTTGTATACTTACAGTTGCACCAACACCGTAGCTCTGCACGACTTTCCTCATTAATGTCATTAAAACCTTTGTGGGATACTTCCTACGACTTGTTTTTAGAGTTGTGGGTAAATAGAAACCAATGATGGAGATTTAAAATGGAACTGTTAATTGTCAAAATCCTTGCTACTAATTTTTACAAAATAGGCTGTCGAAGTAGTGGAGATTGTGAAACTAACTCAAAATTGATCAGCCAATCTGATGTGCGGTTCGGTGTTCTGGCGTTCACAGTGCGCCAGAAATAAATTCGTAAGGTGTAATTAGTTTTAATGCGAACGAGTCGTGTTGCGCGCGCGCCTTAATGCCGGTCGCATTCCATTACTTGAGGTGCCGCGCCGTACCATACTCAGTGTGAGCCGCGCGCTCGGTCGTATCACGCTTGCCGGGTGACTGAAAGCGCAACCGCTAAGTTTACACAGCTCCCACGACTTAAACAAAACTGTGGAGGTATGAGGAACGGAGTGTAAAGTTCACTCATGCTCCATAGAAAAGGAGGATCCTCCTATCAGACGGTCGTTGTTTCTGACGGGCACAAGTACCCAACGTGTGATGTTGGGAAGTTTTATATGTACATATATGCCAGTTGCACGGTAAACTCTGCTTGTGAGATGTAGAATCCTTATTACGTCAGTATGACGTGTTTTTTGTATGTTGTGTTTATGGCGGTATCCAAAAATCGAAGCAAATTGAATAAATTTGACTGAATTTTTATCTGAATCGTATATTAATCGCACAAATTTCATAAAGGCAAATTTGTTAAATTTTAAAGCACACTACTAATTAATTTTCAATTTGAGGCATGACCGTATCTTGTAAATAGAATATCAATGAAGTCCTCTTCAACGTCCTCTTCAGAGTGGCCAAGTACTGCTGTTCATTTTTTGTTTTGATATAGTATACAACTAGTGTGCTATTTTGCTTGACCACATTAAAGTTTTGGATATTGAATAATCATTTTGTAAGATGAATACAGAAGTTATATATACGAGCAATTCAGGAATTCTTATTTAGAAACCGAAAAAAACCGCGGTTTTATATTAAAAACCTGTAAGATACAATTGTAAGCTAAGTTAATCAGCAGGCTAATGAGGTAGCACACTATCAGTAGCAATGGGTTTTATTTTGACTTTTCAACGACATTCACTGGGTCACTTAGGTTGTTAAGCAGACACGTTTTGGAACACATGGATCAATGGATTAACAATATGCTTCGAAACGATTCCAACTGTTTGTACTAGTGCGTTACGCAAGTGGGGGGCACAACTATGAAACATGCTTGAATAATCTTTTGACGAAGCTACCAGAATACAGTATGTTAACTAACAGAGGGCGTTCCCGTTAACCCGAAGTAGTATAGCATACATACATGCTAAAAAAAATATTTCCATTCGAAAACAAAATGTTTTAAAATTTTTTCCAATAAGAAAATATTCAATAAAAATTTAAATTGACATGTAAAAGAAACACACTGTACACGCGAACATGAAAGACGGCAACGTCGCAATTTATTTATACATGACGACTACTATTTTGATTTAAAACAGGAGGTTTCAAATTTATTTCCAATTAGAATTTTTTTTTTCGGATTTTTTATGCTTATATTTCTATGCTGATATTTTTATTTTAATCTATTAATGATATATATTAACGAGTTTAAGGGAACGCCCTCTGTTATTTAACATACTGTATATAACAAATAATTAATGATCAGTTTATTTATCATAATTGCTTGGCGGACGGACATGCTGCCCTATTCTACAAACTATGCTGGGCTTACAAACTTAAAAAAAATATCTTATACCGGTTATTATTCTATTTAAATCATATTATTAATTATTTTTAATAGGAAGCAATATGAAGAAATCACAGCGGTAGAAGAAAAATGTGAAATGTATTCATTATTATAGAAAAAAATATATTAAGCTGGTTATTTTTGCAGATGATACGAATGCTATTATGTCCATAGAAAATATAGCACTTTAAGAATTAAGGTAAATAAGGTTTTGGCTTTTTTCATTCCTTGTTTACCATCAACAGTCTCAAACACAAATAAAACAATGCCATATTACTTAGAACAACGTCGACAAAATAAACACAATTGAATAATAATAATAAACTATGTAATATTAGTAGACGCCGTAAAATTTGTAGGTTAAATCTTTATTGAGGAAAACCTAAACTGGAAATAGGAGCTTTTTTTTTTACATATTATAAACCAGCGCTTGACCGCAATCCTGCCTGATGGTAAGCAGTGACGCAATCGTTGATGGTAAAGTGCACTAGTTTATTAAGAGCCTATTCACTCTAGCCTTGAAGACACTCAAATTGTAGTCCGACGGAAACACCGCCGCTGGCAAATTGTTCCAGTCCCTCGATGTACGCGGTATACCTAAAGGAGGAGGCGAAACGCTTCGTCCGGATCGTAGTGGTGTTAACAACGTAAGTGTGGAAACCAGCCGTACGACGGGTCGTCCGCTGGTGGAACGGAGATGGGGGAATTAAATCATGCAATTCCCTCGCACACTCCTCGAAATGCATCCTATAGAACACCGAAAGGCTGGCTACTCTACGCCTGTGCTCTAGGCTTTGGAGACCAACTCGAGTTAGATCAGGGTCACCAATCAGCCTCTTTGCACGTCTCTCCACTGAATCCAAAGTGGCCAGGTGACACTTGGCAGCACCAGCCCAAATGTGGCTGCAGTACTCCACACACGAACGGACCTGTGCTTTGTATAACATTAGAAGCTGCCCAGGTGTGAAGTACTGCCGGACCTTTGCGATAACGCCAAGTTTCCTGGCAGCCACCTTGGCCTTGGACCCAATGAACCGCCCAAAGTTAAGGTTCGAGGAAATCTCAACTCCCAAAAGCTGAAGGCGGTCGGAACACTCCAAGGACACATTCCGAAAAGTAGGGACCAAGGTGAACGGGCTCCTTTTGGCGGTGAATAGACACGCCTGTGTTTTGGCGGCATTGTACGCTACAAGATTGGCATTGCCCCATTCGGAGACTGCCTGCAGTGCAACACTCGTTCGCTCAACCATGGCCTCTCTTTCGGACCGGATTGATTCCCTACTAGCCCGAGCATCCGGCAGGTATCTCTCTACAACTGTGCTGTCATCTGCATACCCGGAACACCGGCATTAGTTGACATGGGCTCAGAAGAGCATCCGTCGACAACAACTCGGAGGGACCGTTCAGTCAGGAAGTCTTTTCCCAGCCAGTCAGGCTAGGGGAAATGCCGTACGCTGGAAGCTTACTCAAAAGGCCAGCGTACCATACCCGGTCGAAGGCCTTCGAGACATCAAGGGAGACAGCAATCGCTTCCCCATTCTTCTCGAGGGCCTCGCCCCACAAGTGAGTGCTAATAGCCATAAAAAGTTAAATTTGTTTAAGTTGCTATGCCCTATATATTGGTATGGACGGCCCTTGGCCCGCTCTTTTGGAACATCGGGTACGACTGGTTGCTGGTTGCTGAGAGGCGAGTTCAGACCGGAGGTAGACCTGACGTGTTATGCGAACGACACGCTCGACACCGTCGGGGGAGCTCGTACAGGAAAGTAGCGTTGTTGGCGAAGGTTGCGGTCTCACTCGTAGTGGGTCGCATACGTCACCTAGGCGTGGAGGTAGCTCTCAAGAAGGCGCAGGCTCTGGTGTTTCATGGCCCCCGGCAGGCACCGCCGCTCGTCTTACATATCGTGGTCGGCGGGGCTTGGATCGCTGTTGAGTCCAGCATGGAATACCTGGGATTGGTTGATCTTCTGTGGGCCAAAAAAAGTAGGCTCACAGAAGACTGGGAAATATACAAAGAAACCCAATACACTTACAAAAAGCAAATAAGGACAGCATGGCGGAAATTTTGTGAGTCCATAGAAAACAACAATGAAGCTGCAAGGGTAAAGAAAATCCTACAATTGATCAGAACATAACCCTTGGAGTGCTGAAATACTCGACGGCACATACACAATAACAGATCAGTAAACCAGCAAGCTCCTCCTGGAAACCCACTTCCCAGATGGTAAAGTTTATCTAAAATACTTGTGTTATTATAAGTTTATTTGATTAATATTTTATGTTGTTATGTTGAAACTGGTGGAAATAAATATCTTTTTTTTTGTAAACTCTTAGAGGACAGGACCTGGGAGGCTACACCGGAATGGACCCCAACAGACCAGGACTAATAACAGAAGACCGATTAAAGTGGACAGTCAACACTTTCAAGCCAAATAATGTCCGCGGGGCTGGGTGGCATCTTCCCAGCCTTACTACAATGGGGGTTAGAACACATCACTCCATGCCTTGTAAACACCTTTCAGACACATACCTCTAGCCTGGCGGAAGTGAAGGTTATCTTTACATCCAAGCCTAGCAAATCAGACTATATACCACCCAAATCGTACCGACCTATAAGCTTCACATCCTTCTTAGTAAAAACCCTAGAGAGAATCTGTGACCGATACATTTCCGACGGACCTCTTCGGGCAAAGCCACTTCACAAACAACAGCATGCGTACTCAACAGGCAAATTAACAGAATTCGCGCTGTACATCGTAGTATGCAAGATTGAATGCGCCGTGGACCACGAATGCTCAGCACAGGCCGTTTTCATTGACATCAAAGACGCTTTTAACAAGTCTGATTAGTTTGTGTGTTTGATTAGTCTGGCATTATCACGGCCTTGGACACGCACAACATAAACCTGTCACTGAGAGGCTGGATCGCTAATATGGTCAGTCTGTACAAGTGAAAGTGAACGACACCACAAGGGTCATTGTGGCGAAGGGATGCCCGAAAGCAGGCGTTCTCTCGCCACTACATTAAATGATAAAGGCTACTATACCGTGGGTTATGCCGACTACAAAACAATAATAATAAACGGTACAAACCAAAACACTCAGTGCAAACTAATGCATCAGGCCCGTGCTATACACACCAACTATCTGTGAACCCAACCAAAACTGAGCTGATCTTCTTCACAAAAAAGAGAAAGCTCACATCACTACAACTATCAAGAGCCTTTGGAACTACTCTAAGCCTATTTATTTACTGAAACAAAATATCTAGGCATATAAAAATCAAATCAAATCAAATCGTTTATTGCTATCCATAATGTACAGTTACAGGTGGTAAATATAATAATATAGTATTGGAAACAATTATGGACCCTGTTGGGCACAGCAAGTTTTAAATAAGTAGATATACCTGGATAAACAGTTGAGTTGGGCGAAACAAACCAATTATAATTATCACAACGAAAGCCAGCATATCCCCGTGGCAAGGCAAGCGGATGCTCGGTAAAAACTGGGGGATCAAAGTCATTTATTGGCTTGATACCACATGTTTCCGACTGAATTATCCGACCAAACCGACCTACCGAATTATCTATCACATAAGTCTCTCTAGTATGGTGGCGAAGAACTAGCCCGAACACAGCCCAAAAAGACCTCGACAAACTACAGCGGTTGGCGTGTGTGGCAATCACCAGTTGCATGAGAACCACGTCCACAGCCGCCCTGCAGGTAATTTTGGGCTAGCTGCCTTCACACTCCACCTATCAGGAACCCTGAGTAAAGACTCCAGGGTCAAACACACATGCCTAATGCTAGATGCAATTAAAAAACCACCAATTATGAAAGCACCCAATGAGAAAGTACCGACATAATACTGCTTCTAAAAGTACTATGAGATAGTGCTTGAAGAAGGGCAGTATGACTACTTAGGTCCGGAAGAGCTGAGAGTATACACCGACGGATCAAAACCGACCAAGGAACGGGCATCAGAGTGTTCTCACAAGACCTCAGCATAAATATATCCAGACCGCTAGGGATACTCAACACGATTTATGTATACGTGTGGGCATAACACTGGCGTACCAAGCCAAAAAAACCAGGAGAGTTGTGGACACTCGTGTTCGCATACTTACTGCAGCTCATCAGTCCTCCATTCTCTAAAGCAGGCATGCATCACATCAAGTTTAATAGATGAATGTATATTTTTGTAATGTGTATTTTTTTCTTTTTATGATATATCAGACCGCATCACTGTGACACTATAGTCGATAAAGGGACACAGCGGCTTATTTATTTAGGACAACCAACAAATCTTATACTAGTTACATTTATATATTACATTAATATAAAATGCTATGTTGAGTGCATACTTAATTATAGGTTGCCACAGCATGTAAACGGTTCACTGGGCAATGACGCAGCTGTCGAGCTGGCTAGAAGGTTGGTCAGTGCACCGGAGCCTATCGTGCCTATCCCCTTTATTTAAATACGCAGATAGCTATAGAGGTACACCTTCACACAAGCAGATTTGGTGGTCATCGTCACTGCATGGGCTGCAGACAGTCCAAGGAAGCTATGCCATCCCTGGATGACAGGCTAACTAAAAGACTGTGGCATCTGAATAGGAAAGGCCTGCGATTGATGAGAGGGATTATCACGGGCCACTGCTCGCTAAATAAATATCTCCACACAATAGGCAGACAGCCCTCTGTGCAGCCCTCTTGCATGGAGGTTGATGAGACAGTTGCGCATGTACTCTTAGAATGTACAGGCGTCGCCAAAATTAGAAGTAAAACCATAGGGGCACCAAGATCTTACACCGATGTGCTTAACAAGCCAGGAGACTTAATGGGCTTCTAGAGGGAGGTGGGCTGGTTGGAATAACATCTAACGGCCGCCATAACATAGAAGAGAAATCAGTTTCATCCATCCAGTCTCCGAAGTGTTCCACGCGTACCCTTCTCAGACGTTGCGGGGAAGTCAAACACCTCATTCATATCTTCATCGCCGGTGTCGCCATTAGCCAGACGAGAGCAAATAGAGATAATATGATGGAATCACCTGGATGGTGACATGCTCGATACACGTCAGCTGTCCCGTCCTTCATAATATATCTCCGGTAGTTATTCGTAAAGATAACTTCGTCCATAATTGCACAAGCGAAACCTTCAGTTTCCTCGAAAATATCACCAAAACGTAGCCAGGATACGGAAGTTATTAGTTATTTACGGAAGTTAGGATCGGGTTCATGAAGAGCCTGATAAAAGCGTCCGTGCAGTTCCTTGCTTGCCATACCTACTTGCGGTCATCAGTAGTAAATATTATATGTAGGGTTGTGCCAGTTCTCTTTCGCCATGGACAGCGGGGTGAGCCCCTTGTCTACTACGACCACGTCACGGTGCATACCACCTCAGTTTTAAAAAAATATTCTCTGAGACTCTCGCTTGTGGTAGGGTTTTCACATTTAAATGCCTCAACCGCCCACTTCCGTGAGATATACAGTTTCATCACCAACGATCATGAGTGCTGCATTCAGTTTGTGGTCAGCAGTGTACGGACCCTTCTATTTAGGGCGTCGAGCTAAGTTTGAGCCAATTTAAATCGTAAAGGGTACATCAAAACCGGCATGACCCACCTATTGAAGGTGCGCACCTTATTTCCGCCCGAAAGAAGACTATTCAATACCTTCTTCAGATGCTCCTTCAACAATTGCTTCATGTCAGCATCGTTGATACTTAACGCTTCCGACATATGCAAATATTTATAGCTTTTGAATGAGGAAAGGGTATGAGATGCGAAAATGTAGTTCCCGCAGATTCTATAATCTTCCCCCGCTTTACTGTACTGTACATTTGTCACAATGTGTGGAATTTGGTGTACAAATTCCATCCTGATGCCACTTCTAAAAGTTTCAGTTACTTTCAGTAGCATCATGAGATGGAATGTGTTGGGGTCAAAGGGTTTCAAATCATCCATGTAGAAGAGGTAAGATATGACTTGACCACCTCTCCTTAATCGGTAACCAAGACCTGAATCCTCCAGTAGCATGCTTAGAGGATTCAGGGCTAAGCAGAACAAAAGTGAACTCAGACTGTCGCACTGGAATATTGCCCGCTTAATACATATATATTATGTGTCTCAGAGTCACATCCCAGAACTTTTTTTTTTCTTTTTATGACATATAAACTAGCGCTTGGCCGTAATCCCGCCTGATGGTAAGCAGTGACGCAATCGTTGATGGTAAAGCGCACTAGTTTATTAAGAGCCTATTCATTCTAGCCTTGAAGACACTCAAATTGTAGTCCGACGGAAACACCGCAGCTGGCAAATTGTTCCAGTCCCTCGATGTACGCGGTATAAAAGAAGAGGCGAAACGCTTCGTCCAGATTGTAAGTGGTATTAACAACGTAAGGGTGGAAACTGACCGTACGACGGATCGTCCGATGGTGGAAGGGAGATGGAAGCACACTCACAAAATGCATCTTATAGAACATCGAAAGGCTGGCTACTCTACGCCTGTGCATTAGTTTTAGGCATTGGAGACCTCTTCGCACTCCTCTCCACTGAATCAAAAGTGGCCAGGTGTCATTTTGCAGCACCAGCCCAAATATGGTTGCAGTACTCCACACACGAACGGATCTGTGCTCTGTATAACATTAGAAGCTGCCCGCTTAGCTGCTTTTTGCCTGAAGAAAAGTTTCCAGGCAGCCACCTTGGCCTTGGACCCAATGAACCGCCCAAAGTTTAGATTCGAGAAAATCTCAACTCCCAAACGCTGAAGGCGGTCGGTACACTCCAAGGATACATTCCGAAGAGAAGGAGCCAAGGTGACCGGGCTCCTTTTGGATCAAATCATCTATTCTAATATATAAAGCTGAAGAGTTTCTTTGTTTGTTTTTTTGTTTGAACGCGATAATCTCAGGAACTACGGGCACGATTTGAAAAAATATTGGTTGGATAGCCCATTAATCTAGGAAGGCTTTAAGCTATATAACATCACGCTGCGATCAATAGGAGCGGAGCGTAACTAAACCACGCGAACGAAATCGCTGCCGACCGCTAGTCTTGTATAAAGCGAAAATTATTCCAGAAAGCAACTATATAACATTCTATTGATGACAAGAAGGCCTAGGATATTGAGCTGCTCCAATAGGTTTAGAAAGTTAATGTTGATTTAGTATTTGCAATTTTTGCACTTTTATCTCTTACTTCTGCAGTTATGTACGATTTCTGCCATGAATGACATGAACATTCCCTAAATAAAATATTATCAGTATTTTATTTTTAATAATATTTTAATTTATTTGCTTTATGAATATTATTTGATATTTACTTTGTGAAGTAGGTATTACATATTTTCATTATTATTTTTATTTTAATGTGAGGATTATATAGGTCATTACTGTTTCCCTTTTTTTATTTTATTTCTTATTTACTTGAAATTATGATCTGGTGGATTGAGTGATTTACACGGCCTACCCAAATGTTATTTGTTTTTGTTCGTCAAATCGAAGAGCTCCTAAAGTGCCGAGTTGAACTGCAAGATTTTTTAACAAATGCGTGCACTGACTGGTCTACTCAATCTGCATGGTTCTTTCCTAAAAAGACCATTTCAGACACCAATCTGCATGGTCCTAAAAGGCCTAGGATATTAAGCTACTCCAATAAGTTTAGAAAGTGAATTTTTATTTGAAATTTTAATTTTTATGTAGAGTTACATGCAGATGCGCGGATACAGTTTGACATGATATTTTTATGTATACAATGGCATTTTTTTAACTTCGTAACGTATTCTATTATTTATTGTAAATTTGTAGACTGTGGGTAAAAGACCATTTCAGACATTGATTCTACATTAGTCTTCATATAATCTGACCAAGAGTACCTATGTTTCGTCTTTAGATCATTCTGGCCTCTGACTTTGTTTCGACTTTTCTTCTCACAGTAGTCAGATAGGAAACGCCGAACACATCTAGTTAAAAAAAATGGGAAAAGGAAAAGAATTACTTGTAAAAGTGTTTACATAAATCTACTTACAGAAAATACATAATTTATCATTTCGACAGAATGTTAAAATGGTTAATGAAATAAATAGATAAACTTGGTCTCAGCAGCCAAAGTAAATGGCAAAATAATATTTAATAGAAAACGCAAAAAAAAAAAATGTTGGTCATCGAACTCACGGACCGCATCTTATATGGCGAACATTAATATTTTAAATTGTTTACTTCGTTGACAAAATATTCATTCTTAAACATGTCAAGATTGTTTGCTTATCTCCTTTTAAATATGAAGTGATGCCATGTCAGCGTCTGCAGTCTTTAATACATTTTCTCGTTAATTCGATCCCATCTGTTATTGTTTGCATTTTTCAATATCGTCTATGAGACACCTAGACCTGTTAGAAATATCTGTGCAAAATATGAGCACAATAAATTTAGTAGTTTATCTAAAAATCTGTAACATGCGTCCAAACATTCCGTAACTCAGGTCTCATTATAGGAAACGTCAAATGCTAAATAAAGTATCCAAAATCAGCTTCACTGCTTTTCCTAGAAGACTACAGTATTATATCGTCTATTGATGCCATATCCATTCCTTTTACAAGCAATTAAGCCATTTATTTTTATATAAACTGCCATAAAAGATAAGTGTGCCAAGTGGGCACAATAAAATAACGATGTGGGCAATATCAATTCATTGTTTGCACAACAGAGACACATAGTGGGCCTCCGCGGCATAACCGTCACGTCCCCAACCCTTTTTCTTCATAATACAAGAACACTTTGGGCGTAATATTTCATATTTAAAAGTAATATCATATTTTTCCCTTACTGGCGGGGTTGTTACATTTACAAGTATCTATATCTTTTCGTTTTGTGGTGTTCTCTGGCATGTAACGCCTCAATCATTTTGTGACCAAGTATTTTAATTGATGTACAACTAGTAGCTAAGATATCCATGCAGTCTTGCATTGACCATATCCAACAAATATTCATACTTTTTATAGATACATTTTCCAATTTTCCTGTACCTAAATGAGAATCAAAATTTTGTTTCATTAAAATCTTAATTTGTAATAACAAAAACATGCTTTAATTAATGTTAGTCAACTCGGTCCAGCTGAAAAGATAGAGCGTATCAACAAATAGCTATATTATTATTTTTTTTTTTTTTTATAAAATTGTTTGTCTTTAGTCATTGCAATTGGTCCTAAACCGTTATAATTTAAGTTAAAATACACATATAACGACGTAATAACTACGGTGTCCACAACAAGAACTCCGTTGTTCTTTTGTTATATTTCTTCTTCTTTGTTGTCCATAAATATTGGTGGCATTTAGCCTTGCCGCCGCACACTTTATGTTCTGAGGACGAGAGGTCATCCTCTCCAGGGATGTACCCACCAGGAAAGGGCGGCATGGTGCTCGTCGTGGTCATCATAGATGTTGTTCGACTGGAACTCGTGTATGGACCTATACTGTCACTTACTGGAATAGGTGCGGCCGTACTCGTTGACGACCCATGAGCTTTTGGGTAGAATTCTTGCTGATATTCATTATTTAAATAAATACCTTGTGGGTTTGGTTGGTGTTCATGGTGATCTCTAATTCTAAAATCTGAAGGGAGAACTTGTGGCACCAATTGGTATTCTTGGAAATATCTATTTTCATCATTTTTTTGACGTTTTGCAGCATGAGGGGCTTGTTGTCCTGGTCGCAGACTCGCCCGTAGTAATAGTTTTGGCATCATTTTTTGTCTGGGAGTCCTTGCGAAATTTTCAGGGTTATTGTTTGCTTGTTTATGAAGCATCATTTGATGCTTAATCGTGCCGAGTGGCTCGGACCCCAGTTGTCTGGATGGCGTTTGAGTTGGAACTCGGGAATATCTTAACATTTCAGCAGTTGGCGTTACCTGAAGTCTAGTTTCTGGCTGTCTCTGAATTGTGTTACATACTGTCTCCTCATCTCTATATATTCCTCCTTCATATCTTGCTGCAATATCTATACAAGTAGTTGCTTTGTGATTCAAAAAAAGTTGAACGGTCTCTGGCTGCGCGAGGTGAATTGGTAGCATGACTTTAGTTCTGTGAATATTTGTCATATCTGCTACTGAACGGTACTGGAACTGGTTTGTAGACACTGGTAACTTGAAAATGACAATGCAGAAGAGTATAATGTAAAACATCACTTATCAGTAAATCCCAATGACCATTATTTATGAAGAAAACGCAGTGAGGCGACAGCCAGATGTAGACTATGTAAATATTTGAGATTATAATCAGATTGGCCTTTGTTGTGTTCTGGTATGAAAGTAATAAAAAATGAAATGTTAATATTTAAATGCATTTCTTGACAGAATACAGTTTTTTGATTTAAGTAAATCAAAATGAGTTACTACTGTGTTATCAAATGAACTATCAAGACCTTTTTACGAAATCACTATGAATTAGTCATAATACTGGTATTCTGCTGAGTCCACTTAGACTGGATGCCCAGCCCTACATAGTTGGGAATAGGCTAGCCAGAAGAAGAAGAAGAATTAGTCAAAACCAAAACTCTGATTTCAACTAGGAACAGAAATATAATGTACAATAATTGCAGTTCCGCATGGAGAAGGATGAGCAAAAATTTTCATAATTCTATTACAAAAATGTTTTACTGTGTTTAGTATACATTAATCAAATAAATATCCCAGTTAGATGCTGGTAAGAGCCTTGGCCGTACTTCCGAGATTTTTCTGCTAGCCGTGGAATACCTCATAAGCACGTCACTTTATGTTGCCTGCGACTGACTTAGTGAGAAAATTAATGAGTTTGCATTATTTAAAAAAAAATGGTAAAATAGCAGGGGGTAACCTATTTTTCCTGTTTTTTTCTAAATGTTATACCAGAGGTGCAACACTATTGCAGTTGCATGGTTTGTACCTACAGGGATATCGATTCCATTGATGCCTCCTCATCATTTAATTTAAATTATCTAAGGAGCCTCTCCAAATCGGCTGCAAGCAATGTGTTCTCCTTACAAAGGTCACAAGTGTCTCGAGATGTGTTAAAGACATTTATAAATTACATATACTATTGAATTAGCAACCAGATTGATTGTCCAGAGTCTAAATAAACCTTTGGAAGACGAACAGTATGTTTATAAATACTCATATCATGGATATGTAATCGTATAATTTTAATAATATGATTGTTTACAAAATGTATTTTTTAAATATGAGTTTTAAAATTTTTTAAGGTTTTTTTTTCACAGAAGTTATCCTTGGTCTGCTTCTCTTCTGATAATCTGACGAACTTTGCGGACTCTATATCTGAAGTGGTGCGTCTATCATAAACTACTATTTTGTTTTGTACAATTACTGTCATATTATACTTCATATCACTCCCGAAGATGATTACCAATTTACATGCAGCAGTACGTAGTATGGTGCCGTCCTTGTCACACTTTAAAGACTTTTCATAAAGAAAAGAAAAAAAAAATATTCAAATACCCGCTCATCGACCCCACTCCGGTCTCACTGTCCTATGTTCATTACGTTTTTTTTTGCTGTCCGAGTCACACGCATCATTTTGTGCAAAAAATTACCGTTGCGACTAAGTTGTTTCCAGATTGTCCAATCTGATTTTGCGTAATCATGGTGAAGAAAAGTTCACGTTCGAAAGATATTGATGATTATAGTGGTTTATTTAAGAAATTAAAGAAATTAGGGAAAAAGTGAAACATAGATCTAGATTGAGATTGCCTTCAACGTCATCCTAAAGTGATCAGGTTAAGCGTGATACTCACCAAGAGGAAGTTATTGAAAGTAAGTAGCCTAATCTGTAGTTGCTAATATAGATGTCTAGTAGGTACCTACAATGCGCAAGCGCCTGCCGCCACGCGCCGCCCGTCAGGCGCCACTCTGTCGGCCTCGGGTACCGGTACGATCCTGCGTTGCCGCTGTCACAGCACCGCTAAAAATTGTTTTTTATCTACCTTTTTATTAACTTTATATAACAAAAGTTTTATGTAAATCATGAAACAAGTTTTATTGGTACTAAGTATATTTAAACTAGTTATTAGATGGTAATAAGCAAAGATTAATCGAACTATAAAATGTATGTATTTGTAGTCGTATAAGTAGCTAGGTATTAAATGTATGAACGTAACGTAACGTCTATATTAAATCGCGATATTGTTACCTATAAACATCGCTCGATGTAAACCGCCTATGAGCGTTGACCTACCTATTTTTTGTTTTTTATTTACTTCGTTTATATTGCGCCTAAGTCTTATAAAAGTACTTACCTAATGTGCTCCGCGTAAATCGTGTCTGAGCGTAAAGTACTTGCACACCTTGCTCCGCGTAAATCGCGTGTCTGAGCGTAAAGTACTTGCACACCTTGCTCCGCGTAAATCGCGTCTGAGCGTAAAGTACTTGCATACTTTGCTCCGCGTCAATCGCGTCTGAGCATAAAGTGCCTACTTGTATACCTTGCTCCGCGTAAATCGCGTCCGAGCAAAAAGTACTTGCATACCTTGCTCCGCGTAAATCGCGTCCGAGCATAAATTACTTGCATACCTTGCTCCGCGTAAATCGCGTCTGAGCGTAAAGTACTTATCCCAACTTGCTTCGCATAAGTCGCATCTGAACGGAAAGTGCTTGCATAGCTTGCTCTGCGTAAATCGCGTCTGAGCCTGGATTACCTATTTACATCCGCGTTAATCGCGTTGCATTACTAGAATGGCTACCAATATTGTTATTATAAAGATTTTGGTTGCTATTTGCTATAAAAGAGAGATTCTTGATATGTTAGGAGATGATCCTTCCTTGGATAAAAGTTTTGGTGAAACCTTACATGAAGACATTGCATCCAGGTGCGAGCACACAAGTAAAGAAAAGCCAGCTGATCGAATAAAAGAATATTTGCCTCCAGAAAACTGTCCACACCTAAAAGACCCGGCGTAGAATCTCGAGATCAAAGCTGCGCTTACAGAAACAATTAATAAGAGAGATGTTTACAGCCAAAGTCACCAGAATCAGCTTGGTAGTGGTCTGGCTGCACTCGGAAAAGCGATCAATATAGCTCTAAAAATAAAACAGATTTCCGAGATATCATAAAGCCACTCAGTGATGCAGCTAAACTTTTTTGTGATATACACTATAAAGAATCTCTCTCAAGACGGTTTGCCGCTATAAATACTCTAAATAAGCAAACCCGACGTACTATAAGAAATACGCAAATAGACAATTTTTTATATTTGGTTCAGAGTTGGCCGAACACTTGAAATCGTCCAAAACTATATCAAAATCTAGTATGGAACTACGCCCTCGTATGCCAGCAGTGCGACCTGCCATTAAAACACAGCACGCGCTCTAATCTGGTCCATCCATATCAGCGCGTCGAGGGGCTTTAAACGCGAGGGGGGCGTCGCGGACTGCCACCGCCGGGCCGCGAGTGTATCCGCCCCACTAGACGGCCCGACAGCCGCTGTCGCGCAACCGCAACCCGATGCACACCAGGAGCCACACACGGTACCGCTCAAGGAGGAACTGACTTCAGAACCAGAGGTACACTCATCAATTGTCGGCAGATTGCAGTTTTATTATAATTATTGGTGTACTATTACGAATGACTCCAATATTCTGTCTTGGGGTCAAGGTTATAAAATTCCCTTTAAGGAGGAACCCGTACAAAAAATAATACCTAAAAATGACCGATTTTCTTCTTGTGAATCTAAAATAATCCAAGAATCTATACTTAAACATCTTGATCCAAAATATATTTCATTGTGGAACCCCTGTGATGATCAGTTTTTTGTCGCCCGTATTCACAGTTCTAAAACCGAATGGTGAACATCATTTTATACTAAATTTAAAGGAACTAAATAAATTCATCAAAGTGGAGCATTTTAAAATGGAGCATTACCGTACTGCACTAAAGCTCCTAGACCAAAAGTAATTTATGGCTACATTTGATTTAAAGGATGCTTAGGCTCACTTTTTGATAACAATTAATAATGAAGAACGTAAAAAGCTACGCTTTTATTGGAATTCACAACTTTATGAGTTTAATGTTATACCATTTGAGCTTTGCACTGCTCCACTTGTTTTCACAAAGCTACTAAAACCTGAATTACAATCTCTACGTTCGGACGGCTAAATGTCGGTTAATTACCTATACGATTTTTTATGTATTGGCTCTAACATTGAGTGCGTTGGAATGTTACTGCTACAAGAGAAATATTAGAATCATTTGGACTCCTAATAAATAATTTGAAAAAGGACCAGTTGACACGAAAATTCGCATTAATAACGCAGTCAGGTCTTTTTCACAAACGAAAATGTGCAGAATAAGACAACTTGTGGAATTTCTAGGACTTTTGACATCAGCATGCCCAGCCGTACAGTACGGTTGGGTGTATACTAGGCAAAAAGAACGCGACAAATTCTTAGCTTTATACTATTCTGATAATTATAATAAGCGTATGGTTTTGCCTAGCTGTCTACAGCCAGATTTTAAATGGTGGAGTGACAATATTGAAACAAGCTATTCATCTATTCAAAGTAATGATTATTTACTAGAAATATTTTGCGATGCATCTCGTACAGATTGGCGAGTACCATGTAACAGCGAAATACCTGGTGGTAATTGGAGTGCAAGAGAGATTAAAAATCATATTAACTTCTTAGAACTAAAAGCTGCCTTTTATGCGATAAAAATGTTTGGCTCTCATTTAAGTAATTGGAATTTCCTTCTCAAAATAGATAATACAACATCCATTGCTTACATTAATAAATTGGGAGGAATACAACACACTCGCTTAAACGATCTTACACGACATATGGAAGTGTTTTGAAAAGTGTAGAATTTTCATATTTGCGATATATTCAATCTAGCGATAATGTTGATGCAGATCGCGCTTCGCACTAATAGTCCATCGATACCGAGTGGCAACTAGCTGACTACGCGTTTTCTGAAATTTGAGCTAAGTTTAGCACCCTCCATTTTGATCTCTTCGCAAGCATACAGAATCTTATGTGTGACAGGTATGCTTCGTGGAAGATTGATCCGCAGTCAGAAGAAGTTTATGCATTTACGTTTAAATGGACAAACATAATATAATTTTACGCATTTTCACCATTTTGCCTTATTACAAAAGTTCCTCACAAATTCGTAAATGATAAAGCCGAAGGCATTATTGTGTTTTCCTACTGGCCCTCACAGCCGTGGATTCCGCTATATCGAAAACTACTTGTGTCACAAGAAATATTTTTTGAGCCGAGCTAATGCATTCTCCTTTCAGAGAAGCACACTCACTGTATAAGCCTTACCCTGGTGGCAGCTATATTATCCGGCAGTCGTTGATTGAACGTGGCGTACCAGTATCGTCACTAGATTTACTCATGGCTTCGCTAGCCCAAAATACACTATCTCTGTATAATTCCTCATTAAAGTTTTGGTTGGAGTTTGATCAACAAAAAACATTGCAGTTTCTGGATTGACGGTATGTCTGGCAATAGAACATTTTTGTCAGATAGGCATAATGCTGGGGCTAGCTATAGTACTTTAAATACCACGAGATCCACTTTAACGTTGGTTCGGGGTAATTCAATAATGAAAACTGATTATGTGAATAGATTATTGAAAGGTTCTTTTAGACTAAATCCTCCTACTCCTAAATATGATACAACATGGGATAGCTCTGTGGTTTTAAATTATTTAAGTGATTATTATCCTTATGATAATGTGAGCCTTAATGCTTTATCATATAAAACTGTCGCTTTGATTGCCATTGTGTCAACTCAGAGAATTTCAACTCTTAGCTTAATCAAAAATAATAATATTACTGAAAGTAATGATTCAATTGTATTAAAAAAATACTGACTTAATTATATCGTCAAGACCCTGCGCTTACCAACCCCTGATCAGACTGCCTTTTTTTAAAGAGAACCGTAATATATGTCCAGCCATCGCATCGAAAGCATACTTAGATAAAACAAGATCTATTAGAAACACTGAGACAAATAATTTATTCATAAGTTTTCGTAAGCTTCACAGGAAAATTGGCCTTCAAACTTTATCCCACAGGGTAAAGGATACTCTCCAAAGAAGCGCTGTGGACGTGTCAATGTTGGTGCACATAGCACAAGGCACGCGGCGTACATCAGTTCAGTCTGCAGGCGGTTCGAAGGGCTGTGGGCTGGAGTAATATCTCTAATATTTTTCAAACGTATTATAATAGAGAAACTATTGAATCGATAGGAAATCGCCTCCCAAATTCATTGTTTACTTAATTGTATGAATCTTTATCCTTATTTACTGTTAACACAAAAACTGCAGTTTGCTAATAAATATTGCAAATCAATTGTTTATAAATTTGTTTAATCATTACCATTTCGAAACAAAAAAGAAAAATCTGTATAAATTTTATATTACACTCTAAACATCTGCATGTAAATTGGTAATCATCTTCGGGAGTGATATGAAGTATAATTTAGAATTAAACGAACTTACCTTGTGAAGTTCGATTCTAATTATACGAAGATCACGAACCGAAGATGATTACCACAACCCTCCCGGCCCTAAAGCCCAATATTTTTCTTATTTGGTTAGACTAGCCCTAAAACGTAATGAACATAGGACAGTGAGACCGGAGTGGGGTCGATGAGCGGGTATTTGAATATTTTTTTTCTTTTCTTTATGAAAAGTCTTTAAAGTGTGACAAGGACGGCACCATACTACGTACTGCTGCATGTAAATTGGTAATCATCTTCGGTTCGTGATCTTCGTATAATTAGAATCGAACTTCACAAGGTAAGTTCGTTTAATTCTAAATTATTGTGCCTACATTTATGAAATGCCATGAATTTATTACATCGTCTATAATGTAAATTAAACGCATAACATCCGTAAGTGGTTGCCTTAAACATCCAAATTACAATAATGATCTTGCTACTCAAAACTAATGTTCCTGCCTGACACATTGTCGAGGCAAATTTTATTAATTGAGTATGTTTTTTTATCGCCAACCCGCATTGAGCAAGCGTGGGGATTACGCTCAAACCTTCTCCGTATCAGAGGAAACCTGTGCTCAGCAGTGGGACGGTAAAAAGGTTGATGATGATGTTTTTTTTTAAGTAAAAATATATTCTAGTTAGTAAAGGATTTCTAGCTTGTTAGTCAGACTGTGCTCTTTTCTCCTACCTGGAGTCAGGAGTTGTGCTATGGTAATAGACAAACACTCCATTACGTAAAACTTATTCTTAAGTGGCGAAATGAACGTGTACGGGAATAACAGTCATATAGACCCGATGTTTTGTCATTGCATCCTCGCAGGGTGTCGGGGTCAGGAGCGTCTGTATCCCTCAGCATCAGCATTGTATCAAGAGACGTTGTTATTGAGTTCCCTTTATCTGGGTTGCTCACGGTTATTACCGCGCCCGTCTCGTCGTTGACAAGGGTAAATCCCCTTTCTTCATATTCCCGCACACGTTTCGTTCGCCTGGCGGTTTTTATGTCCGTCCGTTACAATAAATATAATATAACGGTGTGCATGTCGAATATGGACAATGTTTACTAGTTTCAAATGGAGATACAAGTGACGTAAATTCACTACAGTTTTATTACTATTTCCTTTGTTCATTGTAAACATTCATCATAATCTTGCTTTTGGTGCCAATTCAACCGTAATCAAAGGGGAAATTCTCTTAAGAACGTTCACAATCTTCGTAACATACTATCAGTAACAACGGGTTGTATTGTGGCAGTTTAAAAACATTATTTACATTGTTGGACATCAACATTTTGCAAACATAATTATGAAGCAACGAATTAGCAATATGCTTCAAAATTATTCAAATTAAAAATAGTATAATACGCAATTAGGGTGCTGATCTCAATATCATCATCATCATCAACCTTTTTTATCGGCCCACTGCTGGGCATAGGTCTCCTCTAATACAGAGAAGGATTGAGCGTAATCACCACGCTTGATCAATGCGCGTTGGCACCGTATCTCAATACCGATCGGTCAAAAATATCGACGCTAGGAAGTCATATTAATAACCATTTTGGTCAAAATTTTATTATTTAGATCGTTGGAATCGACTGTTTTGTCTCTTTCTAATGCTCTAAGTTCCATTTATATCCGGGCACTTTTGTGGTACTTACATCAACTGTACTGTAAATGTGTATGGTATACATATATAAGAAAGTTGGTCGTAATTCATTATTGTCTGTGTTAATAAAGATTTAATAATAAGACACTATCTAATCATTTTCAATATTATACTTCTTTTTTGTCATGTTGAAGTTAAAACACTAGAATTTTCAGTTCATTAAAATTACTTGGACGTTGGACGCAATTTGTTACAAATGTTTAATAATAAGTTGTTCCATCACACATTTTGACCTTAAAGAAAGAAAATACATTTATTTAGCACAGATTAAAAGACAGAATACATCAGATAAAGACAAAATGCAATTTTAAAAAAGTAATAGAAATAAATAAATATAACAATAATAAATCAAATAAGTCTCTCCAGCGGTGCCAAGTAGACTATCGGTATATTGAAGCGCTGAAGGGTTTGTACGAAAACGCCACCATGTCAGTCCGAATACAGGACCAGATCTCGAAACCAATACCTCTGCAGCGTGGTGTCAGACAGGGAGATGTTATCTCCCCAAAACTGTTCACCGCTGCATTGGAGGATGTCTTCAAGGTTCTGGAGTAGAAAGGACTGGGCATCTACATCAGTGGCGAGTACATGACACACCTTCGGTTTGCTGATGATATCGTAGTAGTGATTGTATCGCTGAGACCGCGGAGGACCTGAGTACAATGCTCGAAGACCTCAGTAGAGCCTCCGAGCGAGTCGGTCTTAAAATAAACATGGTCAAGACGAAAGTCATGTCTAATGCCCATGTTGTACCGACACCTATAATGATTGGAGACTCTGTTCTCGAAGTTGTTGACAGTTACGTGTTGTAACGCTTTACTCTTTGTTTATATAAACTCAGGGTGGCTAACTCCACCCTTACCCGGCAGTTACAGTAAATTTAATTATGTATATACTTGGTAGCTAGGAGCATTAAATAAAACTATAAATGGATACAATTACAAATTTATTTTATAATTACCCTGTGTCATAAATATATGACAAAACAATCTCCTAACTTACCTAGTCGATTTCCTGACTCACTCCGTCTCGGGTCGGAGTGGGACAGGGAATCCACATGAGACAATTCAGCAAGCTCAGGGTCGCTTGATAAAGGATTCGTGAGGTGAACCGTTGTGATCACGGCTCAGTCGTTACAAAAGTATCTCAGGTTATGCACACAATATCAAGCCAATAGCCTACTTACATGCAACCTGTTGGAAACCCACTCTCACTCACTAGATACATCAAAACAAAGAAACAAGGACAGGGAGTCTACGTTTCGGATTAGCTCTCCTGACTAACGCTTCTGGTTTACGGTACAAAGACCCTTGGCTTCACTAACTGACGGGTGTCAGATTAATGCACGGTTGAACGCGGCCTGCGGGATTAGGTATTTCGGGAACACCCGGAGCAAAGTAATCATGACAGCTTATACCTGTCTAGTCGTCGTCGAAAGAGAATTGGATGTGCCGTACCATCGGGGTTCAGCACACTTCCACTCCAAACAAGCCTGATCCAATCGGAATCAAGGCCACCTGAGGTAAGTCACGACGCGACGCCACCACACGGGTTCTCACCCTAGGCCCGCCAAAAAGAGCCAAATGTAGAACATCATTTAACCTAAGTCAGCACTATAGAACAAGAAAACACGTGGAGAAATATTCCGGGTACAGAAATGAATACTCACAGAGAGATGAGCCAAACTGCTAGACGCACAACCCCATGGGGTTTATTGCACCACACGCCAACCTTGCGTACCAGCAACGTCAGCAAAACCCGCCACACCGAGCAAGCTTCGGTCGTTCTTCTGGAAGCTTCTCTAGCCCTGCGATCGACCGCTCCCAATTGTCTTTTCCTGAACCATAGACTAGCGCGTTCCGTGACTTGTATTTTAATTTCAGACTCATGAGTTGGTTCTTATTTTTTTTAATATCTCTTTATCCTAAGTCCTTTTTATTTTATTTAACCCGGTCGTTCTTTATTTGAATTTATTTATTATATTAACGACTGTCCTTTCGCGCAACGCCATCTCTCGGCTCGATGCAAAATATGTGACCCGAGTTTAGCCCGAGTCCAAGAGATGTCGCCTTCTGCTATATTTTTGCTACGTGACAGTGTACCTTCTACAAACTATCCAGTTAGGAAGGTCCAACTTCGAGAAAGAGGTAGATCGTCGAATCCAACTCGGCTGGGCTGCTGTCGGTAAGCTACGTAAAATCTTTTCGTCCGAAATACCGCAGTGTCTCAAGACAAAAGTCTTTACTAGTGTGTGTTGCCAGTGATGACTTATGGAATTGAGACGAGGTCGCTAATAATGGGCCTTATAAGAAGGCTCAAAGTCATTCAAAGGGCAATGGAGAGGGCTATGCTTGGGGTTTCACTGCGCGATCGAATCAGGAATGAGGAGATCCGCAGAAGAACGAGAGTAACCGACATAGCCCGAAGAATTGCAACACTAAAGTGGCAATGGGCTGGATACATTGCCCGTAGGACCGATGCTGGATGGGGCCGACGGATTCTCGAGTGGCGACCACGCCCCGGAAGACGTAGCGTGGGTAGACCCCCGACAGGGTGGACTGACGACCTGGTGAAGGTCGCGGGAAACCGCTGGATGCGGGAGGCGCAGGACCGGTCGTCGTGGAGAACCACGGAATAGTTAATATAAGACTGGAAAGGCCGTGTGGGCGTGGCAGCCGTGCCACACATGTGAGACGCAAATCTTATGTCGACCGAACGTCCGAAACATTCATTTAGTATTCTTTAAAATGCCGTATTGTGCAATTATAACATGCAGGGCAAAAAGCCAGACCTCAAATCAATAAGAAAGTCCGCGTACGATGTAGTGAATCCAATGCGTCCTCTACACTTTACTCATTGTCATTTTGTCCTTTGCCCTGATTGGCCGAAATGCAGGGTGCCATGTTTATTTATAGTGAGGTGACCATGTGGTTAATTAAAATTATCGATAGAATTCAGAAATATACGAGTATGATAAATATATTGTTTGAATCATTTTATATTAAATTAATAATATTTTATTTTTAGTTAGACATATTTAAATAATATATTACTAATTGTTTAAGAAAAGCCTTCGTAATTTTATGTGGTCAAGGCTTATTATTATAGTTTTGCAGACTTTTTGTTTTAGAAACATCTTGGTTGACTATTTTATATCATTTAATTATTAGAAACTGACATTAATTAATATTATTGACTGATGAATTTGAAATAGAATTATTGTATTAATTTATGGAATTATATTATTAAGCAAACAATGAACTAGAACTACTTATATGATTTAATTTGTGTATTTTTAAATTGTGAACATTTTAATTGTGCATGCCTTTTAATTGCCGAAATATGGCTGTTCGTATTAATATTATGTACCGCCATGTTTGCACCCTTATGTGCAAAATAAAATATCTTATCTTATCTTATCTTATCTTATCGAATAAATGTAATGGAATGATATAAAGAACCATGTCAGCTGTTAATATTTATTTTAATAAATTGCAAATAAAAATAAATAAATTATAAATTTTAGGTTTCCTAAACAACCTAGCGTTATATAAGAGAGCGATGGATTGACGTGACTGGTAGAGTAAATAGGATTCCGACAAAGACTAGTACTATTTGCTCTAAACATTTTATCGAAAATGATTATATCATTAAAAAATCCGGTAAAAGGTACCTAAAACCAGGTATGGTCCCAAGAGAGCAAATAGTTCGGATTTGTTCTTTGGTAAGTTTTGTCATAACCGTTGTGCTTATATTTGTTGGACTTAGGTTCCGTATTTTATTCCTATTTTCTACTATCGTTAATTATGAACAAATTTGATCCTTAAGGTTAAACAGACACAACACAACTTTTAATAAATTATTTTTTTATATTATTAAATTATTAATTTTTATATTTTTAATAAATTATTTATATTATAGGAAATATATATATTATAGGAAATATATTTGTTTATAGGAAAAAATATTTAAAATAAGTAAAGTTAGGTAGGTACGACATTTTATTACACATTTTTGCTAAAATCTCGAAAACTAAAAGTCCTATCACCTCAAAACTTCTTGTAAAACTGTTTTACACCTAAACCTTTCATTCAACTCTAATTTTATGTTGATAGCACCATAAACAAAAAATCACGTTATCAAGTTACGTAAATTTATAAGAACATTTCTTTTTTTTGAACCCCCTACAAATTACTTAAAAATCATATAACTGGAATCTCATGTATACTTATATGTAAAGATCCTAATTCTTACGAAACTACATAATGAGAACACAATTAATCCTTTTCTGTCAATTTTATCGATATAAACTATCGATATAAATATCGACCTTTTGGTCGCCATAGCGTGTATGAGAAATTTGTGAATGTAGGAGTGTACGTCAAATGCACTGTTTACGTTAGTGTGATCACCAATTACAAACTTATAATCGAAGTGCGAGTATTTATTTGTGTGCGTAATGCGCTTCCGTATTGGTCTCTTGCTTACAGGCGAGTTATAGAGGGGAATCAAGCGGCGACACGCGTTCTAATACCGAACTATTTCCATTCTAATAACTTTATCTGTTCTGTGTGGAGAACCTTGGGGGAGGCCTATGTCCAGCAGTGGACGTCTTTCGGCTGAAATGAAATCAAATAAAATGTGAAAAGACAAAATGTAGAAAACTAGCAGGAATGTGTGCCTCCAGCCTGCACCAAAAAGCGAATTTTGAGGCACACAGCCGGCGCCAATTTTAACGTATCCTTTCAATTTACGCCTATTTTCCTTTAAGCGAAGTTTTATTATTTTAATAAGATAAAACTACTTTATAAAAATTGGTTGAAAAAACGATCTTTAAAAAAAAATGGCAAAATACGATGGACATGATGTGTTCAAGAAGCGTATTTTATTAGCGCAATCCGCTGCGCGTAAGACTTGAAAGTTGCATGAACGCTTGCGCCGACCATGCACTGTAGTCTGTAGCTAATGGTTGTGGATCATGCACTAATTACCCGCTGCTTCTTTTCAAAAATTGTCTTCATTAAGCGTATTAAAGATATATGAATGTTGGTAATCATAGGGTCTGAACAATGCAAGATTGAACTTTAGACTTGGAGATTAATAAATATCAAAACCTTTTAATTTAGACTTTGCAATCCATCAGTCAGTACAGTAAAACTTACCAAACTAGTATTAGTAAAAAAATAAAATAAATAAAATAAATAATATAAAATGAAATCAAAATAAATAATTCAAAAAAGTCAATTTGGTACTTATTTTCTAACTAGCGGCCGTTCGCGACATCGGTCTTGCTTTTTTTTTAATTCTCCGCTCCTATTGGTCACAGCGTGATGTTATATAGCCTAAAGCCTTCCTGAACTAATGGGCTATCTAAGTCAAAAAGATTTTTTCAAATCAGACCCGTTGTTCCTGAGATTAGTGCGTTCAAACAAACAAACAAACTCTTCAGCTTTATATATTAGTTCAGATGTGAGTATCAACCTAGTGGTGGACGTAACGCGTATCCAGCCTACCCGCAATAACTCCCAAAATGCTGTTAGTGCTGACGAGCAACCCTGCATTCTAAAATTTGCTGATTTGTCAAAGACAGTGTTTGTCCACCAGTAGTGTGGATCCGAAGTATACACACGTCAGTGTCATGACTCTTCTCTTTAGGTACAAAGAAAGGGCAACCATCAATAGGTCTTTCATGGCCCAATAGTAGTGGTACCTGCTAAATACATCCGTATATCATTCGTGATGGGCCTGCGAAATTGGCGGATGACAATAAACCACGCAATACCAATAAAATTAAATACAAAAAGTCAATTTTAGAGTGGAGAAAATATTAAATAAATAATAACCTATGTTTCAAATAAACAACAATGAAGCCGTGCGTCGCACTCTTGCAAGAAAAAAAAGTCAGTGCTCAGTAAATGCTTTGACTTCAGACGAACCTATCGCCAGCGCTGATTTTCAGCAACTAACTCTCGAATGACGTAGTGACGCCCCATCATATTATGAGACAATAAAAAAGGTAAGTCTATTTTCCGCAGGAATAACATTTTATCCTGTATAAACGTTATCAATATCAGTAAATAAATAAAAACAATGTACTGAATTTTTCAGCGCAGTGGTATGGTGAGCGGTCGAGTGGATTAAAACTTTGTCACACGCCTGTGTGCCCTAACAGGCGTGGTTTTGTCACATTTGCGTTAGCACACAGGCGTGGTTTTGTCACATGTGCGTTAGCACACAGGCGTGGTTTTGTCACATGGCGTTAGCACACAGGCGTGGTTTTGTCACATGTGCGTTAGCACACAGGCGTGGTTTTGTCACATGTGCGTTAGCACACAGGCGTCGTTTTGTCTCATGTGCATTAGCACACAGGCGTGGTTTTGTCACATGTGCGTTAGCACATAGGCGTGGTTTTCCGAGTATTTTCGAAAGATTTTGTTCCGCTCGTCGCGTCTGTCTGCTCGCAGATAGTACCGGTCCGTCCCGTATATAATTCTGCTAAATATATTGCTCTGGGAAAATAGAGTCGTCTTCAGTTGTAGTGGTTGGTGCTGTTGTTTTAAGTCGAAAATTATTAAATTTCTGATATTGTTGCACTTTCTTCATAGTATTGCGCAGTCGCTCAGGATCATCGTCCTTATTTGGGTCGAATGGGTCCGTCCATTTTAATAAGTAACATTTACCTATACCACACATTAAAGACGGTGTTGGAGGGGCATCCGTGGATGGTGTGACCCCATTCGGGTAGAATGGATAAGTGCTCATCGTATGAGCTACTTGCATTAAATGTAAATTAACTTTCATTGGAAACCGCCTGGCGTCACTGTGCATTGTCTTACTTTTATCTATTATTTTAACCGATGAACCTTGTGATGGATTTTGTAAACTTCCTTGAGACTTCTTCATGTCTCGAGTCACGCTACTGGACACACTCGCAACATCTGGCAACGTCGAACTTTGTGACGCACCATGTTGAAACATTACATTTTCATGTTGTATAGTTGAAGATAATTCACCGAGAGACCAAATATTTTCAGATACCATGTTATGATTGGTACCAGTTCGAGACAAAGAAGTTTTATATGTTGATCTCATGTTTAGCTCCATTGTATTTGGTAATCGCATTGTGGAAGAAGTAATTCGGGGTGATTTTGTACCATATTTAACAGTAATTTGAGGCGCTTGTTTTTGGTTTACTAGTAACATTTGAGATGTTGCTACTCTTTCAGACACATTCACTGACGCTACGATAGCACTTAAGTTTTTCTGGAATATTTTATCCTGTACCAAATCAGTATCAGCTATAGCAGACTTCGATGTAGGATGTCCTAATAAATCACTCGTTGGACCAGGAACTGTTTCTTTAAATAACGTCTGCTCAGATTGCAATGATCCCGGTAAGTGACAACTTTTGTTTGATGAGCTCCCTATACCACATAATATGGGTTTCTGTATCTTGATAATATTAGAATTAATTGTGTCAGGCGGCTCGATGTTCAATGAGTACGTCACATAATGGTCGGAACTCTGATCCTTTTGAACACGAAAGGAAGCTAAGTTCACTGAAGGCATTTCTATTACGATTACGACAATGAAAAAAATTATGAACATCACGTTTTATAGCTTTGGTTTACATCTATAAAACAGAATATAAATTAATCTACATGAGCCTTATTCATATACTGACCATATCGGTAGCAAAGTTTTAATCACGTTGTTTTGATTCAGCATGGTTTTCAGTGCAAGTGTGATATGATTTAATACTTTGTTTATAAAATACTATTTGTCTTGAAACAGGAGCGATGTCTGTTAAGCTCCAAAATAAATAAGTACTTTTAAAATCTCAACAGGGTGCGAGGGAAATGCATGATTTAATTCCCCCATCTGCGATTCCACCATCGGACGACTCGTCGTACGGCGAGTTTCCAAACTTTTTTTTTTTTTTTTTTGTTTTTGTTTTTTTTTTTTTGGGATGGGAAATCATCAAATGACTTCTCCCGCTCTGGGTAGAGCGGAAGGGCGTGTCAGACTTTTACAGACTAAAACCCACCCGTGTTCACCCGTGCTCACAGGTTTCTTGTTCAACCAACCCGCAACCCTGACCCAGGAGACATCGGTCTTCGTGGACCCCGTCACGACGTGCTGACATCTCTTTGAGGCGCGCGTGAAACACGACGCGCCGTCGACTCGGGCCTGCTCCTTACCGAGCGCCGAGCTGCGCACTGCACACCGCCGGCAGGCCCGCGCCTACGGTGGCTGGGAGTTTCGTATCATCTCCCGACCAGGGCGTCTCCTGCGGCGGCTAGAGGCGTGAGGTTGCTGGGGTTCCCATTGCCTCACGCGCTCCGCCTCCTCCTTTGCCAGCATCACTGCTTCGTAGAAGGAGGTGACGGCCTGCCATGCACTCTCGCTCCGGACCATGGCCTGAACCAGGATCGAACGCGAAAGATCGCCGCCGATCGCCGCCACGAGGACACGGTGGTGCTCTTCCCATGCTGGGCAGACCTCCACCGTATGCTCCACCGTGTCCTCAGGGCGATCTACACAATGGTGACACCCTGGCGTTTCCTACCGTCTTATACGGAGGAACCTCCCGAAACAACCGTGTCCGGTGAGGACCTGCGTCAGGCGGAAGGTGAGGGCGCCATGGCGCCTCTCTAGCCACTCCTCAAAGAGGGGACTTACCGCCGCTATTGTGGCGTGCCCAGCACTGGGTTGCGACAATCGCACTCTCCATGTCGCCATGAGATCCCGCCGGAGCTCTGTCCGCCGTACCGCGTTTTGCCTCCTCTCGCCACTCCCACATGTGGGCGAGGACTTCGGCCTCCAGATCCCATTGCGGTAATCCGGCAAGGAGGCTCGCCGCCTCAGCGGAGACCGTGCGGTATCCCCGGATCAGCCGAACGGCCATGACCCTCTGGGACACGGTCAGGCATCGGGCTGGTCGCTTCCTTAACGACTGCGCCCACACCGGTGCCCCGTAAAGGGCCATGGACCGCACGGCCCCCGCGTAGAGCCTCCGGCAGGAGGCGTTTGGTCCCCCTAGATTGGGGAGGAGCCGCCTTAGGGCAGCCCCGGCCCGTTCCAGTCTGGGAGCCAAACGTCGGAAGTGCTCTTCGAAGTTCCAACGGCTGTCGAGGACAAGTCCCAGGTACTTCATCGTCGACCCGATGCCGATGTGAACCCCTCCTACCGTTACGTGGGAACCCGACGGTGGCGCATTCCGAAGACCATGAAACTACATGACCTCGGACTTCTGCAGGGCCACCTCGAGTCCCAATTGCCAGATCCTGTTGACGATTGTCGCAACCCCGAGGGTCTCTGCGTCAGCCGCCGCCTGGTGCGACCTCCCTTGTGCCAGGACTAGGGTGTCGTCAGCGTAACAGACTACGCTGACGCCGGTAGGGAGGTCAGCGCGCAGCACCCAGTCGTATCCGATGTTCCATAGATGCGGTCCCAGGACCGATCCCTGTGGAACACCGCACGACATCTCTCGCCGATTCCGCACTCCTTGGTGACCGGGGTAGATTATGGCCCTGTCCGTCAGATAGGCCTCGACCACTCGACAGAGATAGGTTGGCATCCGGTGATACTGGAATGCCTCCCTGATGCAACTCCAGGGAAGAATGTTGAAGGCGTTGGCGATGTCTAGAGACACCGCCAAGAAAACCCCACCCCGGGCCACAGCATCCCCTGTCGCGAGGGCTCGCACGCGCATGATGGCGTCCACCGTTGAGCGCCTCCTGCGGAAGCCAAATTGGCTCTCCGCCAAATCCGGGCCCACTCGCCTAAGTTGCCCGACGAGGCGGTCTGCAATGACTCTTTCGAAGAGCTTGCCCACCTCGTCGAGCAGCACAATGGGCCGGTAAGCGGACGGAGAGTCCGCAGGGCGCCCTGGCTTCTTTATGAGGACCAGTTTCCCCGTCTTCCAGCAAAGTGGTATCTGGCCCCTCTCCAAGCATGCGCTTAGTAGCCCCCGTAGTCGAGGCCCGAGAACCCCTAAGGCCAGGACTCAGGCTTTTCCAGGTAAGCTGTCGGGTCATGGGGCGGTATTTTTGGCATTCAACCTACGTACCGCCGCTCTTAACTCTACCTCGGTCACTTCTGGAGCATCATCGTCGTCGTTGGTGTGGTCCGCATCAGGCACCGCAGGAGGCGGAGCCATGGAAGGAGGGGTATGTTCCCTTCGCGAGGGAAACAGAGCGCTCACCACGTTCTCCACGAGCTGAGGCCGGAGACTCTGCGTCAGCGGAGGAGCCCATGGGCGGAGTTTATTCCGCACCATTTTGTAGGGGCATCCCCACGGGTCTCTGTTCAGAGTCCCCAGCAACTCCTCACGGGCCAGCCCTTTGGCCCGCTGGATCTCCGCTCGGAGGGCGGTCATCGCCACTCTGTATCCCTCGTAAAGCTCCGCCTGTATGGCCTCCGTATTCGGTGGACGAATACGAAGCCTGCGATGTCTGGTGTACCGATGTCGCGCAGCCACGCACGCCTTGCGCAAAGACGTAAACTCCGGCGACCACCAGTACACCTGACGGCGAGCGCGTCCGGGCTTGACTCGGGACATTGCTATGTTGCATATCTCGAACATGGCCTCCCGGAACAACTCCGCCTCGTTGTTTGTGTCAGCAGGCCTATCTGGTGGTGACACCCAGGCCTGCACGATCGAAGCTTCCAGGAGGAGCTCCCGGTCAAGCTGCTTCAGCGCCCACCGCGGACCACTCGGGGCCGGTCGAGAGAGGTCGGTCGGTAGAGGTCTGGGCGGAGACGTCAAAACGGATATACCGGTGGTCTGAGTAGGTCTCCACCCCCTCCATGACGCGCCAGTCAAGGATATGTGGCGACAGAGCGGGGCTGGCGAACGTAATGTCCACCACTGATTCACCCCGCATCCGCACACATGTTGGGACCGAACCCCGGTTTAGGACTACCAAGCCTGTCTCCAGAGCCCAGTCCTCCACCATCCTGCCCCGTGTGTCTGTAAGTCGGGAACCCCAAGCAAAATTTTTGGCATTGTAGTCCCCGAGGACGAGCACGGGGAGAGATCGACACCCTACGACGACGACTCTTAACTCCGCAAGGGAGTTGTGGAATTCGGCAAGAGTTCGGCTCGGGGAGAAGTATACAACCCCGTCCTCTCTTGACGGCCTCGAGGGACGGGGTGCCGGCGGCGGCCGACGAAATTAGGGCCACTGAGCCGTTGAGGTCCTCCACCCAGTCATCCCTGGGCGGGGCAAAGTACGGCTTTGCGACCACGGCGATGCTAATCAACCACTGCGCCATGCTCTGGAGCAAAAGGTCCTGAGCGGAGGCGCAATGGTTGATGTTCGCTTGGAGGAGGCGTAATGGGGGCATTTACTGGCACTCCATAACAGCCTCCTCTCGAGGCCCTTGTGAGAGCTCAGCCGCAATGACAGCGGCGGCGACGACAGCAACGGCGTTGCTGGAAGCGGCAGCGGCAGAGGCTGCGGCTGCGGCAGAGGCCGCGGTTGCGGCGACAACGGTGGTGGTGGCGGAGGGCCTACCCCGCCCTTGGCTTTGCTTCTGGTGGGTGGGGCGCAGGCTCTACTCCCAGCCCGGTGCTCGGCCGGCTTACCAGCTGCCGCACAAACTGAGCAGTGCGGAGCGGCTTCACACGAGCCGGCCTTGTGACCACCTCCGAGGTGCATTTTACTCCCACGTGGTGGCCCACATGGCAGCGGTAGCACCTCAGAGGTCTGGGTTCCAGCAGTTTCACCTGCGCTGAAACCCAGCCCACCAGAAGTCTTCGGCCCTCTCCGACAATTTTCTCGACCGCCGACACGGGGCAGCTCACCGTAGCAGTTTGTAACCCCGTGCGGTCAGGGCGGAGGGTGCCCACTCTAATCTGTTCGGCAGAACATCCCCCAGCCCCGACAATGGCGGCCACCACTCTCTCCTTTGTCGCCGTATCATCCACACCCAAGATGCGCAAGTCAGCGCACTTGGTGGGTCTGGACACTTTGGCCTCGACCGCATCTAAGGACGCTCTTAGCTTTTCAGCCAGAGCGTCTGCAGTCGGGCCACTAGCCTAATCCATGAACCTCAATCAAGCGGGCTCCGGTCGCGGTGATCCTCATCTTAATGCCCGAGGTGACTCCGATCTCTTGGAGGTTCACCGCTTCCATCGCCTTATTGAGCACGTCGCGGTAGGACGTGCCCTTCTTTTCCGCTTCCGGCTGTAGTGTTATCACTACAGCTGCGGATTTCGGGGCACGAAGCCTAGCCGCGGCGCTGCGCTCCTTCCGCCGCAGCCGCTTTCTGGCCGCTTTTGCAGCCTTAGCCGCCTTTTCCTTGTCCCCTGCTACGTGCCAGGCAGCATCGGCTGCAGGGATTGTAGGTGGTGGAGGCTACCTTTTTGCCGCAGGGACTGTGGCCTTCGCAGCTGGAGCCTGTGAGGGCGCGCTCTTGGCCTTCCTCTTCCCTGCAGCTGTGGCAGTAGTGGCCGCGACAGCAGCGTAGGTTGCTGCCTTCCGCTGGCCTGAGGCTGGCCGGCTTGCCGCAAGTGGGGGGCGCAGAACAACGGCCTCCAGAGCCGAAAACCTACTCCGGAAGGCAGCCAGCTCCTTTAGTACCAGGGTCAGGCCTGGATCCTCGGCCGGCGTGTGCCCACACCGCCCTTGTAGCGCCCCCGCCTGTGGCACCTCCCGGCGGCTGCCAGCTCGCAGCACGGCCAGGTCCGCTCGGTGCTCCTCGTTCTCCTTTCGGAGGAGCTCCATGGCGGCTGTCAAGTGGGCGATCTCCGCCCGCAATTCTGCCACTCCATCCGCCGGGGGTCGCACATGGATGGCCTTCGCTGCCGCAATGATGGAAGCCGTGGCTGCAGATATGGCTTTGTCTTTGGAGGTCTGCAGCCTCTCCAAAGCCACACCCTTTACCGCGGCACCCACGACTTCTTCAAATTTTGCCGCTGGCTCCAAGTTGGGTCCAACGGCTTCCGGCTGTCCTCCCGGCAGCTCGGAGGCTTCTCGTACCAGCTCGACTGAGCTGGTTCGGCTCGGCTTTTCTTGGGCCTCGCGCCGACTAATTTTTTTGCGGGTCTTGCCCGTCCCGCAATCCGAGGATGACCCTTGGCTATCCCTCGGTTTGGGGCGCTTCTTCAGGAAGTATTTCTTCCCGGAAGCCCCCTCCTCCACGCGCTCCGGGCTCTTAAACGAGCCCGTCACGCCACACGCAGCGTCAGACTCCGACGCAACATCACTCTCCTTCTCCGTTCGTTTTTTGTTTTTATTTTTGTTTTCCATATCTAGTCCCACGAGTATTAGCGATTTGAAGTCCACACCGGGCAGAGCGTCGTACACCGGGTAAGCCTATATACTGTAGGGGGTGGCAGGTACCTACAGTGGGGAGCTCTAACGACTGGACATCCTCCAGCCATTCATCCTCTCGCCGAGCCCCCAAAACTTAGGATTAGATTGCACTTTCGACGGTTATTAGTCCGTCAGGTTCGCAATAACCTAAAACGGGATATGCCGCCCGTGGTTCGGCCGTTTTATAGAGGAGTCCCCTCGTGGCCCGGACAAATGCCCCGACAGCCCCCGGTCCCCTAACGGATTACGGTGTGCGAGGGTGTTTAGAGTGGTTTTCCTTCCACGCGACCCGGGCAAATACCCCGACGGTCCCCGGTCCCCGAAGGGATTACAGTATACCCCAGCATGCATCCACTTCGACTCTGCTAAACAGAGTGGAAGCGGATGCATGCGAACCCCTATAGGCCAGGTTCCCATCAACGACCATCATAGATGATCGGTGATTGAAACCATGGCCCTTCCCCGTGTGAAGATTAGCCGCCAGGCCCAAGAGTCCATCAGAACGCGGTGGGCAGTTGGGGCTGGCGTTGCCCAGGGTGCGCCACGTGGAGGCTCTTCGACTGCACCCCCGAGTTTTCACCCTTACGTTGTTAACCACTACGATCCGGACGAGGTGTTTCGCCTCCTATTTTATACCGCGTATATCGAGGGACTGGAACAATTTGACAGCGGCGGTATTTCCGTCGGACTACAATAGGAGTGTTTTCAAGGCTGAATGAAATAGAGCGCTTTACCATCAACGATTGCGTCATTGCTTACCATCAGGCGGGATTGCGGTCAAGCGCTAGTTTATAACTCATAAAAAAGGTCGGTCAGTCGTTGAAAAGTACTTTTGAAATCTCAACAGGTTGGTCAGTCGATTGAAAATAAAATGGAAAAGTACTTTTAAAATCTCAACAGGTCGATCAGTCGATTGAAAATGAAATAAAAAAGTACTTTTGAAATCTCAACAGGTTGGTTAGTCGATTGAAAATAAAATAAATAAGTACTTTTGAAATCTGAAAAGGTTGGTCAGTCGATTGAAAATAAAATGAAAAAGTACTTTTGAAACCTCAACAGGTTGGTTAGTCGATTGAAAATAAAATAAATAAGTACTTTTAAAATTTAACCTGTCAGTCAGTCGATTGAAAACAAAATAAAAAAGTACTTTTGAAATCTCAGCAGGTTGGTCATTCGATTGAAAATAAAATAAAAAAGTACTTTTGAAATCTCAACAGTTCGGTCAGTCGATTGAAAATAAAATAAAAACCAGCCAAGTGGAGCCCCCAATACCTACTTATTATTATTTTTTTATTTTTGAACCAAAATCTTATTGCGGTTCACAGAATACATCTACCTACCAAGTTTCAGCAGCATAGCTCTTATAGTTTCGGAAAAAAATGGCTGTGACATACGGACGGACAGACGGAAAGATGGACAGACGGACAGACAGACATGACGAATCTATAAGGGTATCGTTTTTTACCATTTGGCTACGGAACCCTAAAAAGTACTTTTGATCTCAACAGGTTGGTCAGTCGATTGAAAATAAAATATAAAAGTACTTTTGCAATCTCAACAAGTTGGTTAGTCGATTGAAAATAAAATAAAAGAGTACTTTTGAAATCTCAACAGTTCGGTCAGTCGATGGAAAATATAATAAAAAACAGGCCAAGTGCGTGTCGGACTCACGCACAAAGGGTTCCGTACCATTGATTTATGAAATTAAAGGATTTAAGTTATTTGTATGAAAGATTACGCGGTAATAAGGGTTAATAAAGGATTACGATTTAAAAGGTATTCAAAAAAAAAACTACTTACTAGATCTCGTTCAAAACAATTTTCGTTGATAGTTTTTATAGTAATGTACTATCAGCTGTAGAAGTCCATTTCCACCTTAAGGGGATAGATACCCTCGAGCGGCCAAAAACGCTCATCTTTCAAAGTTTATTCCTCCAGAATGCCTTTATCAAAAATTTTGAAAAAAATATATTATAATCATAGATTCAAGCACAACATATTTAGTGTTTATTATTTTCTATACGGCCTATATTTACGTCAAAAGAAAAATATTTCTACACGGCGTTTTTTAACTTTTAAATCGATATTTCTCTTAAAGCGCTTAGACTTTTTTAAATATTCTTACTCGCAGTAACGTGTATCTGTAAGAGCTATAGAATCATAGTTCTATTTTAAAATTGATGAAATATTTAATAAGAAAAGTAATAAAAATGAGTGTCCGTACGAGTTTCCGCCTTGCGAGGTTCAGAGGGGCTCTATGCGGGACGCGGGCGCGGGTCGGCCGGCAGTCTCGCGCCAGCGCTCGTGAGAGGAGGCTGTGTCACTTTTTGCTCCGTGCACCCTTGGATACTAATGTAAAGACATGCTTCAGAAGCGTAGAAAATAATAACGACATAGTATGATCCAGTACAAGTCTGTTTAATTAATGATCAACAGCACAGACATCAGTAGCTTTTATACACCATTGAGTCAAAACACTAACGAATAGTCACAAAACTAATAGACAACGGAAACGGAAATTATCAGGTATTGAATAAAATTAAGAAAAAGTTAATAGTAACGCTAGTAATTGTCAATAATTGTGTACAGATATTTGGATTAACCTAAAATATCGAAAGTTGTATAGATTTATTTAGTTGAACAATGCTTGATTCAATAAATAAATATCCGATAGGCGGGAAGACTAATGCTCGATAGGATTTTATAATAAAAGTTGGCGGTAATCGGAAGTTGCATCAACAATTCTAAAATTAATAAATTAATGACTGAAAGACCGGAAGTGTACTTCCAAGTGTGATTTTAGAATAAACTAAGGTTTTAAAATCCTCCCAAGTAATTTAAAGTAATCATAATAAATTTAAATTAACATAAATAATTACGCAATACGATCAATATAAAATAATTATGAAACTAAGTATAGCTTCATAGATGAGCGGGAAGCGCAAGATGTAACACTAAGTACTTCGAGTGCAACGAAGTATTTTTAGTGATTTTGTGTATAATTATTGAATGTTTGCATTTATTGCCGCGCTGGAACGCTTTACGTGATTTTATATGATGTTTTATTTTGATACTAGCTTTCCGCCCGCGGCTTCGCCCGCGTGGTGTTCGATTATATCGTGCTTTTCAGATTTCCTTCAGGAACACCAAATTTTTCCGGGATAAGAAGTACCCTATCTTTTAATCCGGATTTCTAACTTTACGTCTACAAAATTACAAAGCAATCGGTTCAGTAGTTACAGTGTGAAAGCAGAACAAACAAACAAACAAACTCACTTTCCCATTTATAATATTAGTATGATTCGGTTATATCGCGCTTCCAGATTCCTTCGGGTTAAAGTTATTTCTAAGTAGGACATGCAATACCGGTTTACCGGTTTTCATTTTTACCGCCTTTTCTCCTTTCGTTTTTTTTTTCGTAACTATAAAATTACCGGTAAAAAATATAAAACCGGTAATTTACCGGTTTTATGTTTTTGGGCAACGTTGTTCACTTATTCACGCAAACGTCAAACTTTCCATTATATGTAATGTTTGACACTTGACAGTAGCTTTGACGTAAGCGTTTGTGACGATTCGTGTCATTCATTAGTTTGTATAACTGTACTGTACAACGAGCTAGACGAACGTAGCCAGTCTTACTAGCTTGGCAGTGCAGGATTGAATACCGTATTGGTGGGGCCAGAGCACTTATCGGTAAACTAATCTGCTTCAGGGAATGTGATACTCGTCCTAGAGTGATACGCTTTGTAAGGCGGGTATTTTCAGGTACAAATACCAACCTACAGGATTATGCGACCCGTTTCAGAGAGCACATCTACTTCCTGAAGCAGAAAATGTACGGTACACCCAGAATCGCACTTTCTAAAACAATGAAAGGTGGGTTTATCGACCAGACCAAGGTGGCTGACACTTAACTTCTGGATGACGATGCCATGTGTTCATTCTGGCGCAGTATCTGTTTTGTGCCTGTCGCTTTTTTGGATCAAATGGTTTTCAAGGTTGCACGCTCGCTTGAGTCTGGTTCGCTACCTCAGTTCCTAACAACTAGAGTAACCCACCTGCTCCGTAAATCAGGTAGCACTGCGGAACCCAAAAATTATAGGCCCATCACTTGTTTACCGACCATCTTTATAGTTCTTACATCCAATTTTAAAGTTAAAATTAACAAACATATTGACAGCAACTCATCATGTCTGCCTCTCAAAATGGATGTAATAGCGGCTCCCGCGGTACTAAGGAGCTACTCCTTAATAACATGGCCATTACCCAATAATAAATTTTTTATATTGCCTTTCTCGCACACCAGTTCCTCACATATGTAACAAATACTAGACTGAGTAATTGTACGGTTTTAGCTATAAACAAAACATTGTGAGGAGAAATAAATGAATAATAATTATTATTATTATATAATAAGGCCTATTATGACTTGGTGCCACATACAAGGCTCATGCGGGTGATGGAGTTCTATAAAGTTGATGCAACTCTGCACACCATCTTGATGACGTGTATGGCTAATGGAGGACGGTCCTTCGCTATCCTAGATATCGAGATATTCATGGGAATAGCGATCCGAGCCAGGTCTATTCCAGGGCGATACTTTGAGTCCACTTTGATTTTGCTTAGCCTTGAATCCTCTAAGTACACTGCTGGAGAATACACGTCTAGACTATCGGCTGAGGAGAGGTGATCAAGTTATATCGCACCTCCTTTACATGAGTGACTTAAAATTCATTGCTCCCCACAAATTTCAACTGAAGGAGCTACTGAAAATTACTGAAACTTTCAGTAGCGTTATCAGGATGGAATTTTGTGTGGATAAATGTGGGTCATGCATGTAAAGCGAGGAGAGATTTCGGCATCCATGGGAACCCAACTCACGTTCCGTAAACCTTAGAGCGCTCTCTGCATCTGAAACCGTCGAATGCTTTATACCAGTAACATTGATACCCAACGTATCAATGTTACTGGTATGAAGCAATCGCTAAAGAAACGTTTCGCATCTCATATCCATCTTCACATCGCTGAAAAAAGTAATAAATAGTCTTCTATTAAGCGGAAATAAGGTACGAGCCTTCAACGTTTGGATCATCCCGATTTTATGTACTCTTTCAGCATACTAAAATGGACTCGGTCGACACCCTGGATAGGAGGGTCCGTACGGTGCTGACTACAATTCAATTGCAACACCCACTGACATCGGTTATGAGGCTGTATTAGTGTATACCCCGCGAAAAAGTGAAAGTTGAAGCTTTTTAAATGTTAAGACCCTCCACAATCGCGAGATATGCAGGGAATATTTCCTAAAAACCGACGTGGGAATGCATCGAGATGTGGGCGCGGTTGACAAGGGACTCACTCCGCTCTCCTTGCATTGGCTAAAAAGAACTGGTGCAAGCCAGTATACCTACTTGACACTAAAGATCGCATGGAGGTTTAGCAAGCTACATTGAGGTTATTTCCGGGTTCTCCACGGGCATGATGCAGATTTACCAGCATCCGTTGGCTGGCCGCGTTTTGAAAATGAAAATTTACGCTTGACTGCGCCAAAGGAAAGGTCATGGTTTTAAAAATTGTGTTTGTATGCTCATTTTAAGCAATATGTAACATGTTCACTACCATTGTACCTGGTATTAGGGGTCGCAAACCGGTATACCGAATTTCGAAAATACCGGAATACCGGGCCAAATTTAGGTCTTATTAATACCGGTATTCATTTTACATAAACTGGGATATTCGGTATTTTCGGTTTTAGTAAAATAAATACAAAGAGATAAAGTTATGCTCTATCTAATTCAAAATACGTGCGCGCAAATCACACGCCTTCGCTGGTTAAGCCCGATAGAACTCTGACTATTACGGCGAGAAAGAAAGCAGGTCTCTTTGCATCTCTCTTTGGTTACAATTCACCTCTTGATACTCTAGTAGTGCTACTCCTTGAATTTTCTTCACTTCGCCACTTCAATGCCCGAGGTTCGCATTAGAAACAAGGAGGTTCTGAGAGTACTGTGTCGTCTGGACGTGAATAAGGGTAGTGGACTAGATGGCATACCAGCGATTGTTCTAAAGGCGTGTTAGCGATTGTGCGCCCGAGTTATCTCCTGTATTGACGCGCTTGTATCGATTCTCATTTAGAACTGGTGTAGTGCCCAAGTATTGGAAGCTTTCCAACGTGCAGACCGAGCCCAGAAACGAAAGTCGTGCCGATCCTTCCAACTGTCAACCGATTTCAATAACCTCCATACCCTGCTAAATTATGGAGCGTGTATTGAACTGTCGCCTCTTGACATATCTGGAAGGTATCGATTTCCTCAGTGACCAACAGTACAGGTTTCGCCGCAGTCGGTCAACTGGGGAACTACTAGTGTATGACACACACTTGTGAGGTGAGGCCCTCGAGAAAAATGCGGGAACGATTGCCATCTCCCTAGATGTCTCGAAGGCCTTCGACCGGCTATGGTACGCTGGCCTTTTGAGTGAGCTTCCAGCGTACGGAATTTCTCCTGACCTGACTACCCAGTAAAAGACATCCTGACTGAATGGTCCCTCCGAGTCGCCGTCGACGGGTGCTCATCGGAGCTCATGTCGACTAATGCCGGTGTTCCTCAGGGGTCTGTTCTCTTGCATCTCTGTTCCTGTTGTATATAAACGATCTGCTGATGCCCGGTATCTATGAGTATGCAGATGACGGTACAGTTGTGGAGAGCAGATATCTGCTGGGTGGGGCTGGTAAGGAAGCAATCCGGTCCGAAAGAGGTTATGGTAGAGCATACGAATGTTGCACTACAGGCAGCCTCCGAATGGGGCGAAGCCAATCTTGTGGCATTCAATGCCTGCCAAAACACAAGCGTCTATTCACCGCCAAAAAGAGCCCGTTCATCTTGGCGCAGGTGCGTTTATGTGGTGTGGAGTACTGCCGCATTTGTTGGCTGATGCTGCAAAATGCCACCTGGAAACTTTGGATTCAGTGAAGAGACATACGAAGAGGCTAATTGGTGACCAAGATTTGGTTCAAAACGGTCTCCTAAGCCTGGAGTACAAGCTAAGAGTGGCCAGCCTGTCGGTGTTCTATAATCTATAGGATGCATTTTGGAGAGTGCACGAGGGCATTGCATGATTTAATTCCCCTTCTCCGTTCCATCATCGGACAACTCGTCGTACGGCGAGTATCCACGCTTATGTTGTTCACCCCTCTACAATCCGGACGAAGCATTTGGCCTCGCCTTTTATACCGCGTACATCGACGGACAGAAACAATTTTCAAGCGACGGTATTTCAGTCTAACTACAATTTAAGTGTCTTCTAGGCTAGATTGAATAGGCTCTTAATAAACTACCGCGCTTTACCTTCAACGATTGCATCACTGCTTACCATCAGGCGGGATTGCGGTAAAGCACTAGATTATAATTATTATAAAAAAAAAACGGCGATAGCCGATCTTCCCGCGCAATGATTATCGAACTAGCCTATGGTGTGGCGCGAACGATGCACGTGAGTTGAACTTAGTTGCGACCGACAAGTATCAAAATTTCTATTTCAACTATTTTCACGTCATTGCGTGTTTTGTTGGTGTTGTGGTTTGTTTTTGTTATCGACACACGGTTTTTTTCTTACTATTTCATTCTGCGCTTAGGTAACTACTTACTAAGTATTCCTCCTTAACCTAACCTAACTTTATTATACTACATTTGCTAACTTTTGCTTAATCCCGAAAATATCAAAAATACCGGATTATCGGTATTGGTCTGGAGCCAATACCGAAAATACCGGTTTTGCTTAAATGGTTCGGTATTGCGACCCCTACCTGGTATACTTACTTATTTTCTGCTTTAAGACTACCTAATCACATTATTAATATTTTTGAAAAAAATATATAATTTTATCGTTTTTACCGGTTTACCGGTAAAAATACACACATCAAAAGTGTCTAGGGATCAAGCATTTTTATGCGGATTTCTTGAGATTGAGATGTGGCTTTGTAATAAATTTATGATTTTATAAATTTATATGGATCCTTTTTGGTGCATTTCATAATTTGAATCAGGAACTGTGAATCAAATTCGAGTAAAAGATGAAAATCAGCTGTCAATATTTTCCCTATAAAAACATACAACGCATTGAAGACATTATTAGTGCTACTGTTTCCCTACTACTGATTAAAACCAACGTTATTATGGAGCGGCGACGTCATTTAAGCAGGGAAGAAATGCTCAGAGCCGTGGGAATGATAGAAGCTGGTTCCCGGCAACGTACTGTGGCTTTAGCTCTGAATACAAGTCAGAGTGTTATCAGTCGACTTTGGACACGTTACCGAAGCACTGGTACCGTGGCTGAGCGCCATGGAGGACGGTATCGCTGCACCACACGGAGACAAGACCGATACATTCAAATCTTAACTCGAAGAGCTCCAACAATAACCGCCATGATGTTAGCCGTGAGGCTTCATCACTCTTCAGGGAACTTAATTAGCGACCAAACAGTCAGAAACCGCTTGCATGAAGTGAACCTTCATTCCCGAAGACCGCTACGGGTACCACCTATAGCAATGCACAATCGTAGGATTCGATATCAATGGGCTCTTGAACACAGAAATTGGGCAGAAGAACAATGGCGTTTCGTGTGCTTTTCTGATGAGTCTCGTTTTGGTATGAGACCGGATACAAGACGTATACGACACTGGAGAACCCCTGGACGCCAACAGCGATTAAAATCCTGCCAGGAAGTCCATCCTTATAGTGGTGGAACCATCATGGTATGGGCGGGTATTTGGATCGGCGGAAGAACTGAGTTGATTTGGATCAGAGGCAACCTCAACGCTCAAATTTATGCTGAAACGATTGTATCAGACGTCATCGTTCCTCTACAAGTGCAAATCGGTCCCTTATTTCAGTTAATGCATGATAATGCACGACCGCACACCGCAAGAGTTGTAAGACAGACTCTCGCCGCAGCTAACATCAATGTCCTGCCCTGGCCTGCTCAGTCGCCAGACTTGAACCCGATTGAGCATGCATGGGATATGCTACAGAGAAGAGCTCTGCCGAATATGGAGGGTATCCAGTCGCAAGAAGACCTTTTTTTGTTGTTGCAACGAACATGGGCGGCCATTCCACAGCGTGATTTGGATGAACTCATTTTGAGTATGCCAAACCGATGTTCTTGTGTTGTTAGTGTTCGCGGTAGAAACACGGATTATTAATTGTTTAAGTTACCCAATAAAATTTTAGAGAAAACTGTTATTTCAGTCTTTTTTTCGAACTTTTGTGTTAGTGGTTCAAATGTCAAATATCCCTTTATTAGGAAAATGGCAAATTTCTTTATTAATGCAAAGGTGACTTGGTTTATCGTTACTGTGACAAACGAAAACACTTTATTTGATGAATCCTTAAAGAAAATTTTAATTAATATCAATCAGGAGAAAAGTTATTGCAAAAATATATGTTGATCCCTAGACACTTTTGATGTGTGTATTTCAATTATCGTTTTTTACCGGTAAAATAAAAATTACGCTAATTGCATGCCCTATTTCTAAGGCCACACCCTGTTCATTCCTCCAATAAAAATTAAGAACATCTCAAAAAAAAATCGTCAAGTTTTTGCTAAGTCCAAAAGAATAATATTTTCCTTCCCTTAAAAATATATAATTGATACTTGTAATTTAATCCGTATGAAACTTGATTAAATTTCCCCAATTTTTTTTCTAATAGGTAAATCAAAACAATTTCTTTTTTTCATTCTTTAAGTTCATTAGTCTCAGGTGTTCATTACCTAAAATATGGTCAGCTAAATTTTTAAAGAATATGTATTCTAAATAAAATGCACCTATTTAAGTCTGACCTGTGAGTTTTATTTAGATGATGGAGTTTCCGGGATTTTCTTTTAAGTCCTGGTAAGTATCAATGGGAATTATACCAAAAACGCTAAATGCTAAATAATAACTATAAATAAAAAAGAATAAACCGGTTCCCATTTTGCATTAATCATTTTTATAAATTAATATTTGTTTTCCCTTTTTTAAATAAAAAAATCCCTGCAACGCAGTATCGAAAACAACATAATAAAAGTAATTACCTAATATGTTTCACTTTAGGGCATGAGTTTTGATACCACGTAATTCTATATTAGGTACTTTTTAGACAGAATAGTATACTTTATAGACATGGTATGGCATTCTACGTTTGTTGCGAGACGTCCGCGCTCGAAGCAAGCGAGTAGGAAATGTGCACGTAAATATGATGCGGGGTGCGCGGGGCTTTTTGCCTAGCCACGCCCAGATGCGCAAGGTCATCGTCGTTACTAATCGCCTTAAAGACTACTGTCGCCTGCGCTAAACCGGCCACGCACACTAACGCATTATTTTTTTATCGCAGTCTTCGTCTTTCTTTAAAGTAATGCAAAATTTCGTTACTTCATTTGAAGTTGAGTTAGCGGCCGCACTTAACAATGGTGCTATCAAAAGCGAGCGATTGTGGGTTCGATCCTTATTATAGGCAACTCTTTTTGTTGTTTCATATAATTTAAAATTATGATAATTGATTTGTATTTTAAAGTAAAAATGTTTGCAAATAATATTTAAACAAATAGGAAAATTTATTGAATATTTATCCCAAAAAAGGGTTTTATTATATGTTTTAGTTTACTATAGGGGTAATATAATAAAAAATATATAAAAATAAAACAATAAACATATTATAATGCAATATATTATAAAGTTATATATTATTCGGTATAGATATACTTATACTAAATGGCTTAACTGTAACGTGTAATGGATAACTTGAAATGGCAGCATTGTAATATTTTATATAAAAGTAATCCTTGACAAACTTATGATATTGTTATGGTAAAAAATACAAAAAACATTTTTGGTTGTTAGATATGAAAATTATAATATTATACGTATATTATGATTAAAGAGGTTATAGCTTAATTATTCATTTTCTTAAAGAAAAGAGGATTGAAGCTTAACCTGAATATTATTGCAATCATAAAATAATCTATACTTAGAACACTTAATAGTGCTTATTACATTTTTTTTGCGTGTATAGCATGGTACTAATGCTGCCATCCTGTAGTGACTTTTTTCGGAGTTTGATGGCATGAGATTATAATCTTCAAGCGCTTTCTTAGTTCAAAAGTAAACGAACTTATTTCTTATCGAATTCCGAAATTATTGTTTTTATAATTTACCAAAAGTAATTTGTATTGAAATTGCAAAAGGCGACATCTGTTAGCCATTAAGCCAACCGAACATATTACTGTCACTTAGCTAAATTACTTTAGAGATGGTTTAGAGTCCGTTATTAAGATATTTATTGGTATATATTTAAAACACTCTGTAGGACACTTCTGCACTGTTTTTGTTATAAATAGTTTTTTTTTTTGTTTAGCTCGATAAGACTCCACCAGCCTCGCCAATTTATTTTTAAACCACAAATGCAACCTATCTTCTTCGCACGATTTAAAAGTTTATTCAACGGTAAATATTGTCGTTTCGTTTCACTTGTCTCGACAGCTACCTTCGTCCTCCAACCTCTTGACCTTGACCTCCAACGACTTACAGTATTTCTCTAAAACAATAACAACTTTATTACACACTTGCTACAAGCGATTGGTTTGCACCTTACATAAATAATAATAAAAACAACTTACACAAAAGCCGGTTTCATATGATATTTGAGATATATTGCTGCATATGCCTGCATATTGATTAAAAAGTAAAACTAATAACACAAACTGGTAACTATATGTTCACCAACCAACAACAGCTAAGTAATATTATTTGAGTTATTGTAGCTAATAATAGTTATTGTAGGTAGCGGAATATTTTTTTTGAAGTAGTGATTCAGATTCTTTTAAGTCTACCGTCATCTTTTTATAATGACTCTAATATAGAAAAATCTTAAAAGAAAGTATCATCTTTAAGTTGCAGATCGGTATTTTTAGATATTTTTGTTGTCAGCATTCATAACTCACCAATAAACATTTAAAAAATATTTTTGTAAGTTATTAGATTCGAACTCGAACCGCCTTGAACGCCTATCAAGGCGAAAACCGTTAGGCCATTGAAACACTTACTGTAGACGTTGAAATTAGTAAGTAGTACCTAACAACCATAAGCGGGCAGCAAGTGTGTGAGCGTGTATAAAACTTTATTATAGAAGAAGGTCGTAACTACAACTAGTATTGCTTGGCCATAGTTTTGTGAGATTGCAACTCGACTTTTGGTCTTGACTGTACATCATGTTTTGTTTAGATTTTTCATTTTCTTATTTTAGAAGTTAGGGGCAACTTTTTTCCAATTTGGAAGCGTCTGTGACGCAAACTATTTGGTTTAGAAAATATTTTAGAAACCTCGATATCATTTTTGAAGACCTATCCATAGATACCCCACACGAATGTGTTTGATAAAAAAAAAAATGAGTTTCAGTTCTAAGTGTGGGTAGCCCCCAATGTTTCAGAATCGAAATCATATCTTAATGCGGTTCACAGAATACATCTACCTACCAAGTTTCATTAGTATAGCTCTTATAGAATCGGAAGAAAATGGCTGTGACATACGGACGGACAGACGGACAGACAGACATGATGAGTCTATAAGGGTTCCGTTTTTGCCGTTTGGCTACGGAACCCTAAAAATTACTTTTGAAATCACAGGTCGGTCAATCGACTAAAAATGAAAAAAATAAGTTTCGACGGATTCGACTAGTAAATTTCTTTTATCGTTTTCTCGCAATTTTCTTACCATCAAACCACACAAGCCACATATGTGCAGCTGATTTGAAACGTTTTTGTTTCAAGTACATACTTAATTTTAAATCAAATTCCATAATGGAGTCGATTTCAAGCATGCTTTGATGATGCTCCGTCGAAAATGAATTTGACTACACAGTTAGCGCAGTGGTGGAGCTATTGACTGCTGCGCGACCCGCACGGAAGAAGTATTTGTTCCGCGTAAGTGTAAGTAAGTGTGTCCGCGTGTTCCGGGTCTGGCTGTTTGTGTATGTGAGTTTATATGCTTTAAAACGGACCCACGATACAGGAGAAATGGAGTGGGATAACGTTTTTAAAAGTAAAATCTCCAGCCTAAATAAATGTAAACTGATCTTTTAAGGTTCTGTACACAGAATCTATGTGTGCTCAGTGGCTCATGGTGCATTCATTCCATATAATGAAGCAGTCATAATGAGGCTAATGGGGGATTTTTGCTCAGGATTTACGGATAGTGAACTTTTAAGTAGAATGAGACGGCATCCTTTAAGAGAGTTGTAGCAACTACTGATGAAGCAGCTGTAATCGTTATCTTCCCTGATGGTCGTATCTACTAAGTAAGCATTAAAACATCTTTTGATATTATTGACGCTATCGACTATAGTCTCAAAAGCATATTGTCTTTGACCTGGAATTGAACGGTAATAAATATTAATAATATTTATTTCTCAATTCACATAGATTTTACCTATGTATTTCTATAAATATATTTTGGAGGTACATTAACACTTACATATAAGGCTTTTTATGAAATAACAACTCTGACTTCTAGGTGTAGGTAACTTGAGAATGGTTGGTGTCATCTAAAAAAATCGTCGGAATAATATGCAATAGAAAGCAAAACAAACATGATTTTAAAAAGTGTGCTGACTGATCCGTTTATTTTTATATAGATTCATTAATTGTTGGTATGTACATGATCAGTTAAACATCATTTAACGATTTCGATTATTTTGCACACATTTCACAAAATCATAATATCTTTCAAATGAAAAATCGGAATTAAATTACTGAAAAAATTACATGGAGAGACTGAACCAGTCTTGAATAAGACTACAAAATAAAATAATTTATTTTGATAAGCATCATTATCAAGGGACACGAAAATTGCTTTTTCTGGGGCGATAATAAAATTGAGTATTTAATAAAAAAAAAGTTATTATAACTTATCTAAGCGGCGTCTCAATAATGCGTGATGTCTGGTGAAGCCATATGGAGGACGGGTCTGAGCAGTTGTGTTGCGATGTGCGGCGGGTACGATGCGCCAAATGTTGTTGTGTCGGGAGTTTGGTCGTGGAGAGTCTCTAGATCAATCTCCCTCTAGCGCAGCTTCGTTTGGTCGTGTTGGTCTTGCGTTTAACATTGCATCACCTCGCTCAACTGCCGTCATCTTTCCTATTCCTTAGTTTTTTAAGTTTAAATAGGCGCTAATATACTAGTGCGCTTTAACATCAACGATTGCATCACCGCTTACCATCAGGCGGGATTGCAGTCAAGAACTAGTTTATAATTATTAAAAAAAAAAAAAAAAATAAGAGTACACTCTTTAACCACCAAGATCGTGCGATTTAATACCGTATGAGTTTTTCTTTTGGGTTTTGTGAAATCTCGGGTTTAAAAAGTCATGGAAAATTTCATGAAAAGAGTGATGGCCTGTTTTTGGAGCCTTGGGGTCATTTGCTGGATATTTTATTCCATACTCAATCGAAACATGTCTTTTTTACAATACAATAAAAATATCATAACTCTGTCATAAATTGCTTATTTTTATTTTAAAATTAAAATTGCACTCTTACTGAGACACCCTTTATAATAGGTACATGGTTAGACTTGGGACATGGGACTGGTAGATATTGATGTCTTCTATAAACCTGTAGTAGGTACAGTAAGACCAAAAGTCGAGTTGCAATCTCACAAAACTATGGCCAAGCAATACTAGTTGTAGTTACGACCTTCTTCTATAATAAAGTTTGATACACACTCATACACTTTCTGCCCGCTTATGATTGTTAGGTACTACTTACTAATTTCAACGTCTACAGTAAGTGTTTCAATGGCCTAACGGTTTTCGCCTTGATAGGCGTTCAAGGTGGTTCGAGTTCGAATCTAATAACTTACAAAAATATTTTTTAAATGTTTATTGGTGAGTTATGAATGCTGACAACAAAAATATCTAAAAATACCGATCTGCAACTTAAAGATGATACTTTCTTTTAAGATTTTTTCTATATTAGAGTCATTATAAAAAGATGACGGTAGACTTAAAAGAATCTGAATCACTACTTCACAAAAAATATTCCGCTACCTACAATAACAATTATTAGCTACAATAACTCAAATAATATTACTTAGCTGTTGTTGGTTGGTGAACATATAGTTACCAGTTTGTGTTATTAGTTTTACTTTTTAATCAATATGCAGGCATATGCAGCAATATATCTCAAATATCATATGAAACCGGGTTTTGTGTAAGTTGTTTTTATTATTATTTATGTAAGATACCAATCGCTTGTAACAAGTGTGTAATAAAATTGTTATTGTTTTAGAGAAATACTGTAAGCCGTTGGAGGTCAAGGTCAAGAGGTTGGAAGACGAAGGTAGCTGTCGAGACAAGTGAAACGAAACGACAATATTTACCGTTGAATAAACTTTTAAATCGTGCGAAGAAGATAGGTTGCATTTGTGGTTTATCGAGGTAAACAAAAAAAAAACTATTTATAACAAAAACAGTGCAGAAGTGTCCTACAGAGTGTTTTAAATATATCCTAATAAATATCTTAATAACGGACTCTAAACCATCTCTAAAGTAATTTAGCTAAGTGACAGTAATATGTTCGGTTGGCTTAATGGCTAACAGATGTCGCCTTTTGCAATTTCAATACAAATTACTTTTGGTAAATTATAAAAACAATAATTTCGGAATTCGATAATAAATAAGTTCGTTTACTTTTGAACTAAGAAAGCGCTTGAAGATTATAATCTCATGCCATCAAACTCCGAAAAAAGTCACTACAGGATGGCAGCATTAGTACCATGCTATACAGGTAAAAAAAATATAAATGTAATAAGCACTATTATGTGTTCTAAGTATAGATTATTTTATGATTGCAATAATATTCAGGTTAAGCTTCAATCCTCTTTTCTTTAAGAAAATTAATAATTAAGCTATAACCTCTTTAATCATAATATACGTATAATATTATAATTTTCATATCTAACAACCAAAAATGTTTTTTGTATTTTTTACCATAACAATATCATAAGTTTGTCTAGGATTACTTTTATATAAAATATTACAATGCTGCCGTTTCAACGTTTGTTTCATGTGTTAGTATAAGTATATCTATACCGAATAATATATAACTTTATAATATATTGCATTATAATATGCTTATTGTTTTATTTTTATATATTTTTTATTATATTACCCCTATAGTAAACTAAAACAAATAATAAAACCCTTTTTTGGGATAAATATTCAATAAATTTTCCTATTTGTTTAAATATTATTTGCAAACATTTTTACTTTAAAATACAAATCAATTATCATAATTTTAAATTATATAAAACAACAAAAAGAGTTGCCTATAATAAGGATCGAACCCACAATCGCTCGCTTTTGATAGCACCATTGTTAAGTGCGGCCGCTAACTCAACTTCAATTGAAGTAACGAAATTTTGCATTACTTTAAAGAAAGACGAAGACTGCGATAAAAAAATAATGCGGTAGTGTGCGTGGCCGGTTTAGCGCAGGCGACAGTAGTCTTTAAGGTGGGAATGGACTTCTACAGCTGATAGTACATCACTTTGTCCTATTGTCAATAACTGCCGCAACGTACGTGTTAGGCAGATAAGGACATTTTTTTTGTGTTTTCGTGGTAACCTTTTCATACTGATTCATAATTTTTAGGGTTTCTTAGTCAATTATTATTTTTTCGCCAAGCCTGTCTCTTTGTCAGTACCCAGATAATCTCTGTGGCCGTTAGCTGAAGATGAAATTCGGTACCAATATGTATATCAATTACGCTGACAAAGTGGTAAAATAAAAAGTGGAAATAAATGTTTGATTAGTGTACTTTCCATACATGTAAAGTGAGGTGTGATATTTTTTTCTTTTGATGTACTGTAGTTTACCATGGATCCGCTGGTGTTTGGGAGTCGGTGGAACATTTATAATTGGTGCAGCCTAACTAGATACATCTGCCCTCTTTCTTTTCATTGATTTTGCACTTACGGTCACCGATGACAATGAATTTAGAGTGGCTGGTGCAGCCTGGGATGGCATATTAGTTTTCATCGCGGAAGTTAGGGCTGGTGCCTGCTGGGTTCTACGATTTGCACTCTAAGAAATTTGGACTCTAAGGCGGAGAATTTGGAATTCATGCTATCACTGCTTCTTCCATGCGGGCTATAATATTCAGTTCCAGTTTTGGCGTAAGCTTCCTCTCTAGTATGCGCGATTTTCCTCGTCACTCTTGGTCCAATCTCGCAAGATAGGCTCGTATGTCTTCAAGTTCCTTCTGTTGTGATACTACCTGCAAAGTATGGTGGTCATTCTTCTCCTGAAGCTATAATAATAATAACAACATCGACCAACATCTATTGAGGCTCTCGTTAGGCAGTTGGATCAAGGGCCTGATTCAAAAGGTAGTACTCCTCGATACGGCCCGCATAGTGAGGAGGTTCCTGTCTCTGGAGCCCTAACCTTCGGTAGCTTGGACCCCGCTCCCGCCATCGGTGGAAAAAATCGTTTTTATATTTTTAAATGTGTTTGTATGTTTTTTATATAAATATTTAAAAATGTAAAGCGACATGTAGACACGGAAAAATAAAGAGATAATAATAATAATAATAATTTACCACTTTAATATTTAATAAATTAATTAATAGTTCTTTGTGCATATATATATATACCCACTGTAAATCTTAAATCAATAAAAATAATGTACATACAATAAAAATAATTGCAGAAATAAATATAATGGACAAACCAGAAAATTCAACACAAACAAGACAGGATGACAGAACATGTCACCTAACAACAAGAAATAAAAATTTGGAATTATAAAAATGTGAAGATATGTTGACAAGATCTGCCGCTCGACGTGCACGCCCTCCATCTCCGGACTCGTTGCCCAGCTCCGCCTCGCCGCCGCCGGCCTCCAGCACTACTGTAAGCGCTGTGACGACCCCGGCCGCGACAGTTGCATCGAGCTCGAGCGACGAGTACTTCTCTCCGCCGACGACGCCACCACCTGTTCGCCGACGGGGAGGACGCCGGCCGCCGGACTGCTTAGGACCTCGAGGCCCATCGGCTTCTGACAGGGTCCCAGCTCCCGGCGGGAGTGTGCAGCGCATGAGATGGACACAATCCATCAACGAAAACGTCATGCGCTCATACTATGGGGCTACAGAGGGAGGAACCAACCTGACCGCGTACCGTGTTCGAATGCTCTCTCTGTTTCAGGTGCTTGAGCCAGCTGTCAACGTGTCGGCGCAACGACTATCGGATCAGGTACGGGTTATCCAGCGTAATCATATGTTGGATGATACTGTGCTTGATCGCCTGCGAAACGAAATGCAGAGTAGCCGTATCATTGCTCATCAGTCGCAGTCTGCGGAGATACCACCGCAGCCAACAAACTATGCTGACGAGGGAAGTAATGATAGGGCTACAAATGTAAGTACCCAGTGCAATGAGGAGTTAAGAAATGCTTTAGAGGCTGCGATTCGGGAATATCGTTCCATCTCGGCAGAGCTAAGACCACGCCTGCCACGTTTGCCCATGCATAACCGAAATAGGGCATTGATGGGTGCTCTGGATGCGCAGTTATCAAATTATTTTGATACCTGCGAGGACCTCACTGATACTCATTCAATTCTGTACTGCGCAGCTGTAGCAGCTTGTCGTGTAGCTCATGTCAAATTTCCCAGTGACTCTAGAGCTACACGACCGAAACCAGTAGTACCAGCTTGGCAGCACAGGATTGAACGTCGTATTGGTGGGGCCAGAGCACTCATCGGTAAACTAATCTGCTTCAGGGAGGGTAATACTCGTCCCAGAGTGATGCGCTTTGTGAGGCGAGCATTTGCAGGTACAAATATCAGCCCACAAAATTATATGGCCCGTGTCACGGAGCGCATCGACTTCCTGAAGCAGAAAGTGTATGCTTGGGCGAACCGTATCAGAAGATACAAACGACGAGTGGAACGGTACACCCAGAATCGCACCTTCCAAAGCAATGAAAGGTGGGTTTATAGGGACTGGGAACGACCAGAACATGGTGTGGCTGACACGTGCCTACCAGATGATGATGCCATGTGTTCATTCTGGCGCAGTATATGGTCGGTGCCTGTCAGTCACACTGAAGGTGACTGGGCTCGGGATGTCGAGCGAGCCTGCGATCCAATACCTGAAATGGGGGCTATTACCATCTGCCCCCAAGATGTAGCTCGTGCAGTCCGTCCGTTACCTAACTGGAAGTCTCCAGGACCGGACGGGCTGCATAACTTTTGGATAAAATGGTTTCCAAGGTCGCATGCTAGCTTGGCATCTCAATTCCAGACTGCTTTAGTGTCTGGTTCGTTACCTCAGTTCCTTACTACTGGAATAACCCACCTGCTCCATAAATCAGGTAGCACCGCGGAACCCAAAAATTATAGGCCGATCACGTGTTTACCGACGGTCTATAAGGTTCTTACATCCATTTTGAAAGCCAAAATTAACAATCACATTGACAGCAACTCGATCATGTCTGTCTCTCAAAATGGATGTAGAAGTGGGTCCCGCGGTACTAAGGAGCTACTCCTCATTGATATGGCCATTAGCCAACAAGTTCGTCGTTCCAGAAAGGATCTATCGACATGTTGGATAGATTATAAGAAGGCCTATGACTCAGTGCCGCATACTTGGCTCATGCGGGTGCTGGAGTTGTATAAAGTGGATACAACTCTACGCACCTTCCTGATGACGTGTATGGGGCAATGGAGGACAGTCCTTCGCTATCCAGGATGTCGAAATATCCAGAGGAATAGCGAACCGATAAGGATCGAGCGAGGTATATTTCAGGGCGATAGTTTGAGTCCGCTTTGGTTTTGCTTAGCACTGAATCCTCTAAGCACACTGTTGGAGGATTCAGGTCTAGGCTATCGGTTGAGGAGAGGTGGTCAGGTTATATCGCACCTCCTCTATATGGATGACTTGAAACTTTTTGCTCCCAACAATTTACAACTGAAGGAGCTACTGAAAATCACTGAAACTTTCAGTAGCGCCATCAGGATGGAATTTGGTGTGGACAAATGTGCGGTCATGCATATAAAGCGAGGAGAGATTGTGGAATCCGTGGGAACCCAACTCACGAGTTCCATAAACCTTAGAGCCCTCTCTGCATCCGAAACCTATAATTATTTGGGTATGTCGGAAGCGTTGGGTATCAATGTTACTGACATGAAGCAATCGTTGAAGGAACGCTTCTTTGGCCGCTTGAAAAAAGTACTTAATAGTCTTCTATCAGGCGGTAACAAGGTGCACGCTTTCAACGGTTGGGTCATGCCGGTTTTGATGTACTCTTTCGGCATACTCAAATGGACTCAGACCGAACTTGACGCCCTGGATCAGAGAGTCCGTACGCTACTGACTGCAAATCGATTGCATCACCCACGGTCATCGGTTATGAGGTTGTATATCCCGCGGAAATGTGGAGGTCGTGGCTTTTTAAACGCCAAGACCCTCCATAATCGCGAGATATGCAGTCTCAGAGAATATTTTCTAGAAACCGACGTGGGGATGCATCGGGATGTGGTCGGGGTTGACAAGGGCCTCACTCCGCTCTCCTTGGCTAAAGAGAACTGGCGTAAACCAGTAGTGCTTGACACAAATGATCGCATGGAGGTATGGAAGAGCAAAGAGCTTCACGGACGCTTTTTCCGAGCCCTTCACGGGCCCGATGTAGACTTACAAGCGTCCGTAGCCTGGCTACGATTCGGTGACCTTTTTGGGGAAACCGAAGGTTTTGTATGTGCAATTATGGACGAAGTTATGATGACGAACAATTACCGGAGATTTATTGTGAAAGACGGCACAGTTGACATCTGTCGGGCATGTCACCGGCCGGGGGAATCAATAAGGCATATCATATCCGGGTGTTCTCGTCTAGCTAACGGAGAGTACCTGCATAGACACAACCTTGTAGCCAGGATAATTCATCAGCAACTTGCTCTTAAATACAACCTTGTGGAATCGGAGGTGCCGTACTACAGGTATATGCCCGACCCAGTTCTCGAAAATGGCCATATCACATTATACTGGGATCGATCCATCATCACTGAGAGGACTATTTTTGCCAATAAGCCTGATATAGTGATGGTGGATCGATCAGAGCGGCGTGCAATGATTGTTGACATAACCATCCCGCATGATGAGAACCTCGTGAAAGCCGAGAAAGATAAACAAATCAAGTATCTTGACTTAGCTCACGAGGTTGTCGACATGTGGGAAGTGGATTCAGCAATCATTGTACCGATAGTCGTGACAGCTAATGGCTTAATAGCCAAGAGCCTCGACCAACACCTCAGAAGGCTCTCGTTAGGCAGCTGGATCAAGGGCTTGATTCAGAAAGCGGTACTGCTGGACACGGCTCGCATCGTCAGGAAGTTCCTGTCTCTGGAGCCCTGACCGCCGGTAGCTTGGACCCTGTTCCCGATACCGGTGGGCTACTATTTTTTATATTTTTAAATGTTTTTTATATATTTTTTTTTATGTAGAAATATTTAAAAATATAATTTATAAGTGTATTTAATGAAATAAAGGATAATAATATTTTTTTTATTTGTCTAGAATGCGACGTCGACTGTCGAGTCGACAGTTTTTCTTGGATTAACTATTGACGAAAAGTTACAATGGGGTCCTCACATTGAAAAGCTATCGGGTAGACTCAGTTCTGCCACCTTTGCTTTGATACAGCCAGAATTATTTATTTTAGTTATTTTCATAGTCTTATGACTTATGTATGGGATTCTTCTCTGGGGAACTTGTGCGGACATCAATACCAACTTTGTTTTACAGAAGAGGGCTGTTCGAGCCATTTACAACCTTGGTCCTAGAGATTCTCTTAGAGAAAAGTTCAAAGAGGTAAACATTCTGACTGTAGCTTGACAATATATATTTGAAAATCATGTATGTTCATAAAAATATCTCAAATTTTAAGAAAATAAGTGATATTCTTAATGTGAATACCAGGAACAAACACAATCTTGCTGTACATCACACTCGTCTCCACAGAGTAGGCAACGCGTTCATGGGTCAATGTATACACTTTTACAACAAGCTTCCCATGGACATTCGAAACTTACCCATTAAACGATTTAAGAACCATATAAAGGCCAAACTTTGCAAAAAGGGGTATTATAAAACCACAGATTATTTAGAAGACAAAAAAGCTTGGGACTGAGCTGCTCGCTCTATTAAGCATTGTTATTAAGCAATATGCGTATTTATAAGGTAAATTATTGTAAACATTTACATTTTTAATGTCTGGACTTGAAAAAAGACGATGATCCCTGAGTTTGTTTCGGCTATTTCTTCTCAGAGGTAGTCAGTTAGGAAATGCCAGCTTCATCTAGTTAAAACAATAAAATAAAAAATAAACATGACGTGTAAAAGTGATCAGTGATCCTACTTGCTTAATAAACGATTTCATTTCATTTCAATGCAGGTGTTACAATATTGGTGTTTTCGTCAGATATAATCCCAGTACATTCTGCCTTTTGGCATACAAAAATTAAGAGGCTCACTTATAGATAATTTACAATCCATATAGTCAAATTAAAAATGAGATCATGCTAAGTCTAAAATCATATTTTACACAACTAATTAGAATAAAATAAAGCAAACATTACAATTTATCATTCATAAAGTCAGTAACAGTGTAATAGCATTTTTCTGTCAGCAACAATGACAGGAGTTTCTTAAATTTTGTTACGGGCTGATCCTTTAAATAATTTGGTAATTTATTAAATATAATTGGTGCCATACCTATAATGTTTTTTTTTTAAGCAAAGCAGTGTTAAATCTCCCAGTACATAATAGACTCTGATATTTTGACCTCATGGCAGTCGTACATATCCTCGTATCATTCAATGTAGGAAATAGGTGCATATTAGTTTTTTATGAATACAGCCATTTCAAGAATGTTGCTAGGGAAAGTTAGAATTTTATATTTCTTAAAAAAAGGAATGCATCTATCTGTAACCTTGAGACCAAAAATTGCTCTTATGCACCGTTTTTGAGCTTTAAAGACAGATTCCCTTTCAGAACAGTTACCCCAGAACACTACACCAAACCTCAAAACAGAGACCACCAAACCGTGATACGCAACCATTAATGTATCAACGTTAACTTTCTTGGACAGACTGTAGAGAGTATACGCAGACGTGTTTAATCTTTTGCAAACTTCTTCAGCCTGTGGTTTCCAGGTCAATTTACTGTCAATTAATACACCCAAAAATTTAATCACATTAACGCTATCAATTGTTTGGCTTTTATAATTAATTTTTAGTTTTAAAGGTAGAATTTTGTGATAGAAATGCATTATGTTTGTTTTATTTAGGTTTATGATAAGATTATTATCGCAAAGTCAGTTTACTATTAATTTTAGACACTTATTTATTTCATCTTCATAAAACTCTTTGTTGAGGCAGTCTACTAGGATCCACTTCCGGCGACTGGCGCCCAAGCTGATGGGTGCAGCAGGCGCGCTATCAACGTTGCTTCCCAACATGGGGGGCACGAGCGCCGCCTGTAGGCGGTTATACGTGGGAATCGTGCGGTCCATGGCTCTGTATGGGGCCCCTGTGTGGGCAATGGACCTGACGGCCGGAACACTCGCCATTCTGCGCAAGCCGCAGAGGGCGATGGCCGTCAGGGTCGACCGCGGGTACCGCACGATTTCCTACGAGGCGGCTGGCGTCCTGACCGGATCCCCGCCCTGGGACCTAGAGGCGAAAGTACTCGCGTCATTGTACCGATGGCGCGAGGAAGAGCGGAAACGGGGTTCCAGTCCGGTGCAGCGGCAGATCGAGCTGCACCGAGAGGAGCTCCGTCAGGTCCTGGTGGCGGAATGGCGGCAAAGGCTTATGCGCCCTACCGCCGGCCTCGTTACCGTCGAGGCAATCCAGCCAGTACTCGATGACTGGCTCGGGAGAAGGCACGGCTCCCTGTCGTTCAAGGCAGCCCTGCCCCGACAGCACCTGCGTGAGCAGGTGCTGTCGGGGCAGGGCTGCTTCTGCAAGTACCTGCATCGCTTAGGCAGTAAGCGGGACGCTCGGTGCCACCACTGCGTCCAATGCGGGGAGGACACGGCGCAGCACACGCTCTCCGAGTGTGTAGCTTGGGAGGAGCAGCGCCGTGTCCTCACAAATGAAGTAGGAGGCGACCTGACGCTGCCGGCAGTAGTGCGGAGGATGGCCGGCAGCGCAGAGTCGTGGGACGCGGTGGTGTCCTTCTGTGAGGACGTAATGTCGCAGAAGGAAGCTGCGAAACGGGAGAGGAAGATCTCAACTCCCTTCCCGGGCCGCAGAAGAAGCACCGGGCGCCGAAGAAGGGCGGATAACGCCCTCTTCCGCCCCCCATGAATGGGTCCAGGGGCGAGGGACAGGGGGAAGTCCCCGCCCCCTATTCGATGGACCCCGAGGCGGAGGCGCGCGCGAGTGTCGACGCACGACCCTGAGGCGATGCACGAGGTAGTTTAACACCCCACTACCCCGTGCAGGAGACGAGGCCGGACAGACCGGGCCAGCACGAGGGTGTGGGGCCGTGGAAGAATTTAGACTCCCGCGGCCTCACGCGTTTGCTCGTGATAGAAGAGACACCGGGGTGGTTTTAGTCAGTAAAAGTCTGACAGACTCCGTCGCCCAACCCAGGGCGGCCGACATCCTATGAGGATTTCCACCCAGCAAAAAAAATAAAAAAATAAAAAGTCTACTAGGATAGTACTATCATCGGCAAATAAAGTCTTGCCGCCAAGCGATTCATCGTGTTCCGATGTCTGGTGAAGCCGTACGGAGGACGGGTCTGAGCAGTTGTGTTGCGATGTGCACCGGGTACGATGCGCCAAATGTTGTTGTGTCGGGAGTTTGGTCGTGAAGGGTCTCCAGATCAATCTCCCTCTGGCGCAGCATCGTTGGTCGTGTTGTTGGGTTTAACATTGCATCAACTTGCTCAACTGCCGTCTTCCTTCCTATTCACTAAGATTTTTTAAGTTAATGGGGTTAATAAACTAGCGCGCTTTACCATCAACGATTGCATCACTGCTTACCATCAGGCGGGATTGCAGTGAAGCGCTAGTTTATAATTATATTAAAAAAAAAAAAAACACAAGGATATGGGATTTGTTGGGGCAAATCATTTATGTACAGCAAGAATAATAATGGCCCCAAAACGCTGCCCTGAGGAACGCCAAATTTAATTTCTCTAGGGCCAGAAGAATATTTAACCTCACGCTTTGATTTACCGCAAACTTTAGAGATTTCTGTATATTGAAAACGTCCACTTAGATACTTTATTAAACGTAGACTTTATTAAACGTAGAACATTCCCTCGTATATCGTAAGTGTTAAGTTTGGCCAGTAATGTTTCATGATTCACGTAATCAAATTCTTTGGTCATATCGGTCAAAATGGCACAAATGGGTATTTTTTTATCCACATGCAGCATTACCCTATTTATCACATCGTATATGGCCATATTTATATTTTTATTTTTACGAAAGCCCTTTTGCTTCTGACATAATCCATACTAATATTATAAATGCGAAAGTAACTCTGTCTGTCTGTCTGTCTGTCTGTTACGCTTTCCCGCTTAAACCTCTCAACTGATTTTGATGAAATTTGGCACAGACAATCATTAGACCCTGAGAAAGAACATAGGCTACCTTTCATCCCGAAAAAATTTGATGTTCCCGAGGGAAATCTAAAAAGCGCGATATAACCGAACTCCACGCGGGCGAAGCCGCGGGCGGAAAGCTAGTATATTAAATTTCGACAGAAAAGAATAAAAAGACTCATATATAACTTTTTCAAAGACTTTCGTAAAAACGGGTATTAAAGCTATTAGCCTATAGTTAGACATATATTCTTTATTGTTTTTCTTATGGAGTGGTTTAATTATTGTTATTTTAAGACTATCGGGGAATGTTCCAGCGGATATGCTTGCGTTAATGATATGGCTTAGAGGGTGAGCTATAGTAGAACAGACAAATTTTATTACGTTTGTCGCAATACCGTCATATCTCTCTACACAGGAGTTGAAATATTTCTAAAAACTCATCATAGGCTACATTTGGATCCTCTGTGCTATATACATCAAAAAACGATAAGTTTTGGAGATGATTTCTAGTTTTTTTTTAATTGTTAAATTTTCTTCAGATATATCTCGTCTTGATGTTTTCCATGTTCTAATTTGTCTAAACTTCCTGACTTTCATTTTAAATATTTGAGCCGTATGGTCGGATAATCCAAAGTCTATTATTTCACTTTAGCAGCTTTGTTTTGAATTATGCGCAAAAGTATCTAAGCAAGTTTTACTATGGAATCCAGTCGGTTTATTTATTTCTAGCTTCAAGTCATAGTTCATTAGACAATATTCAAAATCCATGCTCATTCTATTCTTTTACAGAATAGCTATATTGAAATCCCCGCATATAATAATTGTTTTGTTTGGTTTGGAAATCTTTTTGAGTACAATATCCAGGTTCTCGTAGAATTGGTGTAGATTAGTAGCTTTTGGTGGTCTATACCTACACACATATAATTGTAAGGTTTTGTGAAAGTAATTCAATTGCGCAACATTCCATAATTCCCGTTACCGAATACCTCACAATGTCAGACAGTTCCTTATATTCAATGCCTTTTTTAACTAAGATACAGGCTCCACCGCGCTTAATGTTTCGTCTAGCATAACATGCCGCTAGCTTAAAGTTTGGTATATGTAAAAGTTTCTCTTGTCCAGACATTATGAAATATTCGGTTATACAATATACATACAACATCTAAATTGATTTGATTACCCAACAATTCCTGTATGCAAACAACCAGTAAGTTAGACTTGCTTAAGAGACCCGCAATGTTTTGGTGCATAATAGTTATATGATTAAAATTAAAATTTATGTTTTTATACAAGAAAAAAGTCACCATTTTGTCATCAGGAATATATCCAGTCTGACTAGATCTATCACAAGCAGAAATAACAATGTCATCATTTGTGTTGTAAAAAGTTTGAGTTGATTTGTCAGCTTTTAGGTTTAGAGTCCGATTTTGTTCAATATATGACAAAAATTTAGTTCTGAATCCGATATGTAATATTTCTTTTAGTAAATATCTACAAGTATTAACAGTGAGGTGGTGCTGCCGTCGTGGTACAGAGTGACTATACCCCATGTCGACGAATAGAGCGGTATATTTGTTACAAATGTGACGAAGCAAACTATTCAAGCTCCGTTCATTCAAATGATTATTGTAAGGGACTTCTGATACAATAATGTTGGCATGCATAATATTTTTAAACCAAACACCGAGGTCTATTTGAAAATCTAGAGGATTGGTGTCATTAGTGCCTGTCAATACAATAATATAGTCATTTATTGTTAGGGACTCGAAAGTGTAAGAATTGGTCAAGACGTCCGATGTTTTACACCAGGTTTCCAGAAGGACAATACTTCAAATTCTTTGCCCAGCAGGGCTTGCAAGGTGTAGCGAACATTTCGACCCTGGTCATCCCCCAGAACAATTACGCGTGCCCTCTGTTGCACAGTTATGCTTTTGTTGGTAGAATGCATACTTATAGTCGCTATGCAGTCCCGTGAAAAATTGCTAGTGCTTTGGTTCATATTAGTCAAAGGTGCTGGAGTCACGATAGCTGGTGATGCTGTAGTACCTTTTGTCACCATATCAGTGACATCAGGGGTCTCATTGTCAGAAGTATTCAAATCACATTTGTCAGTTCCTAGGGATACTGCAACATTTTGTGAAGGGAACGAAGTTATTAGGGTTGCTCTGATCTTGTCATGCAAGGATAGCCTTTTCTTCTTTCTATTTGATAGAGGGTTAGTTACATTAGAGCAGTCTATTTTTTTTTATAAACTTCTATAACTTTCAAACACTTAGCTAGTTCACTCTATAAGTTGCTATTTTCAGATTGTCTATTTCGTTAGTCGCAGTTGCAAGATTATCTGTTAGTGTCTCAACCTTATATCTTAAGTCTTTACAACACGATTTGTACGTATTAGTAGAGGTATCTGGTAAACTTAACATTGTTGAGTCAAATACAGTTGTGTTGAATATTTCGTGACATGATAAAGATCGCCTCGTGCGACGGAATGTTATATTTTGCTGCTCAATGTTGTCCATTATGAATAATTGGATAAATGAAATGTTTCTAAAACACAAAAAAAAGTGATTATCACAAGTCAGGGTGGAACTCGAGATATCATGCACGCCGAGTCGCCTTCGTATCTATCGCGCCAACCTGTAGTTAAGTGTGACAGTCAAAATAGATTGTCTCTTTTTAGTCGTAGTAATAAATCAAATCGACCGTTTGATTTACTTTGAACTCATTTAAATATATATCTAGACAATTTTACCGCAACCTACAGTTTTTTGTAATTCTAACAAATACACTTTATGACACTGACACTTCACTTTTATTTAAACTGAAACGTCAGCAGCAGGTTACTGATGATGTAAATAGCGCGATCTCCAAAGTAGTCAATTGGTTTAATGTTAATAATTTACTCTTAAACGAGAAAAAAACCAAATGCATTAAGTTTACTCTACCTCACGTGAGGCAGGTGGAAACTAAAGTGTTGATAAAGGGCGAAGAATTGAAATCTGACGACAGCACAGTATTCTTGGGTATAACTCTGGATGCTAAGCTTCAATGGGGTCCACATATAGAAAAATTGTCAGAAAAGCTAAGTTCTGCTGCGTACGCAGTTAGAACAATTCGTAATTTGACTGATGTTGAGACGGCCCGTTTAGTGTACTTTGGCTATTTCCACAGCGTAATGTCGTACGGCATTCTGTTATGGGGAAATGCCGCCGATATTCAAACAATATTTGTTTTGCAGAAACGAGCTGTTCGTGCAATTTATAAATTAAGTCCGAGATACTCTCAGAGAAAAATTTAAAGAGATTAATGTACTGACCGTGCCGTCTCAATATATTTATGAAAATCTTTTGTATGCTCATAAAAATATAAAATTGTTTAAAAAATACAGTGATGTCCATGATATAAATACTAGGAACAGGCACAAATTTATTGTACCTACAACAAGGCTCAAGAAAATAGGTGGCTCTTTCAGATGCCAATGTATACATTTTTACAATGGACTTCCAGAGGTGGTTCAAGATCTGAGCCTGAATAAATTCAAATCCTTCATTAAACGTAAGTTGTGTCAGAAAGCATTTTATAGTGTGAAGGATTATATTGAGGACAAAAAGGCTTGGGCTTGAGCTGCGTCCGATTTCTATACAATGATTGTTCTTTGATTTTTCCTCTTGTAGTCTTAATATGTAATTGTATATGTTATTTATTCAAAGCCTGTATTACACACTATGTAGCCAAGCATATTGTACGTTACGGAATTGTATCGCTGACAGAGGTGTTAGGCACTTGTACAGCTACACTAAACTTTCCACAGATTCGGGAACACTGTTGGAGCTCCTGAACCTTGGACAATACTATCTTAGCATTATGTAGATTAAATTTCTTAGTATTATAATAATTGCATGGAAAACGTGTGAGCACAATGTACGAATGTGCTGTAAGGCATTTATTTGTTGGGTTAGTCTTTCTTATTGACTTGATTGTGCTCTGGCTGTTGAGAGTATGTCATGCTCACTCAAATGTCTCGCTAATGGTGGCGTGTGTGTTGGGTCATTGGGTTCCCTTCGATATGGTTGAACTGAATGATGCTGATCCATACGTCATGTTCGTAAACGGACGCCGTCAGAGGGGACTGGTCATCTCTTAGCTGCCACGGCATATTTTAATTTCTGAATTGATTTTTGTGTGTTTTCCATAATGGACGCTCTCAGCGTACAATATATTTCTACATCGTTCTCACGCGGTTGATTTCAACACGAATGACTAATCAAATTAATACTTGTAACAATAGCTTAAAAATTTAAAAGAGTGTCCATGGAGTTTCTTGCCCGTTCTTCTCCATAGGTACCTACTCTTTGGAATGGGCGACTAGCTTCATCTTATTGACTGACCGAGCTTCTGATAATTCAAAAGTGCCTGTAACTGGTTTATTTGAAATAAATGATTTGATTTGATTTGATATCTTGTAAATAAATTATTGGTTCACTTAAGTTTAATGTTGTGTTCACTGCACTTATATTTTATTATATACAACGTGTAACATAAAGGGTATATACATAACAAAGGCATGGCATCTTTACATGATATCAAACGATATTGGAAGGGTTTTTTAATCCTATCTCTTTATGTTAGGAAGTTATGAGGAAAAACACCGCCTGTGATATGCTACTATCATACTAGTCACACAGAGATATTGAAGACATTTATCGGATTTTGGCAAGTAACGTGACGGGTAACGAGTAGTTATTAACGTATGTAGTGTGCTGCCACGTTTATTATGATTTGATTTTAAGAAACACACGAAACCGAAAATTGGTACCAATTTTTTGAGTATTTTATTTTGAGTTGAAACCCTTCTGATATCGTTTGATATCATCTAAAGATGCCATGCCCTTGGTATGTATATACCCTTTTTGTTACACGTTGTATATTAGTAGTTGTTTGTTCGTAGGCTTAGTTATAAATATCAGTTGTGGCACTTTATAAAAAGTTTTTTTTTTCACAATACTTCCACGTAACACTCAGATAACAATAGTACATAGCATTTACACAATAACATTTACGTTACAAATGATATTTTTGGTTTTAATGACACGTAAATAATTTTTGCGATAAAAATACTCAGATGAAGTTGTGTGTGGCAGTAGCGCCATCTACCCTCTCCGCTAACGGATTACTAGTTCGGCGGGTGCAATCGATGAAACTACTGCTTGCTTACTGCAGTATAAGTGCAAATGAAGCGTCGTTCTTGCTTCTCCACCAACGTCAGCTTCAGGGAGATAGATGAAAAATAGCTTGTTCCTGCTCCATCTCAGGGGCCTATTTTATCTTGAACTTCAACACGAAATTCTCTGTTTTATCCCGTTGGACGCTGTGATGCAGGATACCGTGGGAAGTAAAAGTTTACGCTGTTAGTTAAGATAGTGGTCGCCACTCGAGAACCCGTTGGCCCCATCGGGACAAAGCTCTGGCTCATACGGCGAGAGAGAAAGCAGGTCTCTTTGCATCTCTCTTTGCCCGTACCCTTGTCGAATAACTGCTATCGGTTCGGGGAATGCTCTGAATGGTGCGTACATAAGTAAGACAGACAGTGTCAGGGATTTTGGTGTAGTACATGAAAGCAAATTACTTTTTGACGATTACATAGAAACCATTGTCAAAAAGGCTTTCAAGGCCATGGGTTTCATTACCAGAGCTTGCTCTAACTTTAGGTCTCTGAAACCAATAAAAGTCCTCTACTGTTCGCTTGTGCGTAGCCATCTCGAGTACGCTTCCCAAGTCTGGAATCCCCAATACGAGAGTTACAAATCACTTATTGAATCCGTCCAGAAAAAGTTTTTGCGCTACTTGGATTTTAAGGCGGGGCATTCCTCGTTAGACTATGAACACCGCTGCAAGCGATATCATTTCTTGTCATTGAACATACGACGTAATATTGCTGAAATATGTTTTTTGGCAAACATAGCAAATGGCTCAATTGATTGTCCGGAACTGCTCAGTAAAATACTTCTTCGTACCAATCAAAACAACCTACGCAAACGACCTCTGTTGCAGGCGCCACGCGTTGGTAGTGTAAAAGCCTTCAATTGTTTACCATCGCACCTGGATATTGACCTATTTTGCACCAACGCACATAATATTAGAAACGTTCTAAACAAGGAATATTTTGGGGATAGTCATGAATAGTTCGAGCTGTTTAGTGGTTTAGTATACTAATTGAACTACTAAATGGTTTAACTGCTTTGATATTGCACGATCTTTTATAATGCTATTTAGTCAGTTTTTTATTCCTCTTTAATCAATTTTTTATTTTATTATTTTTGTTTTTTAAATTTGCCTCTTGTTTTGCAAATCGCTGTTAGCGTACGTACGTAACGAAATGATGTTTTTGTATCTAGATATATATATGTGGAACCTTGTAATTAGCAATTTGTGTTGTAAATAATGAAGTTTATTGTAACATTAGTCTGTAAGCTTTCTGTAATAGTAAAATAAAGAAATAAATAAAATAATTCGCGTCTTGATACTGGCAGTGCTACTCCACCTAATTTACCTCATTGCGGAGCTTCAATGCCTGAGACTCGCATTAGGAACAAGGAGGTTCTGAGAGTAGTACTATGTCGTCTGGACGTGAATAAGGCTAGTCCAGATGGTATAACCAGCGATTATTCTTAAAGCATGTGCGCGAGTTGTCTCCTGTATTGACGCGCTTGTGTCGCCTCTCATTTAGGACAGGTATAGTGCCCAAGCCCTGGAAGCTTGCCAAAGTGCAGCCCGTGCCCAAAAAGGGCAGTCGTGCCGATCCTACCAACTATCGGCCGATTTCGATCACCTCCATACTTTGCAAAATTATGGAGCGTATGTCGAACTCGCGCCTCTTGGCATACCTGGAAGGTAACGATCTCCTCAGTGACGGGATTCGCAATTGGTCATCTGGGGACCTACTAGTGTATGCCACTCACTTGTGGGATGAGAGCCTTGAGAGAAATGAGGAAGCGATTGCTGTCCCCCTTGATGTCTCGAAGGCCTTCGACCGGGTATGGCACGCTGGCCTTTTCAGTAAGCTTCCAACGAACGGCATTTCCCCTAGCCTAACTGGCTGGGTAATAGACTTCCTGACTGAACGGCCTCTCCGAGTTGTTGTCGACGGATGCTCATCTGAGCCCATGTCGACTAATGCCGGTGTTCCTCAGGGGTCTGTTCCTCTCTGTAACTCTGTTCCTGCTGCATATTAACGATCTGCTGATTCCCGGTATCTATGGGTATGCAGATGACAGCACAGTTGTATAGAGATATCTGCCGGATGCTCGGGCTAGTAGGGAATCAATCCGGTCCGAAAGAGAGGCTATGGTAGAGCGAACGAGTGTTGCGAGCATCCGTCGACAACAACTCGGAGAGGCCGTTCAGTCAGGAAGTCTATTACCCAGCCAGTCAGGCTAGGGGAAATGCCGTACGTTGGAAGCTTACTGAAAAGGCCAGCGTGCCATACCCGGTCGAAGGCCTTCGAGACATCAAGGGGGACAGCAATCGCTTCCTCATTTCTCTCGAGGCCCTCATCCCACAAGTGAGTGGCATACACTAGTAGGTCCCCAGATGACCAATTGCGAATCCCGTCACTGAGGAGATCGTTACCTTCCAGGTATGCCAAGAGGCGCGAGTTCGACATACGCTCCATAATTTTGCAAAGTATGGAGGTGATCTCCACAACTGTGCTGTCATCGGTCTTTAATAAGTCGCACAGTCTCTGTCCCCACTATTATTCATTCAGTAACAAAATACCTGTTTAAGGAAAATTGGTACCAAAATAATGATATGACTATATCATCACATCGTAAAGTTCTAATTATGAAAGGCATGTATTTAAAGTTGCGACAAACTAATCTGATGTAGGGAAGCCAGAATAATAAGTTTGCGGCTACAGTGAAGTAGCATTTTAAGCATAAAGTAGCAGCTTTAATTAGTAGTGTTGTTTGCAGTGATTTTTTGGTGTGGCAACTGAGTTTATTGTTAGGCGGAGCATAAATAAAAATAAGTGTATATTCATAAACTATACATTATGTATATTTACTTCATTCAAAGAGAAGAAAATAATAACATGGTTATAAAGAACATGCTTGTGTGACGATTTAACAGGTATAAATAAAACAAATTGTGGCATGCAAAAAATTATTGATGGTCTTTCTTTTATTTCATTTTGGGCTTATTTATTATACGTATTTTGAATACATATTTGCATATAAAATAATATAATCATTTAAAAACATTAAAAATAGTAGCCCACCGGTATCGGGAACGGGGCCAAACTACCTGCGGTAAGGGCTCCAGAGAGAGGAACCTCTTGACAATGTGAGCCGTGTCCAGAAGTACCGCTTTCTGAATCAAGTCCTTGATCCACCTGCCTAACGAAAGCCTCCTGATGTGTTGGTCGAGGCTCTTGGCTATCAAGCCATTGGCTATCATGACTATCGGCACAATGATTGCTGAATCCACATTCTATAAGTCGACAACCTCGCGAGCCACGTCAAGATATTTGATTTGTTTATCTTTCTCGGCTTTCACCATTACTATATCAGCCTTATTGGTAACAATAGTCCTGTCAGTGATTTATTTATTTATTCTTTCGCACATGATATGTACAGATGCAGTGATGATGCATCGATCCCAGAATAATGTGGTATTGCCATTTTCGAGAACTTAGTCAGGCATATACCTGTAGTACGGCTCCTCCGATTCTACAAGTTTGTATTTGAGAGCAAGTTGCTGATGAACTATCCTGGCTACAAGGTTGTGTCTTTGCAAGTACTCTTCGTTAGCTAGATAGGAACACCCAGAGATGAAAACAAAGGGCAGTTCAGGGAACTCGTCAACAGTTTACATTAGTCTGGACTTAATTCATTTGTATTGATTAGAACTTTGCACCTATATGGGTTTAATTGATTGTCTGCAGTAAATCTGATGATGAAAACCATAGGCAGTCAAGGGAATTATTTAAAAATTTACAGATTTAATTTTAACATACGACAATCACTACTTACTTGTCACTATAAGAGTGATGAACATGGATCAATCAAGAGACTGAATATAAATTTCGTAATCGCGTCATGTCTAGCATTGCTTAAACTTACATTGTGATCTCATAGGAATTTTATAGAAAACGCTTCAGTGGTTTCGTTTTCAAACCAAAATTGAAATGAAATGAAATGGAATGAAATCGTTTATTAAGCAAGTAGGATCACTGATCACCTTTTTTTAGCTAGATGAAGCCGGCATTTCCTAACTGACTACCTCTGAGAAGAAATAGCCGAAACAAACTCAGGGATCGTCTTTTTTCAAGTCCAGACATTAAAAATGAAAATGTTTACAATAATTTACCTTATAATTACGCATATTGCTTAATAACAATGCGTAACAGAACGAGCAGCTCAGTCCCAAGCTTTTTTGTCTTCTAAATAATCTGTGATTTTATAATACCCCTTTTTGCAAAGTTTGGCCTTTATATGGCTCTTAAATCGTTTAATGGGTAAGTTTCTAATGTCCATGGGAAGCTTGTTGTAAAAGTGTATACATTGACCCATGTACGAGTTGCCTACTCTGTGGAGACAAAACAAGAATGAAAGACAAGAAGAATTAAAAACAAGAATGGACCTAGAATTGAGCCCTGTGGAACGCCCATGGTGACCACAGATCCTGCAGATCTCTTGCCATTAACATTAACCCTCTGAATTCGATTATTCAGATAAGAAGTCAGAAGGTCGAGAGCTCTATCCCTGAAACCATAATGGTACAAATTCCTAATAAGAGTATCATGATGTGCGCAATCAAAGGCCTTGGACAAATCACAAAAAATACCAAGAGCATCTTGCGATTCCTTTCAGGCCCCAAATATGTTCTTTAGCAACGCTACGCCCGCATCTATAGTTGACCGACCCTTTGTAAAACCAAATTGTTTCACGTGCAATAAATTGTGTAAGTTAAAGTGCCTCAACAACTGTTTCAAAATTAATTTTTCAAAAAATTTGCTCAAAGTTGGTAATATCGATATTGGCCGAAAATTCATGGGATCAGTTCTACTACCAGATTTGAACAGTGGAATTACTTTGCTTAGTTTCATCAAATCATCAATTACGGGTAAAAATGAAAGTAAACAAAATAACTAACCTTGGAAGTCCGTGTTAAAAACGAATATACAAAACCAAAGATACCGATTCCGAAATTAGTTATTGTTCACTTTGTAGTGTTTTTTGGAAGTCAGTTGTTTTTTTTTTTTGTACAAAGTTTTTATTTGATGTCAAAAATTGAAGTTCTATGTATCTGAAGTAGAACTCTCAGCTGTCTTAGAGATATGGCGATACCCCCGTCCACTATTGTTTAAAAAAAAAAGACGGATTCCATTGCAAAAATCCAGCGTAGTGAAATACTTCTTCCAATTTTATTTTATCTAGCCTATAGCATCCCACAGCTGGACAAATGCCTCACCTTAGAAAAAAAACTGTGTCGAATGAAAAAATCTCTTCTCTCGGTGGTAGACCATAATATCAGTTGCCGGCAGAAGTTACTACCCACCAGACAACGTCTTGCCGCCAAGCAATTCGTCGTCTTCTGGCATGATGTCTGATAAAGCCGTACGGAGGATGAGTCTGAACAATTGTGCTGCGATGTCTGTCGGGTACGATGCAACAAATGTTTTGTGCCGAGAGCTTGGTCGAGGAGGGTCTCCAGAGCAATCTCCTTCTGGCGCAATATCGTTGGTCGTTTTGGTTGAGTTTATCATTGCATCACTAAATTTTTTAAGTGAATAGGCTTATTAAACTAGCGCGCTTTACCATCAACACCACTTGCACCACTGCTTATCATCAGACGGTCAAGTACTATATTATAATTATTAAAAAAAATCTAATAAAATAAATCGACGGAATAAATAGATGTAAAATTGGACAGCTTCTAATGTTCTACAAAGCACAGGTCCGTTCCTGGGCGGAGTATAGGCAGTAGGTACTACCAAAGGGCCAAAAAAAAAAAAACAATAACAAAGGGCGAAAAAAGGGAGGGTAGGTACCAGCCCAAAGGCTGGTGCTGCAAAATGCCACCTGCTACTTTGAATTAGTAGAGAAGCATGCGAAGAGGGGTGAGGGTGAGGGGTGGGTAGACGTAAGTCACCTTGTCAACATTGGCTCCGTGTGTAATAATATTTTTTAAATAGTAAACCTGCATCTTAATACATTAGCAACCAAAAAGTGTTCATAAAATATCCTAAATAACTAGTACGAGTGTTATCTCTGAACTATATGTGAGATATGTGAAATTATAACATCATTCATCTAACAGTGCATGGAAGCCACAACGGTTAAAAAAAAAAAACGGTTCTAGTTTAATTATTGTCAACAGTATCACACGAATTTTATTCCAGTGTTAATAAATAATATATAATATTAAGTCAAAATTGAACTTAACAAAAAAAGAAAACTAAACTTTATGTGTGCGGGTTGCAGTAAAAAGTTTGGAAAAATATTGTAACGGCAATATATCGCGTTGACCGAGTATTTTTTTTGTGTACTTTGTGATCACCAATTTCAAATTTAATCCAACAGTCGAATTGGTCGAGCGGTATTGCAACAGGTTTAAAGTTGCGACAAGTGTCGCAAGTTCGAACCCAAGTTAAACAGAGTTCTTTTTGCGTAATATATAAATTTAAAAAATGTCTTCTAACTTGAACAAGGGAGTAAGCAGTGACAGCAAGACAAGATCCAAAGTCACATGTAATATTTGTAAGAAATATGTCAATATAAAAAACACTGCTCTATGTTCAATCTGCAAAAAGAGATATGAATTTGACTGTGTGGGTTATCCAGAAGCAACCTATCGGTTAAAGGACGTCGAGGAAAGAAAAAAATGGAGGTGCAATATTTGCATCAAAAACAAAAAAGATGCTGATGTTGCTACTTCTAATATTACGCTCAGGAAAAACAACGTTCCTCGACTAAACCTTTACTTGAACAACCGATGATTGCTATACAACATTCACCGCCTACCCCGGAAATAATTAAGGCAAATATATCTACGGAGAACTCTTTCGAATCTTTGCTGGTGGATGAAGATATAGATATTTTGTCTCATACTTTAGAGAGAAATCCAGAACTATATAGAAGCTGTCCAAATCTAAAATCCAACAACTTTGACCTCATTGAAGAATTGGAAAAGAAAGTTACTATGCTGGCTAAGAACCTGGAAATTGCTGAAAATGAAATAGCTAACTTACTATCGGAAAATTGTAACCTTAAAAAACAAATGTCTATGTATGGTTCTCAAATAAACCAACTAAAAGATATCTGTAAATCTACCCCCAAAAGACCAGCAATGAAAAAAAGAAGCAAGGAACCCATCCAAACTAAGCTAGACTTCTCAGCGCAATCAGTTACTCCAAAGACTCAATGCTTGCAAACAAGCGACGAGGTGCAGAGTCTACAAGAATCTCGGGTAACCAACAATTACATAACTAACCAAATATTAGTGGATTCCCCAAACAAAGAACTACATGGACACTTAAAGCGGGATTTCCAATTAAAAACACATACAAAGAGCAATATTTACATCATTGGAGACGAAAAAGTAAGAGGCCTAGCAGCACAACTTATACATACCAAGACTGGTAAATGGAATGACAACTATAACATTGAGGGTAAAGTTCTACCACATGCTTCTTCTTGCGAGATCCTGCGGAATCCAGTTGGTGCATTACGCAACCTATCTGACAATGATATTGTTATACTCTCAGTTGGTAAACATGACAAGAATCCATACTTATTGTTAACAAATCTCTGTAGATCTTTGTGTAGTTTAAGCAATTGTACAATATTTATAATGAATGTGACAGAAAACAGGTTTCTTAATGTTAAAAAACTAAATCATGAACTAAAATTATTCACAAAAAATTTTAAGAATTGTAAGTTTATAGAAGTCAATCAATTAGATATAGATTACCATAAAAAGCTTTCAGAATTAGAATTGATGACTTTCAAAGTTAATATAGAGATTGATTTTATACAATATGAAAAGATGACAAAACAAGCTTTAGCCGCACGAAAACCACTTAATGGCAATATTAAAAACACAAAATCATTTTTTCGTGGCTAAATCCCCCGTTACCGTTTCCGTGTATGAAAATTCAAAACACGATTGCCGACATAGTAATTTACGAATCCTGCATCAAAATATAGCCGGCCTCTGTAATAAATTAGACATAATAGAAATAACTTTATCTGAATTAGTAGAAAAAAACAAGGAAGTAGATATTTTATGTTTCAGTGAAACTTTTGTTAAGCAAGGTACTGAAGCGAATATCAAACTCGTTAATTTTAAAGTGGCCGCACTATTTAGTAGAGATAAATGTAGAGGGGGTACTTGTATTCTGACTAATAAGAAATTTGACACAAAAACACTAGATATCCCGTCAGGTATAGCTACAGAATTTTACTTTGAAAGCTGTGGCGTAGAGGTAATTGGCTTGAATCTGATAGTGGTAATTGTCTACAGAATACCTGATCAGAGAAAGGCCCAAATCGGTGTATTTCTGCATAAACTTGACCAATTGTTAAATTATATGACTGACCAATACAAGCGGAAAAAAATTATAATTAGTGGGGATTGGAATATAGATATTTTAAAACATAACTCCTCAACAAAGGAACTTCTAAGCATTCTAAATAACTACAATTTTGAAGCACACATTGAAACACCAACGCGGGCGAACTCGTGTATTGATCAAATCGCCAGTAACATACGGAATGTTCAGTCAGAAACACTTCACCTTAGCTTGTCAGATCATGAGACAGCGCAAAGAGTTACGATAAAAACAAATAAACATAACAAAATAATTTGTTGGTCTGAATTCAAACGTGACTATTGTGCGGAAAATCTTGAGAAATTTCGAGAATGTATGTCTTCTCTCTCATTTTCGGAAACATTTAACGCTGATACCTTATCAGAGGCCTTCAGTTTATTTTATGAAACATTCACTTTATTTTACGATTTGTGCTTTCCGATTATTAAGGTCAAAGTCAATAATAAGCCAGTTACAAAAAAATGGATAACAAAAGGCTTAAAAAAATCTAGCAAAACAAAAAGACAGCTTTATTTAAATTTTAAAAATTGTAAATTGAATAAAAAACAAAATGAGAAAGTTTACAAACTTTATAGTCAAAAGTTTAAATATTGTGCACAGAAAGCGCAGAAACTTATGAATACAAGGTATATACAAAAACATAAGAATAAATGTATTGCTACTTGGAATGCAATATACTCAACAATAAATAATAATATTTTGTATAAAAATGACATTAATGAAATAAATTATAATAACGTAACATATAATAATCCATCTGACATCTGCAATATATTTAATGACTATTTTATTAATTTGACATCGCGCCAACCATTTAATTCTAATTATATTAAGCTCAATCATTATAACTTTAATGTTAATACTATTTTCCTTAATCCTGTAGATGTAAATGAAGTGTACAAGATTATAATGTCCCTAAATAATAGTAAAACTAGCGGATATGATGGCATAACCACACAGGTTTTGAAAGATTGTGCTAGTTATATATGTCATCCACTAGCACATATTATTAACCTATCTTTCTTAGAAGGCATATTTCCGGATCAGCTCAAATTGTCTATCGTAAAACCGCTATTTAAGAAGGGGAAAAAGACAGACCCAAATAACTACCGGCCTATCACATTAGTACCTATCATGTCAAAAATTTTTGAGAAGGCAATGCATATAAGGTTAAACATTTTTTTAAGTAAACATGACATATTATGCAAAGAGCAGTTCGGTTTCCGTAAAGGTTGTTCAACTGCTCTTGCCATCTTCAACTTTATTAAACTTGTAACGGAGACTATTAACAATGGCAATCCAGCTGTATCATTATTTTTTGACATGAGTAAGGCTTTTGATTTTGTTAATCACTCGAAGTTATTAAACAAATTAGACTTCTACGGCATAAGGGGCAAAGCCTATGAATGGGTGTCTAGTTATTTAAAAAATAGGAAGCAATATACAGAGATATCCAAAGTTATAAAAAAACGTGATAAATTATATTCTAAAGAGAATTTTAAATCAGTAGCAATAATAAATAAGTGTGGTGTGCCTCAGGGTAGTATTCTTGGTCCTTTGCTTTTCTTACTTTACATTAACGATCTTCCTGAGGCTACTCTGCAAAAATGTATTCTTTTTGCAGATGATACCACTGTTATTATAAAATGTGAGGATAACATTAATTACAAATCTGTTACTGAAGAAACCCTGTCAGCTATAACTAGTTGGATGGAAAATAACGACTTACAAATAAATGTAAGCAAGACCAAAATAATAGAATTTAACTCGTATAATTCTAAACAGTTAACTTTAGATATTAGCTATAAAGATGAAAAAATTGAACAAGTAGATGAAATTAAATTTTTGGGTATTAATGTAGACAAAAATCTTAATTGGAAAAGCCATGTGGAACATATCTGTCACAAACTTGATAGATTTGTGTTTGCATTAAAGAAGCTACGACAAAATGTTTCTGTGGAGGCTGCTCTTGCGGCTTACCATGGCTATGTATCGTCTGTCCTAAGCTATGGACTTATTATGTGGGGTAATTCGACCGATATCGATAGGGTATTCAAACTCCAGAAACGCTGCATACGGGTCATAAACAAGGCATGGTTTTTAGATAGTTGTAAACCTCTATTTAAAAAGAATAATATTCTTCCACTTCCCTGTATGTACATAAGAGATATCTGCGTCTTCACTAAGACACACATGCATTATTTTAGGCAACATATTGAAGTTGTGTCAAGGCAAAAAAGGGCTAAGTTTCGCAACTTATTATATCAGCCATCTACTCGTAAATATATATATAAGAAAAATGTGTATAATATGTGTATTTTGATTTATAATAAAATTCCTAATGAATTGAAATTATTGCAGGGTAATGATTTTAAAATCAAATTGACAGCGTGGTTACAAAATAATTGCTATTATAGCCTTGAGGAATTTTTGGGACATAGACATGATAGTATGTAGTTATGATGTATAAATATGATTTATGAGTTCTGGTGTGTAATGGCAATTTTCTTTTATATAGTTAATAGTTTCTTTTTTTTTTTTTAGACTTGTATTGACATTTTTTATTATGTTGACATTTATATTATATTATCAATCATATTATGCGGACATTCATATTGTATGTTTGATATTGACTTTTCTAATTATAGTTATTGACATTTACTTTAATTTATTTGAATGACATTTTAGATTTTGAATGTGGATATTTTTTTTTTCATGTTATTGTGCTATTTTTGGAAATTTGGCTATTTTTTTTTTTATAATCTGTTCTGTCATCTTAATGTTTAATTTTAACTTTTTTTTTTTCTCAATTATAATTTGCACGCCTGCTTGCAGGCAGAATACAATTAACTTCTGGGCTTTAAGAGCTTCCCTTGAACAATGTATTTTGTATTTTCTGGCAAATAAATATTTTGATTTGATTTGATTTGATTTGATTTGAGGCTAATTGGTGGCCCAGATTTAGCTCAAAACGGTCTCAAAAGCCTGGAGCACAGGTGAAGGGTAGGCAGCCTGTCAGTGTTCTATAGAATGCATTTTGGAGAGTATGCGAGGGAATTGCATGATTTAATTCCCCCTTCTCCGTTCCATCATCAGACGACCCGTTTTACGGCGAGTTTTCACCCTTTCGTTGTTGACACCACTACGAACCGAACCACGCACCGAACGAAGCATTTCGCCTCGTCTTTTATACCGCGTCCATCGAGAGACTGGAAGAATTTGAAGGCGGCGGTGTTGCCATCGGATTACAATTTGAGTGTCTTCAAGGCTAGAGTGCTTTACCATCAACGATTGCATCACTGCATACTAATCAGGCGGGATTGTCGTCAAGCACTATTTTATAAAAATGTTAATAAAAAAAGTTCCTACAAAAAGAAGTGAAATCCCACCATATATATTCTAACTTGCCAAATCTCGCTCAAGTTGCTTGTTTATCTATAAAAAGCAATGAAATCTAGACAAAGTTGTACCAAGACTAAGGTTCCTTACTGCGATTTTTTTGTTATTATAGATAATGTTGTTTGACTTAGCCGTTGATCATTCTTCAAAAGTAATGAAATCTAGACAAAGTCTAAGGCTTTACCTTAGACTGTCTAGATTAAATTACTTTTTATAGATAATCAAGCAGCTTCAGCGAGATTTCGCAAGTTTTTACAGAATGTTTTTGGTGGGATTAAAAACTACTTCTGGAACTTTATTTCTTAAAGTCTTAAGTATCATGCTCAACGAATTGGATGGGCTATCCCAACAGGTGGACCTTAAAATGAACATGGACATAACGAAGGTCATGTTGAATGTCCATGTTGCGCCATCGCTGTTTTATGTTGGAAGCTCCATCCTTGAAGCTGTAGATCAGTATATATGTCTGGGATAGCTGATCCAGAACGAGAGTTCCGGCTTCAAGAACGAGGTATTTCGATGGATCCGTAGTGGTAGTGTCTTCTCGTCCAAAATACCTCAGTGCCTAAAAACAAGTGTTTAACCAATGTGTATTACCGATGATGCCTCATAAGAAAGCTCAAAGTCGCACAGATAACTATGTAGAGAGCTATGTTAGGTGTTCTTCTACGGAATTGAATCAGAAATGAGGAGATTCGTAGAAGAACTAAAATCGCCGACCTAGCTCAGCGGATTAGCTCTTTGAAGTGGCAGTGGGCGGGGCACATAGCTCGTAGAGCCGATGACCGATGGGGCAGAAAGGCTCTTGAATGGCGACCACGTACCGGCAAAAACGTAGCGTTGGACACCCACCGACCTGGTGGTTAGATGACTTGACCAAAATCGCAGCGAAGTGCTGGATGCAGGCCGTGTTCAACCATTATTTTTGAAAATCTTTGGGGGAGATCTATGTTCAGCAGTGCACTTCATGTGGCTGAGATGATGATGATGAAAGGGGGTCAAGTTCGTATCGACTAATTGTTTGCCTAAAAAAGGGTTGAAATCCAGTCGAATGCCAAGTTTAGATAAAATAAAATTATAATACTTCTAAATTTGAACTTGACAGGTTTTCATGCTGTATGTAACACTTGATTAATTGTAAAATTAAATTTATTATTTACATAATTAAATTAACCTGCCAAGTTCAAATTTAGATGTGTATAAGTATTGTAATTTCATTTCATCTAAACTTGGCATTGGATGGGATTTCAACCCTTTTTTAGGCGAACAATTAGTCGCTACGAATTTGGCCCCCTTTTTAACAGGTATGCTTTTAGTCGAATAGGTATATATGTATATCTCTTAAAGTATTTCGTGTATGCATTGATACACCTCTTTAAAATTTTTGTCACTTGGTGTCTGATATCCAACAATAGATTTATATATTTAAAGAGCTGATGCAGATTCATAAATGAGGCGCTATTTATTATTACAGTAATTCTTGCAAACCAGCCTGCTCCATACTTCCGCTGTAATTGCTCACTGCCGCTGCCGACTGCCCACACCCGCCCTTTTCAGATTTTTGGCTTTAGTTGTCCATTCGTGTTTTTGACAAACAGCATTTCCATCGCACATATTATACTCACTACGCTCTTCATCACTGTCATCTGGTCTGATTCCTTTGGGATAAGGTGGCCTGGTACTGGACGATACTCTATGCCTATTTCTTAAATTTCCTCGAAGCTTCTTCTTTCTACTGTAGTAAAAAATTCTTTGGGAGGTCGGCTCGTGTTGTGAATTCGACATCGTAATTTGCATCTGAATCGGATGAAGAAAAGGTTTTTGAAAGTGCTGTTGACTCGGCTGTTGAAAAGGTTTTTGAAACGACTCTTGATATGGTTTTTGTATTGATTGCTGAAACGGATTTAACATTGGAGGTGGGAAGGGCTGTTGATTTGGCTGTTGAAATGGATTTTGATCTGATTGTCGAAACGGATTTTGAACTTGTACTTGTGTGTCGTGCTGTCGTAAAATTGACTCCGACTGCGTTGTTAGTTTCCGCTGTGGACCAACTGTATTACTTGTTAGCTTTGGATTTAGCCATTGCTCATCAATATGCTCCGGTAGCTGTTGCACTTGCATTGGGTAATTTTTTACACTATTGGTTGCATGAAAGCTTGACATTTGTAACGTGGGTCGGAAGCGAGGTGCTAATGACATCACTATATGCTTGATGATTATGAAGTAACAAAATATTACGTACCGCATTACTTATCAAGTAAGTTTCAATCTCAATATTCACAAAAAAATAGGCACACCTACTCATACAAATAGTAGAAATCATGTCTAATTTTCATCGACGTTTATGTTTAATCGGATTGTTGTGTTCTGGTATTGAATCTATTTAAAAATGTCGTAAAACGCAATGCCCATTTATGATTTAAGCCTTGTTATTTATTTTTTCATATAAGATGTTTTCCTTCACCTTCAGTCATTGGTGTCCAAGATATACTTAGAAAGTACATATAACTTTAGAAAAGTTATATTAGTATTTGCCTGACCTGGAATCGAACTCGCACACTCATACTTGAGAGGCTGATGTCTTAACCACTAGGCCACCACGACTTCTCGGACTGGTAAATTGTTTGGTATCAGTGGAATTCGGGGCATAAAAACTATCTCAACGACACCACATCCTGTCAAAATCACCGATTCTCTTAGTTTACGTTGCACAAAAGTTACGATAATAATTTGTAAACGAAGCAAACGAAAATAATAATTTAAAGTAATAAAAAACTTAAAATAATTTGGAGCTTAAATTTCGGAACAGAATAATGGGGACACCATTTTTTAAATTAATTTGTGTGTGGTGGAAGTCCAAGAGCACTTAGAGAACGAGAAATTCAAAATTTTGTTTTTGGTTGCACGAGATAAGAGCATGCTTCAAGAGCTCAAACCTTTTTCGGCACAGACCTTTTTTTGGTGACCAAATTTACCATAAACGGAAGTGTTCAAATGAAGTAATTAGGTGCATCCGTGTGATATGTCGAAAAAGGTTTGAGCTCTTGAAGTATGCTCTTATCTCGTGCAACTAAAAACAAAATTTCACCCATAGAATTGTCATTACACATACATAGTCGTAAACAGTGCGCCACTCTTCGGTAAGACTGTGAACCCCAGTTCGTAAAATTTCCTCTACATAGTTTCACTGCATCATAATTGGTTTCTGCAGCGTATTCTCTAAACTTAATATGTTCCCTTTCTATTGTCAACGAAAGTTAACCATAATGACAGAGAGAATCACCCTTCATAGGTGGCACTAATTCTGGTTACCCATTCTACTTAGTAGCTACACGAGAATCAAAATTTAAAGCTCTTTTATTACGTAACCTGCCGTTGAGATCCCCGTCAATACTTTGTCTAATATTCCTAAAAAGTCCTGTGACAAAAATCAATATAGAATAAAAATAAATAAATCAAAATTGATCTTGATGAAGAAATCCACAAAATAACAGCAGTACTTCAAACAAATGACTTAAGCGATGTGGACTATTCGTATGAACTAGTCACGCTCGGCAAGCGTTTCGGTAAGTAGTGTATTCGACACCATCGATCGAAGAAGGTCGCCAAACGAAAAAGGTTCCATCACTTTATGCAAAAGCAGGCACATGAAGAAATATTCGGTATTATTTGGGTGAATCGTGTACACTCTTCCTAGGACTTGTTTTTTTATTTATACCAGAAGTACCATCTACAGCTCTGCCACGCTTTTTCGGTTGAAAATGCTTTGCTGTTTGTTGTAGGTATAACTACGGAACTACCTCCACAGCAGAGTTTTAGAAGTCTAAAGAACACAGCAAAGTTGTTTACCTCGGATTTTTTAATTGCTTTGCACCATTTTCGGGGTTGCAATATATTCGCTGTCCCTTCCAGGTATATTGAGATGTGTAACTGGTGGGGATTGATCATGAATAGGAAAGCTCAAAATCCACCATGACGTCTCCGGAGAGCTGATGTTTCGTCCCGACTAAAAAGTCGGCCTTGACGGGATTATGACCCTATCACCATGTTCGTTGTGTCCACATGCTAACGTGGCCTGGTTACTGCTTTTGTTCAAATATTTACAAATATATTTTTTCTGGTAGTGGCTGGCGGAGAACTGCTCAGGATCGAGCTTGTTGGCGTGCCATGAAGGAGGCCTATGTCCAGCAGTGGACGAGTATTGATATTTTATCGCCTGTCATCATCATCCCAGCGTTAATCCCAGTCGCATCCGAAGCCTTTTCAGCTTTGGAGTCTGGGGTCCGCTTTACCAGTCCAACTGCTGATATGGCTAAACTTCGACATTTTCCGTGAAGCGACTGCCGTCTGACCTCCACAACCCGAAGGCGACATGGAAGCATTGCAGTTAGACCAATTGTTGGACTTTTTGAGGGCTCCAACAACCCGTAACGACTGCTACTAGATGTTCGTATGGCAACCGGGACCAACGGCTTAACGTGCTTTCCGAGGCACGACCAGACCAGTGCAAATATTCATATTCATGCATACAAATATTTGCAATGTGCGGGGATCGAACCCGCGCCACCTTGCGCAGCGGCCGCGTCTGCTACCGCTACGCCACGGAGGCTGGGATTTTATCGCCTGTACCTATTAAAAATAAAACTAGGATTACAAGAAATCGAAAATTAAACACTATTTGCGCTTTACTTTATATAAATTATTTTATTACCACTGCTCTCGAAACGGTGAAAGAAAAGATGGTGAGGAAACCGACCATGTCCTAGAGGCAAAACTTCGAAGACTCGTGACATCTACTAACCCGGAATGGCCCCGCCTAGTGCATCAAAGCCTCAGCAGGTCGAGCTCTCTTTCACTTAGAGGAGGCCTATGTCCCAGGACTCAGGGGTGAGAAAATCATAGGCTGATTGTGTTATTTATGTAAAAATAAAACTCGTCATTAAAAAAATGAGTTTCTTGCTCTCTTCAAAGTTACAAACAAACACATCATAAATCTTACGCAAAAAAAGAAATAGGTAATACTGTAGAAAGACACTTAGAACACACGAGAAGCGCAAAGAAGGCCTTTAAGGAACTGAGAATGAACAAAACACGGAAAGAAGGACGAAGAAAACAGGATAAAACTTTATGAACCTTAAGAGCGGGCGTCTTATGTAATATTGACGTATCAGTTCGGCATCAGACTTCTGTAGAAGCCTGTACAGTGATAAAATTCAGAACAATAACATCTTAATCAGTAATGAAAGTAAGGACGAAAATTACATAAAGCGTATTTCAAGCCCAGTGGTTGAAATTAAATTTTCTTTTCTATTCTCGGTAGTAGGCCATAACATCGGCTGCCGGCGGAAGTTACCACCCACCAGACAAAGTCTTGCCGCCAAGCGATTCGTCGTGTTCCGGCATGATGTCTCGTGAAGCCGTACGGAGGACGGGTCTGAGCAGTTGTGTTGCGATGTGTGGGGGGTACAATGCGCCAAATGTTGTTGTGTCGGGAGTTTTTTCGTGAAGAGTCTCCAGATCAATCTCCCTCTAGCGCCGCATCGTTTGGTCGTGTTGGTCTTAGGTTTAACATTGCATCACCTCGCTCAACTGCCGTCATCCTTCCTATTCCTTAGTTTATTAAGTGAATAGGCTTAATAAACTAGTGCGTTTTGCCATCAACTATTGCATCACTGCTTGCCATCAGGCGGGATTGCCGGCAGGCACTGGTTTATAATAGCAATAATAAAAAAGATAGTGCTAATTTCAGATGCTATCCTATGTTTCCTTGTGTTATCTTATGATGTCATATCTAAGGCACAGGACTAAAAAAAGTCAAGTTGTGGCAGTAATACACAAATAATAAGACATTTTTTTAGAAATATTTTATTTTCATACGCAATAAAATTGTTTACATTTTTATTCTAAAAATAATTCATTATTTTTGTTTTCCAATACTTTTCTTCCATAAACATGAGAGGCATTCTTGACTCACGCGACCCTCATTACTCATCTCTTTACTCAGCATGGTCTTCTCCTTCGCCGTCATTACGAGGTTGTATAATATTGCCGCTAGGTGCTAATAGTGGCTTCGTTTATAGCATTAAAACGTGTGCCTATACAACACGGAACAAGTATAATAATATTGTAAAAAGCAGTACAAAAGCAGTAGCAAGTAATGTAATATATACACAAGAACCCACTTAAATTTCTTAAAAATAGCAACGGGATGTTTATTTATTGATTTTTTTCTCGGTGGTAGGCCATAACATCAGCTGCCGGCGGAAGTTACCACCCACCAGACAAAGTCTTGCTGCCAAGCGATTCGTCGTGTTCCGGCATGATGTCTGGTGAAGCCGTACGGAAGACGGGTCTGAGCAGTTGTGTTGCGATGTGTGGCGGGTACGATGCGCCAAATATTGTTGTGTCGGGAGTTTGGTCGTGGAGAGTCTCCAGATCAATCTCCCTCTAGCGCAGCATCGTTTGATCGTGCTGGTCTTGGGTTTAATATTGCATCACCTCGCTCAACTGCCGTCATCCTTCCTATTCCTAAGTTTTTTAAGTGAATAGGCTTAATAAACTAGTGCGCTTTACCATCAATGATTGCATCACTGCTTACCACCAGGCGGGATTGCAGTCAAGCATTAGTTTATAATTACTAAAAAAAAAAAAAAAGCATAAAGAGCAGGAAAAGACACAGTTATTATCAGCTACTGCTTTAACATTAATTTCGTCAGTTTAGATAAGTAATTACATATACATACAGAGATAAATACCTTTTTCTGTTTACTATAATATTATTGAAGTTTATTACTTTCACTACTTTCATCACAAATACAATTATTTAATTGTAATAATTCATTTTATTTTTATTCAAATTATCCGATGAAATTTCTGACATTTTTCTGCCAAACACGACAGATCAAAAATCGTAGTATTGACAAGTTTTTCTAAATAATCCATTTTTTAGTCAATTATTTGGATTTTAATCTGTGCCGAACGCATAGTTGCACCTCTACTTCGTATCGCTACTAATCATTTGCTAACTAGCTTTTATGAATAAAGAAAAGTTAAGCATTGATTAAGAGCTAACTAAATGGTTAGCTAAACAGTCGCTAATGAGTGATTAACAAGTTTTTTTATGAAAAAGACAGTTAGTTTTGATGATTATACAAGCTGTGCGGCGGCTTCGATCACAGACTATTATATTCCTCATTAACAATTTTATAGGTTATCGTAAATTAAAATCTTTTATCACTGCTAGTATATCTATATGTATATGTTGCAACCAACATTAATGAGCAGTTAAGTTAATCTCACGGCCTTTTAATAAACCGGCGGCCGTTCAACAAACGGCCTGAATTATATTCAATAATATTTATACATATCTGTAAATAAATCAAAGGTCTTTTATTGCCTACGAACTAATTTTTACATTGTTTTTAATTTTTAGTTTCGTAACTACGTTTATGTAGTATTATTCATACACTCTGTACTTATATGTACTTAACTTATCTTGTGACTTAATATTTATTTAGTCTCTCTTATTTTCTTACTATTTCAACGTAATTGAAACTAACATAGCTTGATTAATACATAACTGTTATAAATATATATAAATTTGTAGAAATTCCGGTATTGGGTGAAAGCTTCCTCAAAGCTGTGTTATCTGCGTCCAGTTTGTACCGGCCGTCCTTATGATCTTCTTCCCAGCGTGTTATTGGTCTCCCTCTACTCCTCTTACCTGATCACTTTTAAAAGGTTGCGTGTTGTCCATTAAGAAATTTATTGTCCATTAAGATTTTGTCTTAAAGCCTTACATCGTGACATTTAAGTTAGTGCGCGTAACAAAGCGTTTGTTGCTTTGGTTATTGATCTTGTTTTTAACCTACCTCAAAAAATGGAGGATGTTCTCAATTCGTCGGAGTATACTCACCGATTACTCAAAGACGCCTGGACCGATTCCCAAAATTCTAATACCGATTCGTAGTCGACTATGACAATGACAAATACAATAAAGAACATTCATATATCTACATAGGGAAATTCAGATTTTTTTTTTTTTATACAGGACATTAAAAAACATACAAGTCTAGTAAAATTCAAAACGCTGGTGCACTGTACAAATTATGATTTTCCATCAAGTAATGGAAAATCTTTGAAAGTCGAGCTTCTTCTCGAACTTCTCTTCTCTACTTGTCACTTCTGTAAATAGTGCTGTGTGATTCTATTTCTTCCATATTTTTAACTGGCATTTAGCTGAACCGTAGCATTTTATCTCGTTGGGGTCCACGGTTGAGTAAGGCGGTGTGGTTGAAATCGGAGTCGTTGTTGTGGTCGCAGCTGAGGTTGTTGTGGTGGTCGTTGTGGACGTCGTAGTGGTCGTCGTGGTCTCGTCTTTTCTAATCGGAAACATGGTGCTCGACGATGTCTTATCTTTTTCATCTAACATTATCGTCCCCGGCTCTAGAAGAAATTTCGAATTTGGCAATGCCATATCATACACGCCACCCCTATCCATCAGCTGTGGACTTAAGTGAAGCTGCGGTGATGCTGGATCAAAATTTTGGCTTGAAGTGGTAGACAGCAAATGGTCAAATAAATCTGCTAAGTCATCACGGAGGTTAAGTTTCGCATCATCATGTTTGAAGACTGGCTGTGGTAGGTTTGTTTTATATTTTGCATCCGCTAGGCTGTAGATATTATGCAGGGGAACCACATGGCGCACTTGGAACTGAGCGCAGCCCACGAAGCACAATATACCAAGTAGAACTGCGGAGTACAAGAATATGTTCTGCATTACTTTTACGGCGTAGCTGCCTAATTATTTGCCTAATCATTGAGCATAATTATTTTCTAGATGGAATTTTTCATCAGAATATTGTGTTTTGGCACAAGAAAACAATTTTATTATTATTTTATCGTCTGTTGCACATGGGCGAGTACTATTCGATTAAAAAACATCTCGATTTTTATGTGCAAGCACTTTTATAATCCTGTAATTAAAACCCGCATATACCACAATATGCATACAAAACGCAATTAATGTATGGCGAAAAGTGTGGCGGGCCAAGATATATCAAACGACCAGGGTTACTTTATAGTTTCGAGAGTTTTGTAGTCAACGGGTGCAAGGGAACCCCGTGTGTCTACCTGTACCTTTGTCTTGGGCTGCATATAATATTAATCTAATCGTTTTGCCGGATCTTCTCCATATGAAAAAAATCAATTGGAACCGTTCATCTTGCTTTAGATGTTTAAGTGCCCATGTAGGTTCATGAAGAATAAAATATTCTGGAACAATAAATGAAACTATCACAGAATATTTTATATGAGTATAAAAAAATATAGTACTTGTCAAATTAGGTATCTAAATCGGAATTGTTGGCAAAACAATTTAATTGTTACAGAGCAGAGTTTGAATACTATCACGATAATTACCAGCTGATTAAAATTAAGCAAAAAAAATATACATAAGAGGTTTTATATTAAAAAATCAGGAATAAATTACCTGATGTTTTTTCAATTACAAACTTAATCATTTAATCAAATCAATATGTTTGAATTTTTGTTTTATTTTTTTTCATTTTATCAAAAGGTGTTTCATAACAACTGTTACTTATGGGTATGCAGAAAATTGCACAGTTGTGAAGAGATACCTGCCGGAAGCTCGGGCTAGTAAGGAATCAATCCGGTCTGAAAGAGAGGCTATGGTCGAGCATGAATGTTGCACTACAGGCAGTCTCAGAATGGGGCAAAGCCAATCTTGTAGGATTCAATGTCGCCAAACACAAGCTACTACTTTTCGGAATATATCCTTAGATTGCACCGACCGCCTTCAGCTTTTGGGGGTTGAATTTCCTCGAACCTTAATTTTGGACGGTACATTGACACACAGAACGATTCGAACACAGTGTTTCGCCTCGTCTTTTATATCGCATACACAGAGGGACTGGAACAATTTGACAGCGGCGGCAACATCACGTACTGCCTCCTGCTTTCATACGTAACGACGATTCTACTTCAAAAACTTTGCTCTATCGGAATTAATAGGCTTATCTTTACAACACTACTCCCACATGCAGGGATTATTGGCACCAGCAGCGGTCCTGGCGGCCCCGTGCGCATGGTCTTTGTTTTCTGGTATCTTGACAATGATTGTCGTAATTGTATATTGGAAACCGGCGAAAGTAAGTGGGTGGTAATTACGATATAATGAAGAATCTGCTACATTACGTTTGAGGAAATACCTACAGTGTTTGTAGGTATTTCCTGAAACGAACTGACTTTATATATACTTGTATTCAAATCGTTTAGATTATATATGTAGAAATTTTCAAACGATTGAAATAAACGACGCTTTATTTAATTATCAAAAAATAGATATATATCACCTCAGCATCACATAAGCTAGTCGTTTTAAATGTTAAAACAATAAAATCTGATCTGATTGGAAATCATCAAATGAATTCTCCCGCTCTGGGCGGAACGGAAGGGCGTGTCAGACTTTTACTGACTAAAACCGACCCGTGTTTCTTCACTTGCCTGTGGGACGGCCAGGGCCACTCTTGTTTAACCAACCCGCAACCCTGACCCATTAGGCATCGGTCTTCGCGGACCCCGTTGCGAATCCCGCCGCTGGGATTCCCGTTGCCAAACGCGCTCCGCCTCCTCTTATGCCAGCACTACTGCTTCGCAGAAGGAGGTGACGGCCTGCCATGCACTCTCGCTCCGGACCATGGTCTGGACCAAGGTCGGACGGGAGAGATCGCCGCCGATCGCCGCTACGAGGACACGGCGGTGCTCTACCCAAGCCGGGCAGAACTCCACGTCGCTTAGAATCATTTGAACAAGCTAAAAGCAATGTTTTATTTTATAACCTTTTTTTATTTACAAATCCGAGTTCTTTTGGATCTTTCTTTAACCCACAAAGAGATTGATGATATTAAAACATAAAAAAGTAAATTAAGATTTTATTACAAAGTAACTTCCGGACTATAAACTATTTCTACAATAACACCTATGAGAATTGTGTGAAAGATAGGACTAGACTATTATGATCAACATGCGCGAATGTGTTTGTTTATAATACAATTGTTGTGTGTATCCATACATTTAAACTTGTTTCTTTTATATCCATTTATTACATTCAGGTCAGTAGTTAAAAAGATGTTTAATAGCAGGTTGTTCGTCAGCGCGCCATACAATACTTCTTGTGCTTAGCTTCTGTGATGGACCCCCGGCTAGAGTTTTGAGTGGCGTATTAGATTTGGCTGCCAGCGTTCTAAGAATAGGTGAAATACTACTTTTTAGCTTGACGAGGTTACCGGCATTGTTGGTAGATGTTGTCTTGGAGTTGGTTCTGACAGGATTACTTGTTCCTGCGCTAGTAGCAAATATTGGTGTCATGCTGCTCTTGAACCTTTTAAATATTGACCTGCTGGGGCTCACAGTGTACGGAAAGTCGAACAGTATATTCGCTGTCCTCGAACTAAACAATTCATCTTGACGTTCCGATACATAATGCGCTAGCATGATAGTTGGTTTCGTTTTAGTACTCGGCGTCGTAGTTCTAGAAATAATTCTGCTTTGTTGCTTGATAAGATTACTGGGTTTGTACGGACTTCGGGTTTCTGCGCTCGTGGCAAATATTGACGTGGTGCTGCTGCACTTCGTGTTTTTAAATAATGATCTACTGGGGCCTGCCGTATCTAAATACTCAAACTGTCCGAGAGCTGCAGATAAATAGTCAAGCTGTTTATCTGCAGCTTTCGGACTGAATAGATCGGCTTTTAGTGTCGATACGTGATGTGCCATTTTGACTGTTAGTTTAGGAATCAGAGTTGTGACCCTAGGAATACTTGTTATTCTGCTTTGTGACTTGATAAGGTTACCGACAATGCTAGCAAGAGCAGTATCCGAGCTGGGCTTGTAGGGATATCGTGTCTCTGCACTCGTGGCATATATAGGTGTAGTGCTGCTCGAAGTGTCCTTAAATAATGATCTGCTGTGATATATTATGGTATCGAAGTAGTCGAACAATTTATCTGAAGCTCTCGGACCAAACAGATCTGTTTGACTTTTCGATGAATTATTTGTCATTTTGACTGTTGGTTTAGCCATAGGGCTCAGCGCAGCTATTAACGAAGATTTAGGTACTGTATCCTGTTTTTTCTTAACACTGCTGCCTCTTGTTGCAGCCACGCTGACTGGTTTCCGTTTTTCGTTTTTACTAGTTTCATAAGTTTTGTACAAATGCACTTCGTAAGATGATTGGCAACCATAATAATCATCTTCGAGTGAATCTATACCACAAATAATAATGTTCCCATCCTGTGTCAATTGAATCTTCTTACCCTTTTGAGTAAATATACTTCCTTCAATATTGTTATTGTTGGGATTTCTAAACAAGTTCGACATTTCTCTTTTCAATGAATTTGTGCTAATCAGTGATAGGAAAACAGTCTGTGTATATATTAATATAATCACCCACACTCGAAATATCTCCATCGTTATAATTATTTATATTTTTCTCATACAGTGTTTGATCTGGAACATTGTTTATTGAATTGAAATATCGAATGACATCACGTACTTAGGGCTTTATCTGAATGTTGCCTGTAATGCTCTAGTGACGCGTTTCAATACAAAATTAAGAAGTTTAAATTATGTAAATAAAGCTTAGTCGATGCAGATTCATGAATTTGTTTCACTTCTAACCGTATAAAGTAAGACGAGCTAGTGCCACTCCTCGACAATGTGCGTGGGGGTGACATAAATTTTCGTTCGATCCACCCCATATAGCATTCGTCACATGATAGTTAGATCCTCAAACGGTATCTACCCGATACGCATGAACAAGCAGTTCTGCGTTAGGAACATACTTCATTAACGTTTATATTCTAAAACAAAAATACGCATTATGAACGCTGACAAGTTAATGCAAAAACAAAATGTTTGGCACTACTCATAAGTGACCTCAAAATTCGTTAGATACACGTCACAGTCATGAAATGAAACTTAATCAAATCACACAACAGTTAGACCTTCTACCTGAAACAAGAAACACCTTCCACAAGACGCTAATCATAATCTTAAACATAATTAGACCGAGACAGATTACAATCAAAAAGTCCACATTGTAAAAGGAAAAAATATAAAATGGTAGTAAAGAAACGTTAGGGTGTAAACATCAGCTGTACAGAGCTTAACCCATGTCAGGGGCGACAGACGGACGGACGGATTATAATAACACCCGTCTCAGCTGCCCTCGCTCTCCCCACTACTATATACTTGAAAAAACGAAATTCTGTTCGGCTCTTCTGTCCAGAGATGTATCTACGAGTCCTACCTGAAAAATTCTCTATCTAAGTATGTATACATATTTCTTAGGATGACACAAAGGTTGTTGCTGCTTTGTATCTGTCTTTAATACTTTGTCATGAAATCACCATAGTTGACCAAGGAACTCAAACAAACAGGAATTTTAATTTAATACCTAAATTAAAGCAACCATAATGGCTGTTATGAAGAATTTAGCCCAGTGTTCGAATTCTGTCAATCTTCAACAATATTCTTCAAAGCTGCACATGGAAAATTCCTCACTCTTAGATTTGTACCATGAGAACAAATAGGTATAGTTATTGATGTATTCTGATGAATGATGATGACAATTTTGATCAAGATATAACCCTGACGCTGACGGAAAAATGCAGAAAGCGAAAAAAAAATGTGCAACTATTGCGCATTCGCCTCAAGAGTAACACATTCACTACATATAAAAATATATATTTTAAGTAAGACATAAGCTGACGATTAATCTGCGCAGCAGTAGAAACAAGCTGACAGTATTAGTGTTGTGTCGCTGTTCTCATCGCTTATCCAGACAACACCCTGTAAATTAACTGTGACTTGACAGTTAACAAGTAATTTGCATAAGATTCGCCCTTGACTAATTGCAGGAATAACAAAATAGCCAAGAGTTTCGTGAAAAAGGACTCTTATTTAAATGGAAGAAAATTTTTACCGACATTGTATTTTTGTTAAAAAGCAAAATAAAGGGAGCGAAAGCCATAAATAGTGATTCATAAATTTCATTAGTTCTGTCAAGTAGAGTCTGTAAACTATCAACATTAAATTTGAGCTGTCTTCTACAAAAGGCACGCCACAATAGCGGCGGTAAGTCTCCTCTTTGAGGAGTGGCTAGAGAGGTGCCACGGCGCCCTCACCTTACGCCTGACGCAGGTCCTCACCGGACACGGTTGTTTCGGGAGGTTCCTGTTCCGTATTTCGGGAGGAAACGCCAGGGTGTCATCATTGTGTGGATCGCCCTGAGGACATGGTGGACCATACAGCAGAGGTCTGCCCGGCTTGGGTAGAGCACTGCCGTGTCCTCGTAGCGCCGATCGGCGGCGATCTCCCGCATCCGACCCTGGTCCAGGCCATCGTCCGGAGCGACAGTGCATGGCAGGCCATCACCTCCTTCTGCGAAGCAGTGATGCTGGCAAAGCTGGCTGACCTCACGCCACTAGCCGCCGCAGGAGACGCCCTGGTCGTGAGATGACACTAAACTCCCAGCCACCGTAGGCGCGGGCCTGCGGGCGGTGAGCAGTGGGCAGCTCGCCGCTCGGAAAGAACCAGGCCCGAGTCGACGGCGCGTCGTGTTTCACGCGCGCCTCAAAGAGATGTCAGCACATCGTGACGGGTCCACGAAGACCGATGCCTCCTGGGTCAGGGTTGGTTAAACAAGAAACCGTGGCCCTGGCCGTCACATAGGCAAGTGAAGAAACACGGGTGGGTTTTAGTCAGTAAAAGTCTGCCACGCCCTTCCGTTCCACCCAGAGTGGGAGAAGTCATTTGATGATTTCCCATCCCAACAAAACAAAGCTCTCTTCCACAAAGTGCCATATTATTTCGCGAAGATTCATTCATTTCATTCATTCACATTTTTATCGTCCCGCTGCTGGGCACAGGTCTCCGCTCATACACAGAAGGATTGAGCGTAATCACCACGCTGGCTCAATGTGGGTTATTTCAGACTTAAAGTCCAGGTTTCCTCAAGATGTTTTCCTTCACCTTGTAATCAGTCATTGGTGTCCAAGATATACTTAGAAAGTATATATAAAGTTACATTGGTACTTGCTGGAACTGGAATCCAACCCATAAACTCATACTTGAGAGGCTGGTGTTGTAACCTCTAGGCCACCATGAATATCTATACTACCAACGCGAAGATTCGTATAGTTATAATAATACTGTATCATCTTATTTTTTGAGCAAGATAAGTAAACGGTTCCTTCCACCGTTATACTAAATCTTTATGGGGGGGTGGAGTAATTCGGTCTAACTAAAGACAATTTCACGAGGATAATTGTATCGTCTCCGTCCATATTACTCGACGTCGCCCCGAGAGGAGATAACGCGGTGTTTGTATGATGATTACTTTCCAAGTTTTTGTGGAATCGCCGATTGAGTGCGACTCGCTGTGTGTGCGCCGTGTTGGAGTTCATCTACATAATTGGAGCCGCACAAGGTTAAGTAGGAGACTGTGTGTTCTAAGTATAATAGAGCTTATCTCGTCTCAAACTTTGTTTCGTGTTATTGCTTTTTTCGTTCCGTACATAAATGGCTGGTTTATATTTACACTAACTTCTAGTCGCGACATCGTGCGTGTGGAAGACGTAAGATATTGCAATATACTAACTCAACAGTCACATATTTTGTAATTATTATAAAATGCATTTAAAATCTCTGCACTTACCTACATTTGTGGTGTCTGTCAGTCAGGACTGGTGACGCAGGAGTAAGTGACTCTGCGTCACTTGCTTCTGCGTCACCAGGCTGTGCCTTCAGAAGTAAAATTCTCATTTTCACGAAGATATTGTTTTTTTTTTGTGAATTAATAATTGTCTTAACGAATCACATTTATTTGAAGTCAGGGCAACTTAACATTGTTTTTGGGTCCTGCATATAGTAGGTACCTAATACAATAACACTAATACCTGGTTAATACATTCTTACAGACCTGACGAATTACTATCACTAAATATTTTACTTTAACAGTAGATTGAAAACACACGGGATTTTTTTTTAAGAAGATGCTTTGCCCCACGCTGGGAATTACTTCTGAATCGTGAGTGCGTTTAAAAACATCTAAACTCACAGCACGACCGGGAACAACTACCTGCCATACAAATATTTGTTTCGTCCGGGAATCGAACCCACGATACGCAGTGCAGCAGCCGATCGCTCTGCCACTCCACCAACGGTGTCGTCGTGTTCTCATTAACAATTATCTAAGTGGACCTTAATAAAAGATGCCTTCTTGTTTTTGTGTACGTCCTACCAACTAATATGTAATGTATAACAGTATAAAAATGTGGAGGCTTATGTCCAACAGTGGACGTGAAATGAATAAAAAAAAGCTGTGCCTATAATATGTTTGTATAAATTCAATGGTTTTATTTTTAAACTTTGCCGCACATTACGGATTTCTCGTGTGTCATGGGTGTGTTTACAAACATATAAAATCACATACTTAAACTTGTAGACCTGCTACTACTTATAGGCTATACAAATATTTGTTCCGTACGGGAATCATACCCGCGACACGCAGCGCACCAGTCAATAGTAATCATACCCGCGACACGCAGCGCACCAGTCAATAGTAATCATACCCGCGACACGCAGCGCACCAGTCAATAGTAATCATACCCGCGACATGCAGCGCACCAGTCAATAGTAATCATACCCGCGACACGCAGCGCACCAGTCAATAGTAATCATACCCGCGACACGCAGCGCACCAGTCAATCATACCCGCGACACGCAGCGCAGCAGGCAATAGCGTAACATTGCTCTAACCGTGCAGTCAACGTTTGCTACGTGATGTCTGTAAGAGTATTACCATCTCCTTGGATCTACAATTCCTCGGTTAGTTATGAGTAGTTCGCAAGTTTATTTAAGTACGTAGGCACTCTATCTACGTCTATTATGTCAAAGCAATACTTACGGGCTCCAGTCACGCAGCCACCGCGCGCCACGCGCCGCCGTCGGCCCGCTCGCCTCGCCGTGCTGCCTTCACATGCACACACTTGCTTGACTGTTGTGAGTCCCTTGCCTAAACTATTTTGCACTAAAATACGAAAGATTAAGGGTGGTATTTTTCGTTATGCTTTAATTCACTTAATGATGACATGACAAGATAGCAAACGTCATAATTAAAAGTAAGAAAAAATTACGACGACAACCACCGTTTCATCAAAAGGCAGTTATGATAAATGATGATGGTCTTTAGGAGTGACGAAAGTAATTCATCTTTTTAATTTCCGTAATTCTTAAAGTATTTTATGAATTAAGCAAATTAAGGGGCGCCACTCAAAGTAATCAGTTCAAAAGTCTCAACCAGGTGCATATTTTCATTCGATATGTTAGAAAATACAGTCGCAAGTGTTTTTGAGTGTGCGATTTTGACTGTAATGCCAAGAAGTCAAATCAAATCAATCAAATCAAAATCGTTTATTTCAAATTAACCATCACTTGGTACTTTTGAATAGTCAATGTCGGTCAGTCATCATTATCAAGTTTACCAGAGACATGATTTAGATAATTATTTAATGCACTTGTGCAGGTATGAAGAACAGGAAAGAAAGTTCACTTATCCTTCATAGAAAAGGGAGTATCCTCCGACCAGACGGGTGTTATGTCTGGCACTTGCCCAAAGGTTGATGTTGGGAAGTTTTGATGTATGCTAATTGCATGGTAAACTCTGCTTGCGAGATTTAGAATTCGTGTGTCGTCAGTATGACGCGTTGTTCATTTGTGTCGTTTGAGGTACTGCTAAAACAACGTGATATTTTAGTGATCGGCTAGTGCGCTCGAACGCACGCGTGCCGTAGACACGTGCATCGCAAACGCGGAACTTACTTCTTTACCGACTGCAATGTGTCTTACACAGAACGAAATTTTATTTTCATTGTTGAAAACCTTATCTGCAATGTATTGGCTACGGACATGAAATGGATTTGGAGAATGAAAAAGTTATCTTAGAAGCCACTTTCGAACTTTGAGGCAAATTGATATACTTAGAGGTTAAATGATAATAGTTAAAATTGTTGTTTATAAAGAAATAATATAGACCATAATCAGCCTATAAAGTAATATTTCAACTGCTAGGACACTGACCTCCTTCAGATGGAGTTGCCTATAGACAGACTATTCCGCAGGCCTACTGCGGGTTGCTAGTTTTTTTTTTTTTGTTTTTTTAAATTATGAACTAGTTCTTGACCCCAATCCCGCCTGATGGTAAGCAGTGATGCAATCGTTGATGGTAAAGCGCGCTAGTTTATTAAGCCTATTCACTTAAAACACTTAGTGAATAGGAAGGAAGACGGTAGTTGACCGAAGTGATGTAATGTTAAACCCAACCACACTAACAACGATGCTGCGCTAGAGAGAGATTGATCTGGAGATCCTCCACGACCAAACTCCCGACACAACAACTTTTGGTGCATCGTACCCGGCACACACCGCAACACAACTGCTCAGACCCGTCCTCCGCACGGCTTCACCAGACATCATGCCGGAACACGACGAATCGCTTCGATTTTTTGGGATATGCCATTTCATCACGTTGTTTCCATCGCCTTCTTAAGAGCAGACGTGATGAAAGAAATCTGCCACCTTAGGTGCGAACCTACAACTTACGATACGAAGATAGGGCCTTTAACACTGGGATATCCTCGTTCTCCAAACAATTTTTAAGACTTATAACTTGCTCCATTGTTGTTAGTTTTAAACAGCGTATGACCCAAGACATTGTGTATTTGTATAGTCAGAAGACAGGGTTCTAGTTCACAATCTAGTCGAGTGTAAAATTATTCATATATGGCAGTGTCTTTCCACTGTAAGGGCACTCACACATTACCAGGCGGAGCACAAAACTCCACTAATTTGGAATGAGGGCTAAGAGGCGCCGTAACAAGGCAGAGCTCTAACAGGCTCTAATATGCAAATAAGTTTACATCGCGACCCCGTTACTTGTACGAACTCACTTTGTTACCGCTCATTGTTGAAAACCTTATCTGCAATGTATTGGCTACGGACATGAAATGGATTTGGAGAATGAAAAAGTACATATCTAAGTATTTTTTTTTTTTAAGAATGGTTGAACGAAATACCCTAATAATTATTTACCTATATAATCAAAAAGGAAACACAAATCTGGCTTATTATACGGTCATAAACGGTTCAACTACTATTACTAATATAATATAATTCGTTTCAACTATGTACACGAACGGCAATGACATCGATCTGTCAACTGTCACTGTATTTAATGAATTTGATGCAATCTGTTTTTGTTATACTCCCTGTTTCAAAATAAGTGAAAGACCCGACGCTGTGTTGTAGTGTGAAATCATTCCTATTCTAGATTTAATCGCATTGGACATGACCCTAGTCGACTGCTGCTACCTACGCTTCGTATAGTCTCGTTGCTGCTCGTAGCACACGTAGCACAGCGCTACATACAGATGTGCTACGAAGCGGGCGCGGCGCACTCCAACAGCGATGCAACTTTTATTGGAAAACTTCACCCGAATTTACATGTCCCGCACATTATTAAAAACGCTTGTAAAACTTTAAAACATCCACTGTACTACCATCTACAACCCTAACATCTTAACGTTAAGAGTCATTTTCGAATGCATCAGAAGCAAATAAAAGTAGTCAAAGGATTTGTTTCGGAGCCAAGAGTTTGAATTTTAAGTGTTGGCTTGACTCCGGCGTTTACCTGTGACGCTAAAATAGTTGTTTAATATACAATAGGCTTTTACAATGTGGAATTTACTGGCGAAACTTTCCAAATAAACTTATGTATTTGTTGTTCGTATTCAGGTTTTATTTGGATCGGTACAACGCACAGTTGTACAGAGAGATACAGACGAGTATTCAAATCTTACAAAGGTCGATTCGATTCATACGAGTACGTGCAAGTTTAACAACTGAATTTTAGACTCTTTTGTAGTAAAAGTTTTTATTTAAATTGTAAGCGTGATAAAAAAAACGATAGGAATTTCAAGGAAAGTTGTAGAGTTTTGTTTATTTTCTCTTTAAGTTCCTGTAATGTTGAAGCAGTACTAAGTTTGTAACATAAATTTCTAAAAAATATATATTTTTTAGAAATTCACACACACAGTACACAGCACACACACACACACACACACACACACCCACACACACACACACACACACACAGTACACAGTATACAGCTTTGTTATTGGTACGGATTAGTATTAGAATTTGATTAAGATATCTTAATCAAATTCTAATACTAATCCGTACCAATAACAAAGCTGTATAGTTTATTTGTTTGAACGCAGTAATCTCTGGTTCGAATTATCAGTCGTTTGAAAAACTTTTTGCATTGGTTTATTTCTTAAATAAGGTTTATAAGATCATCATCATCAGCCCCTACTCGTCCACTGCTGGATATAGGCCTCCTTCATGACACGCCAACAAGCTCGAACCTGAGCAGTTCTCCGCCAGCCACTACCAGTCATCTTTTTGATGTCGTCGCTCCATCTCGCCCAAGGGCGTCCCACGCTACGTTTGCTGAGACGCGGTCTCCACTCGAGGACTCGTTTACCCCAACGGTTGTCGGCGTTTATAAGATATTAAATATAAATTTAATATTAACTGATGATAGCACGGTCAGCGCAGTGGGTAAGCTATTGACTGCTGCGTGTCGCGGGTTCAAGTCCCGCTCGGAACAAATATTTGTATGATATTTTTTTTATGTAGATAGTAGTTGTTCCCGGTCTGGCTGTTGTGTATATGAATTTATGTGTTTGTAAACGCACCCACAATACAGGAGAACGGTCAAGCGGACATGATGATATCTCGTATCAATATCGGCACTAAGTTATCTAGAAATTGAGCACTTTGCTCGCGTCCTATATTTACCCAATTAGGGAGGTGTGCCTTGCGATTGCGAAGTTTCCCGCACAAAGTTAGGCGTGCACATAGCGCTGTTGAGTTCATGTCGCGCGCGCCGCGCTGAGTCATCGACGCGAGGCGACATGGAACTGTTTATTCTACCAGGTTTGCAGTTGTCCCACTGCACGGTAACCTCATCATCATGTTCACAATTATACCGATATATTGTGTAGAATGGGGAAGAGGTAACTCGTTCACTATCCCGTCACAATACTGTAATGGTGACACACTCGTCCGATTTTTGTCGTTAGTGTTTTATTTCTGTTTACAAATCCAGACTCCGACTTCTTCTTCTTCCGCCTATAGAGATCCACTATGCCCCAAGACTTTCCACGATGACCGGTCTTGTGCTGCCTGCATCCATCGGTGTGACTTTGAGTCTTCGTATGAGGCCCGTTGTGAGCGACCACGTTCCAGCGTTCCAGTTCTGTATGTCATCACTGGCAACATACACTGGTCAAAGACGTCTTGAGACAGTGTGGTATCCTGGACTCCGGCTACTCTTTGAAAAATTCAATAACACTGGGTGATGTGGCTGTTGAATCAGGAACCCACACTTAACAGTCGTAACTGGCTGTCTGTGTGTTACCAGCCTGTATCTTATGAACGGTGATAGATATATGATGTATTTCTGTTGCCGCTATAATAACGTAACTGGCTGTCTGTGTGTTACCAGCCTGTATCTTATGAACGGTGATAGATATATGATGTATTTCTGTTGCCGCTATAATAACGTAACTGGCTGTCTGTGTGTTACCAGCCTGTATCTTATGAACGGTGATAGATATATGATGTATTTCTGTTGCCGCTATAATAACGTAACTGGCTGTCTGTGTGTTACCAGCCTGTATCTTATGAACGGTGATAGATATATGATGTATTTCTGTTGCCGCTATAATAACGTAACTGGCTGTCTGTGTGTTACCAGCCTGTATCTTATGAACGGTGATAGATATATGATGTATTTCTGTTGCCGCTATAATAACGTAACTATGGCCCGCTGTCTGTGTGTTACCAGCCTGTATCTTATGAACGTTGGGATAGATATGATGATGTATTTCTGTTGCCGCGTAACTGGCTGTCTGTGTGTTACCATGTAATGAACGTCTGTTGCTATGTAACTGGCTGTGTGTACCAGTTGTATCTGTGAACGGTCTTATGTAACTACTGATGTATCTTTTGATATAGATGATGTATTTCTGTTGCCGCTATAATAACGTAACTGGCTGTCTGTGTGTACCAGCCTGTATCTTATGAACGGTGATAGATATATGATTTCTGTATTTAACTGGCTGTCTGTGTGTTACCAGCCTGTATCTTATGATGATACGTATGTGGCTGTCTAGCCTGTATTTATGAACTGTTGTGTATGGCTGTCTGTGTGGTATCCACTCCGTATCTTATTCAATAACACTGGTGATGTGGCTGTTGAATCTGTTGAACCCTACTAACAGTCGTAACTGGCTGTCTGTGTGTTACCAGCCTGTATCTTATGAACGGTGATAGATATATGATGTATTTCTGTTGCCGCTATAATAACGTAACTGGCTGTCTGTGTGTTACCAGCCTGTATCTTATGAACGGTGATAGATATATGATGTATTTCTGTTGCCGCTATAATAACGTAACTGGCTGTCTGTGTGTTACCAGCCTGTATCTTATGAACGGTGATAGATATATGATGTATTTCTGTTGCCGCTATAATAACGTAACTGGCTGTCTGTGTGTTACCAGCCTGTATCTTATGAACGGTGATAGATATATGATGTATTTCTGTTGCCGCTATAATAACGTAACTGGCTGTCTGTGTGTTACCAGCCTGTATCTTATGAACGGTGATAGATATATGATGTATTTCTGTTGCCGCTATAATAACGTAACTGGCTGTCTGTGTGTTACCAGCCTGTATCTTATGAACGGTGATAGATATATGATGTATTTCTGTTGCCGCTATAATAACGTAACTGGCTGTCTGTGTGTTACCAGCCTGTATCTTATGAACGGTGATAGATATATGATGTATTTCTGTTGCCGCTATAATAACGTAACTGGCTGTCTGTGTGTTACCAGCCTGTATCTTATGAACGGTGATAGATATATGATGTATTTCTGTTGCCGCTATAATAACGTAACTGGCTGTCTGTGTGTTACCAGCCTGTATCTTATGAACGGTGATAGATATATGATGTATTTCTGTTGCCGCTATAATAACCAATATTTTAAAAAGTTTTTTTTTTTTTTAATCGACGTCTAGGAAACGTTATGTATATTATATTTGATAGGATTTTGTTCACTATAATCATCATCGTCATTAACCTTTTATCGTCTCACTGCTGGGCACCGGTCTCCTCTCATATAGAGAAGGATTGAGTGTTATCACCAGACTTGCTCAACTTTACTTGGGTTTACAGACTTTACTTGGGTTGGTGATTTCAGACATAAAATTCAGGTTTCCTCAAGATGTTTTTCTTTAACTTTTAATTCGTCATTGGTGTCCAAGATAAATTTAGTAAGTACATATGAGTTAGAAACGTTACATTGATACTTGCTTGAACCTGGAATCAAACCCGCACACACATACTTGAGGGGCTGGTGTTATAACCACTAGGCCACCAAAACTACACTATAATGGTAAGTGAAAAATGATGATCAATAGTAACTGCGAAGAAATAAGCCCGACACTTTCAAAAAGCACTCACCGCGGCCGCCGGTCGCTCGGCCCACGCCGTGCCGCCTCGCAGGCGCTCCTACCCCAGAGGCAAGTTTTATTGCAAGTTGCAAGTCAACTGCGCTTTGCACATAGTGTAACGCATGCGATGTGTCTGATGGCCGCGGTACTATTCATTAATATTGTAACCTTACATACAACTCGATACAATGGACCAAACTGTTTGTGGTGCTGTTTGAAAGTGTTTTCAAAAGCTTTCAAGCCTAGTTTCCATATTATTGAACAAAACTAAATGGTTATAACAAAATTCGGTAAGAAATTTTTTTTTTTAATTGTAATTTAGTCACAAGACCTATAAAGCTATTTTTTCTTAAACGTGAACTATTGACAGATATTTTTGCCATTATTAGTGTTGTCAATATTATACCAAGTAAGCATTATGAAATAGGTCACTTCTCAAACTGTTAGATTTTCGTATTCATAATATTCATTTATTCGTATTCTAAAAGGTTTATCATGATGTTCACAAAAGGCTTACAGCTGAGAGCCGTCGTTGTAGACACGGGCTGGATACAGCAAAAAGTATTGTTAAGAATTAAAGATCTTAATAATAGGAACTACAATATATGAAAATAGTTATCTACATGAAAGCTAAATAATAAGGTTGGTGTTAAAAGTTATTGGCGTTATATTATTGATACGTTTTTTTTTTTTTTATAAATGTGTTTACTTAGATAATATTATAAGTGGTACAAACACATATTTAGTAAGAGATCATATTTTAGGAGACCATTTTATTTATATGCTCGTGACAGTCCATAAATAAATTATATATTATTATTTATCGTCCTCCGTGGCGCAGCGGTCAACACGCCTGCCTGCGACGTAGAGGCCACGTCATGATGGAAAAACTATCTTTTCCTGATTGGTCTATCCATTATGTCATCATCATCATTTCAGCGTTAATCCCAGTCGCATCCGTATCTCTTCAACTTTGGAGCCTGGGGTCCGCTTTATCAGTCTAACTGCTGATTTTGGCTAAACTTCGATATTTTCCGTCAAGCGACTGCCGTCTGACCTCCACAACCCGAAGGCGAATATCTAAGCATTGCAGTCAAATCTACTGTTTGACTTTTGAGGCCTCCAGCAACCCGTAACAACAGCCACTAGATGGCAACCGGGACCAACGGCTTAACGTGCTTTCCAAGACACGATTATGTATCTATTATAAATATAGTACCGTTGAGTTAGTATGCCATAACACAAGTCTCGAACTTACTTTGGGGCTTGCTCAATCTGTGTGATTTGTCAGTATATATTTATTTATTTATATTAGATGAACCTACAATACTCTTTGATTTCTGGAGAAACTGCACTGAGAAGCTGTACTGAAGCTACTACAGCTTCAAACACAACTGTAAAAGTAACAAAAGTTCAACGCACTATATAACCACAGTGTTGCAATTAAAAAAAAAAAACTTGACGCAATGAATTATTTCCGGATGACGTTTACTTATAATAAAACACCTCTTTACTTGACCCAATTTCATTCATACAATTCAAGTCCAAAATAGTTCAAAGAAACCCAGTATGAAGTCACCTGTCCGAAGTACATTCTAATAGTCAAAGAGAGCGCTCACTGTCCGCGACTCTCATTGTCGGCACTGTGCGTTAATCTGTCCGTCTGTCTGTCCACACTAACATGGGTACAAGATCCCCAGGATACACTATGATACACATTTTTTGCGACGACAGTATTTCTTGGCTCGTCTCTATTTAGTTAAGCCCACGTTATTATTTACATTATATTGTTTGGGAAGGGAAAGTGCCGGATTACTTGAGACGGGTTGGTTTAACTCATCAACAGGCTTTGTTTGAATGATAATAATGTTTTACTGCTACATCTTAGTCATTTTAATGATGCAGTGTGCGTCGTTTGTGATTCACTTTCTAATCCTAGAGGCGTGGGGTTAATTTCATGTTATAAGTGCCTACCTATGTCACATAAGAAAGTGCAGTTAAAGATAGTCTGTCTATAAATACTTGTATATACAGTTTTAGATCAACATAAATCCACGTAAAATATTTCGTCCTGCTAAATAAGTCACAATATTTTACATTACGAAAAACCCTTCATATGTATATTTTTAGGATTTCTATATTAAACTATATCAAAGAATACAATATTGCTAGAAGATGTATCTCGTATAAAATATAGTTGGCCACAATACGATATTTCCACGACCTTATTTTCGCGTCTCTGTTATTGCGTTATCTCCAAAACGACTAGTATATAAGTATTTATGTAAAAGCGGCCATTTTGACCGTCCGTACGCCCCGACAACTCTGATTACACAATTTCAGAAATTGTCTCACTATTTTCTTGGGTTACAAGCAGAACGAATTGTATAAAAGGAAATTGCATTTTAAGTTTTTGCTTTATATAAGTTTAGAAGTTATTACTGTGTGGGATGCATTCATCACATTTACATGGCGGTGTCGCAGGTTGTGGAGTTGAACTCGACTTGTTGTTGCTATGTGCGGGGATATAGCTATACTACTATACTAGAGTACCTACCTACAACGCTACATGAGATCAACGCGTCATACTGACGTCATGACTAATCCTGCATCTCGCAATCAGAGTTTTCTGTGTAACTAGCACGCATACAAGTTCACGACATCAACCGGAGGGCAAGTGCCCGCCAGACAATACCAGTCTGGTCGAAGGATCCTCCCTTTTCTATCTAGGATGAGTGAGTGAAGTGTATATGGAGTACAAGCTATTCCTCATACCTCCACACGGGTGACCCCGACGTGATCCCTCAACATAGTCGATCTCGATCGCGTTAAACGAATTGGCAATACGAATAAATACGAATCATCACGCTGCGCTCCAAAATTGGATAGAGGCAGAGTGACTGAGGATGGAAGGAGCAGAAAGAGGTGGCGGAGTCGAACGAGAAGCATACCGAAAGAGTTGAGTCGAGGTGGCGCTAGAAAAGAATACATGCAAGGATTTAAGCCAGGCTTTTGCTCAGCAGTGGAACTGTATCTGTAGGCTAAAGAAAAAAACGAAAGTTCATGAATAAAAATCATTTGTTTTAAAAATGAAACTGATTAATATATTTAATGACTTACAATGTAATACTCCCTAATCTATGAAGTATCAGATTTACATGAAACAATCGATCAATTAATTATTTTCATGTGAAAGTTTCAATGCACACTTGACACATTCACAGATCAAACATATAAGACAGATCAACGCGCCGTCCCGTCCCCACCCTACAAGCTGTAACGGCACGTCACTAATCCGGCCAAGTGGTACGTCGCAAGTTGTAGTAAGCGCCCAACTTCAGCCCTTCTCAATTGCTATAATCTCTTCGCGATTGCCATTCATTTATTGTCTCGGGTTAGGGTGATAGCTAAGCTATGAGAGGTAGCGACTATAAAGAAATATTTTGCTGTATCGCAAACAAGTCATTTCAAATATATTGCTATATTTTTTGTCCTACATTTCTGCCTTTTTGTAAGCTTTATAAATTGACTATACTATTTGATCAATCATCTAAGTACATACACGCTAAAATTTTAGTGTAGGTATCTAATGATATACTATCATTGCTAATGGTCAAACAAATTAATAGTTATAAAATCACCACTAGTGACCATTATAAAAATTAAAAAAATATCAAAAACTACTTTTTGTAATTGGTTGACACAGCTACGGATCGAAAGACCGGCTCTAAGTGCCCAAAATTGGTTCTGTTCAGTGCTAAACTTATCGCCCTCGCTGTCGCTTGTCACTGTAGCTTGACCTAATCGGGTCTCACTTGGGAATAGTTGCGTTTCGCAGTTTAGATGTGTGAATTATCCGCCGACAAACATTAGACGCGCGCCCACATTTATGTATCCGGCTATTGAGTGCGGGCCGTTTGCTTGATGTATCGCGGCTCGCATTGATTATGTATCGCGGCTCGCTTTGATTATGTATCACGGCTCGCTTTGATTATGTATCGCGGCTTGCTTTGATTATGTATCGCGGCTCGCTTTGATTATGTATCGCGGCTCGCTTTGATTATGTATCGCAGCTCGCTTGATTATGCCATAACTTCGTGAGCCAACCTTTTCGGGCTAACTTTGTGATTTCTTGATGTCAAACTTTTAAAGGTAAACATTATATCCGTTATTTTTATTATTTTTTGTTTTTCCTAAAACATACAAAGTTATTAAAGAAAATCATCAATCTCGCACTTTTCGACAAACCTTTGATTTTGCTATGAAATCAACAAAATATTCTATTGAGTTGTTAAAAAGATGAAATGCTATCGTCTAGCCTATCTGCCTTTATTATTACGAACGTGAGAAGACAGACAATCACATTACATAGCTCGGATCACAGCCAGCCTCCAAACGAACTAATATAGAATAATTACTAAAGTGGCACACCTCAGTTAATAACTCCTTTGTTCCACACAATCCTTGATTAATCATGTCTGTGACGCGCGCGGGCTCTTCCTAACTTCCTCGTTACGAACAAGAATAAAATAACCAACTAGTGTCGTTTCCAAATGAAAATGAAGTTTGACAAATTGAAGGAGTGTTTGGATTATGTCTAAGTGTGATGAGTGGCTTCTTGATGTCCTTGTCCAGTTATACCTTTCTATCCTAGATTGTTTTTAAATCTAGTAATGTTCTAGTAGGTAAGCGATTTCTTTCGGACGGTGCGTGGTAGAAGAATGAAGTAAGACATTTTAGAGTTGCAATTGACAGCCCGGAATATTAATCGACAGTCCGATGACGACGATCCGTCTTAAACGTGTCTTATAAGGCTAGTTACAATGACCCTGACGCCCCATGGTATTGATTTTAATGAACGCTTATCTGTTTCATTCACAATAATGGGGTCCTGTTCTTTCCATCCGTTGGCGATCGGCTGGCTAAGACATGGCTGGAGGTTGACCACTGCGTTACCCAATTTCTCACAGGTCATGGCAACTTTAAAAGTAAACTGTATTCTTTTAAACTTGTTCCTTCGCCTTTGTGTCAGTGTTCTACATTGAACTGTGAATTTGAACAGTCCGCACATCACATCTTGTGGGAGTGTATTCTTTGGCAGAATGAACGCAATATTATGATGGATAGTGTACAAGTTACATCCGAAGTTGTTTATTATACGGACCTTGTAGAAACTAGAACTAATTTCCGTGCGTTCAGGCGCTTTTGCCATACCTATTATTGGAATCAATTGTAACAGCACATACCTACTTGGGACCCATTAACTTCATCAAATTTTATTCCGTGGTGCTTGGCAATCTGGGCTTCTCCCAGTTGCAATAATGTCCCTTTGTGCCGATTGGCCTAGTTCTGTTCTGTCTCCTGCTTATTATGTAGGGAAGTGGAAAAAATATCTTTTTTCTTACTCCTCCGCTATTCTTTTCTGATTAATTTCGTTGCGGGACCCAAGACAGTTGAATCGTTTCTCCGGGACTGGTCGAGCTTCATTGCTCGGCGTTTTTCTGGCGGTCTCCACTGTTGATTCTGGCTTTCAGGAGTTGCAGTGGGTTGGGAACAGTGCGGCGGGTTTTGCCCCAAAAAAAAAAATGGGGTCCGTAGAAGCATGATCCACGCTTAACATAATTTTCTCGAAACAAGCGAGCAAAATTACCTGTAACTTCTTAGCAACTGAATATAATTAATGAAATACGGGTACATATGTGGTATCGTTAGATGCATTAAAACGCGCGCTGAGAAACACACCGTCACATTCAGCCAGCAATGTATGCAAAGCGAGCGATTTATGTCGCAGCCCATGTATATGTAATGCGCTAGTTGAATACGAACACACAAGTAAACGGCTGCATTTACACCGTGCTATCATCTGCAGTGATTTAACCCGCTAATTTGGTTATATGAGGCTCAGAGTCACACAAAGGGCGATGGAAAGAGCTATGCTGGGAGTTTCTCTGTGCGATCGAATCAAAAATGAGGAGATCCGCAGAAGAACCAAAGTCACCGACATAGCTCTTCGAGGCGCTAAAGTGAAGTGGCTCTTAGAACCGATGGCCGATGGGGCAGTAAGGGTTCTGAAGTGGCGGCCACGTACCGGAAGACGCAGCGTAGGGAGGCCCTCAACAAGGTGGACCGATGACCCGGTGAAGGCCGCGGAAAGCCGATGGATGCGGGCAGCACAGGACCGGTCATCATGGAAAACCTTGGGGAGGCCTTTGTCCAGTAGTGGACCTCTATAGGCTGAAGAAGAACCTGCTGATGTCGAGTATTTTGTTCTTAGTGCCAGTACATACAGACATAAACATACATACTACCTGCGAGATACACACCAACACTACAAATTAATTACCTATCGTAACATTCGACAGGTTCTCCAAATATGTAACGACAGGTTCTACAGGTATGACTTAATGGAAGCATAACTGTAATTCATATACAGTTTACGCTTAAAAATATTTGAGTGTTGTACACTCAAATATTTGTATAACTTTCTCAATAATTCTGGTCACGCCGAAATCAACTAAATTAAATGAAAGTTACTATTACTATTAGTTTAACTTGAAATAAGGTCACTTTGAGACAAAAATAAAATTTAAATATATGGCTCTAGTTCACATTCAATAAAAGACGTCTCGACTTCCATCTGTAACAGCGCATATGTTACAGGACACATGCGTTGTTCGCCACTACGCCATCGCGCCAGTTGGTATTTTTTAGGCCTTTTCTTGGAGAGTTCCTGAAATGTAATTCTTGTAATAAGAATAATATTTTGCTGGAGGAGTTAGACTGCATTGCTGGAGGAGTTAGCAGTTAGACTGGTAAAGCGGACCCCAAACTCCAAAGCTTAAAAAACAAAATAGGCTTCGGATGCGACTGGGATTAACGCTGAGATGATGATTATGATTTTGCAGGAAGAGGAAATAAGTAGACTATATAGTAATGAGATAAAAAAAAAAACAGTAAAATACGAGTTGAACTCGCGCAACAAAATATATTCTGTTTTATCATTTTTTTATTAAAGCGGCATCATCTGTTAAAATTGCAAATGTATAATGTATTTCTGTGGGAAGTTTATTCATAAATCTCACATAGGTATATATTGGTAAATTCTGAAGAAACAAATCTATAGTAATATATAAACCTGAAGAGTTTGTTTTTTTTTTTTGTTTGTTTGTTTGAACGCGCTAATCTCAGGAACTACTGGTCCGATTTGAAAAAATCTTTTTGCGTTGGGTAGTCCATTAATCCAGGAAGGTTTTAGTTATACAACTAACGCCTTCTATACTCTAATAGAAGTGGAGCATATAAAAAAAATATATCGAAACTTACGCGGGTGAAACCGTGCTGCACAGCTAGTATTAAATAGAACTTACAAATATTGCATCCAGTCGTGTTACAGCACGGTCATAGAATAAAGAGAGGGAAGTACGTTATCTTCATACAAACGGACCGCGCGCGGCTTGTATGTTTGCGCCATAGTATCTATGCGTCGCCGCACGCACACCTAAACACAATATTAGAGTGCCTATGACTGCGCTAGTCGCGGCTAGCACGGAACGAGGTTCGCGCGTCACGGCTTTTCGGCACATTAGCTTTTAAAAAATGATCACATAAACTGCAAAGTTGGTATGTCTATTTATGAACAAATAAAAGACTTATATTTTTCAAATTATATTTCTAAAAGTTATTTACAAGGATACGGATATATTACACATTAAAGTTTAATAACAACGCGTTTCGTAATAGTCGAAACCGAAGAAAGTAGGTATTTTTCTGTAGCTAATTTGTAATTTTGTATTAAATGTGTGATTCAATAGATGTTATGTTTGTATTATTTATATTTGTATTAATTAAAAATAAAAATAAATATGGTTCTTTATGTGTACAAAACTAAAAATAAAAATTACAAAAAAAAAACTGACTAGTATATGTAAACTAAATACTAAGCAAATAATTGAAACATAAGCTCTTAGTCTATAAATATTTGTTAGCGGTTTGGGCGACAACCGTAACCGACGAAGCGCGGACAGTCGTCAACCCTAAGACAGTAGGCAATTAAATCGCGGATTGGGTCGCAGATAACCTACTTCCCTTCTTTATTCTATGGCACGGTGTGACGTCATCCAGTGCATCAAGCGCATTCAGTGAACTACGTCGGCTGCTCAGTTTGTCAATCATACAACTGCGCCTTTTGCGTCGACTAATTCTTCAACTTCATTTCCGCCACTTATTATCTCTTAGTATTAAACTGATCGCAATGTTGCCAGGTTACGCTTTGACTGATTTAGTATAGTGTTGTGTTTGAATTTAATTGAGATGTTGTTGCATATTTTATTCACATGTGGGCTGATAAACAGCCGTTAATATTATCCAAAAAGCGGACATAAAGATGTTTTGTTAAATTATTCAATAGTACAATCAAAATTAATTAATATTGTTTATACTTTTGAGTTGAATTCATTAACTAATGAGAAACACAATATTCATACTAAAATGTTGATTTTATACATTATTACTTTCCGGTCAAACATAATTATACTCTCAGTGCAAAACAATCACGTAAGCAATAAAATGTAAAATGTTCAATAACAATAAAATATGATCTTTTAGACAAGACATTGAAGTTAATGAACGGAGCAGTACAACATTTTAGCGAAACGACAATCTGTTGAGTACGGGGATTATAACAAGTTGTGCTGCAAGTTTTATCTCCAAGTGGAAGTAACAACGAATCTATAGCCACCGAGTAATACTGATGTGCCTGTCTATTTTTATCATGAAACACTCCACTTTTTTCAATTCCCACGTGTACAACAACAAGCCGGCCAAGTGCGTGTCAGATTCGCGCACAAAGTGTTCAATACTATTATCTTAGAAAACAAAACGGTTTCTGGTATTTGTTGTTATAGCGACAACAGAAATCAATCATCTGTGAGAATTTCTACTGTCTATTTATCACGGTTCATGCAGACAGAGATCTCAGTAGAGTTCCGGTTCTACCTTCCGACCATGGAACCCTAAAAATTAAACGATAAAAAGTAAGTAATTAAAGTTTTAAATTCATCTCAACAACTTTAAATAGCTCTTTAAATTACCTGATAAACTAACTGAAAGTGTTTAACCTACATTGAAGATGGTACGTTTAGCAAAGACGTGTTTAAACTTTGTAATGATGTACAAAGTAGCGATAGGTCGCTAACTACAGTTCGCTACTCGTATGACTTCAGCGAGATAACACACACTTAATTATACACTTAATATCTACTAAAATTATGTATTTATTTCGCAAAACTATTAACGGTACCTACTAAATAATGGGACAAAATGAAACTGAATATGAAAGAAGGAAAATGTATTTATTGCAACTCATACAGGAAGATCATGGCGACAACGTTGGTGTATTGTAGAGTAATTCCTGGTGTGGGGCAACGAATCATAAACGAAAAATAGTAACAAAATATAAAATGAATCCAATAGTCCTACACGAGGCCATATTACATCTATCTCAGCATATACGTATGTATTTGTTTCAGTTAATAAATCATTCAATGGAGAATATGACCGCATTGATCAACACAGTATTACATATTAACAATTGAATATCGATCGCTGTACCTACTATGTGCAGTTAGCATGAAGAACCGGAACACAATTTGACAAAATATCGTTCAAACGTCATTTTTCATTGTTACTAAACCTGTCTATTCCCTCGTGGGATGAGGCGTGAAGATTTGTTTATACGAGAATCTCGAAACTGAATTACAGATCATTTGGGGGAGTAAATGCATAGCTGTCACTTTGTTCCGCTGTGGGCCGCAGTAACCCCGGCGGGCGGCGCCTCCGCGGGCTAACACTAATATAATTTGTAACCCACATTGTTATGTTAGAATAATTGTAATGCAATCTGGCGGGTTGAATTGTGTGTTGTGTACCAATTGTAGCAAAATAATACAGAACTTTTTAAAGTAGGCGTAGTTAATAAAGAATCTAATTTTTCCAAATTCTCTCCATGACCTTGGTCCAATTCAGGTGTATTTCATACACTAGAAGTAATTCAAACACATTTTATATAATTAACGGAATTCTGAAAGCTTAATCCACTTTGTTATCACACAAACATAGCCGCGTAACTCGAATTACAATTAAGTATTCATTGCGCGGGTGCCAAATGTTACCTACACCTGCTTTTATAATCTTCCCCCCAATTTCGCTGGCTCCACTGACGAGGCAATCCTACGTCCCCAGTTAGTACAAATACACAAGTAAAGCTTATAAAAACGTTCACTTAATGTAAAGTTGTTCGGCCAATTTTCAAACTTGTTCCAGAAAATATTTTTTAGTTGTAAAATATTTCTCGAGGGAAATTACAAGTACTTCTCTGTAGGATAACGAATAAGAAATACAGCTCGAAATTACTCAAGATAAAAAAGTAAGTGGTTTACTTATTAATATTAGCGAGTATGACAGGTTTCTTGAGTATAAGCCGCGGGAAATAATAAATTAAACAAGTTTGCAACACATTACCTAGTTTCGTCAACTGCTATTATTATGTCGACTAAAATCAACTTAAAAAATATAAAGATAATAAAGGTAAAGTTAAGCTAAGTTTCAAGGTGGGACCTGTGTGACTAAAAATAAAATAGTTTTATAAATACAACAAAATTTTACTAGGTACAACAAAATATTTCCTTGTTCTACAATACGCAAAACTCAGAGCAAGCAGCGACACAATCACAAACAGTAAACAAACCGTCACATTGCATATAAAACTGGGTATTCACTGTTCTGTGAACATATATCAATATTTCCATTACTTTTGTATTTTATCAATATGTTATGGTATCCTACCGCCATTTAAGATTGGGTGATCTAAAAAAACTGCTTCGTGAACTTGGCGCGAGTTTAAAAAGGAAAATGAAGGAATTGGTAAAACAGCACAGCAGTATCAATAATTACGTGAATTCGGTTATTTATTTATTACTAGCTTTCCGCCCGTGGCTTCGCCCGCGTAGAGTTCGGTTATATCGCGCTTTTTAGATTTCCCTCGGGAACATCAAATTTTCCGGGATAAAGGCTTTCTCAGGGTCTAAAGATTGTCTGTGCCAAATTTCATCAAAATCGGTTGAGAGGTTTAAGCGGGAAAGCGTAACAGACAGACAGACAGAGTTACTTTCGCATTTGTAATATTAGTATGGATTATTTTACTCAATATTAATAAAACTATTCAGTAAATTTATCGTTTCCGACTTAGATTATACGACGATAAAACCAATAACGTGAAAGCGATAATACAATCAAAAATATATTTATTCTATTTAATGATATAAAGAGATATTAGAGGTATAAATACAAGCATCGACCATCTATACTACTCTATACGGGTATTAAAAAAATCTGTACAAATTCTTTACTTTTCTTTTTGCGCTGCACTGCGAGTGCAGTACACTGTGGTGACTGAATATCGATGTATTATCATAGATATATTACTTAGGTAGTTGGTACAAGATAAATTAACTTTATACCGGCTCTTATCTAATTACAGCGTATCCGTCGTCGCCAAGATGATACCGCGCCCGCCACGGTCGCCACACACCGCGCTGGTCGCTCAGCTTCTAACACCTGATATTAATTTCCCAGCGGTGATATAAATTTTGTCGTGAGATCGAGACGCGACACACTGGGCGGTCGGACGCGACGCACGGGGCGGTCGGACGCGACACACGGGGCCGTCGGACGCGACACACGGGGCGGTCGGACGCGACACACGGGGCGGTCGGACGCGACACACTGGCGGTCGCCGGTCAACTGTCCTTCGCACCTCGCGCGTTAGTTCGTTCCAGTAACTTTGTGCCGACTATCATGGACTATCATGGTTTAATGGTTGATTTGAGGAGTTGTTTAGTACGGTGTAACATTAAAGGGCATATTGAGTTGCAAAAGTATTTTATTTATGTTTAACTAAAGGGTAATTAACAAGAAATGTATTCTCACTGCTGCGATATAGATCTCCTGTAAGAGAGAGGGAGTGAGCCGTAGTCCACAACGTAGGTACAGCGAGTTATGTCTTCGGGATTTTGGTATTAGGACATGCCGGTTAATTAGCGATGTTTTCTTTCACTACTTTGAGAGCAGTTGTGAAGAAATAATTTACGTAACGTGGAGCAACTATCTTGGCTCCAACCTTCGACGTACAGCGCGTAAGTCGCGGCCGATGCCGGATCGCCACTGCTCTGCCCAAAGTCTGTTCATCTTGAATAGAGCTTGTACCTAAAAGGATCAATTTTGTAACAAGTACAGTGTAGGCACAGCGACAATACAATCAAATACGGATCTCAAACCCATTTATCAGCCAGAATTCCATATCGACGTAGTGATTGGTTACAAAGCTGGCGCGCCGCGCGCCGGCGGCTCCAGCATACAATATTCCTAGATCAATGTGTCACGCACGTGACCAGCGGAACAAATTCCTCTATTATTTCCCGCTATTTTTTCTCAGTTACGTGTGTAATCTTCAAGTGTTGATTGTCTTCAGTCTTCAGACAACTCTACACCCTCACAAAATTGAGTTATAGCTACCCACTTTGAATGTATAACGTCTAATAATCTTATATTTTTATTAGTCCCAAATGTCTCGTAACAACTTGCTTTTTGTACTTTGTACATGCTTCCCGTATATAGCCAGTTTTAAAGAGGGATCCGTCTCGGTTGTAAAATTATTTTTCTTAAAGTTTGCTTAAATACCGACAGAATACTGCGAAACTCCAGAAGCGTGAAAAATGTTTCTGCGCGATGGAAATTTCAACTTTATTTCTTGTTTCATAACGCAGCGTTATTTGAAGAGTGTTAAAAAGGTTAATTATTAATTATTTCCAGACGCTCATTATCCTGCTCATCTACTAGTTGGGCACGATAAGTTTACGCTCGGCTGATAGAGCCTATTTTCTTGGAGCATTTTGACACAAAGGCACAGTTTCATAAGGCGTCACCTATCCCAAACGTCGCGCTTCGTCCAACCCTTTCGGGAGTCGCTTCTCGTAAATATTCAAGGTTACATTCGTGCTCACAATTTTTTCTGAATTTACTTGTCCCTAAAACACTGGGGCCGCGTTACGGGCGAGCTCGCACACGTAAGCGATGTATCTTAAATATATATAATATATCTACGTGTGTCTACTGTGGAGGGAATAAATTTTATTTTCTTTGTGTCTCTTTTTCTGTTATATGTTTGCCTATCATAAACAGAGGGTGTCAACAATGTTTTTTTATTATCTTCTATCAATTGTAGAAATTAAAATTGAATTAGAAATCATAAGTAAAATAGCGGACTAAATTCATTTCGATGTTCCGGAAAATAGTATGAAAAATACTTATTAAAATTTATCAATATAATATTTATTGAAAAACAATAAAGTATTTAAAAAAAAACGGATGAAATTGAATAACTGGAAAGATCAATTTGTTTGGGGTAATTATTAGGACTTAGGACCAATTCAATAAACTTGAAACTTTCTACAAATATCTAGTAGTAGACATACCTACTTACCTTTTTATTTTAATTTATATCTACTTAGGTATTAAAATAATATGTTTGCACTGAAAGGTTGATGATGATGATGATGATGATGTTTGCACTGTTGTTTACGTAAAAGTGTTCGCTTAGCCCAATTCATTTTTAATTGAATAGAGTGCTAACAAGAGTCAAGGATAACTTAAATTGTATTGTTGAAATACAATTTAAGTTATTTACATTGTCCTGGCAGCTTCTGTACAACAACTAAAAGTCTATAAAAACATCATCAAATGAACTACAATTAAGAGGAACAATAAGCCGCTTGCAGTTCCACCTCGTGGCCCCAATCTAAATAAGTTTGTAATATTATCATTGTTTTCTCCCGCCCCGCACCCCAGCCCCCGGCGACGTCCTCGGGGGCGCCTCATTTGAATACAGCCTGTTTATTTGTACCACACTTTTTCTTCCATTCGCGCCGAATTATCGAATAATATTTTTCTTAAAGGTTGAGCGTATTATCGTGGGATTCCGTGTGAGCACTCCCTGTCAGCTGAAGATTATTTGATTTAGTGTCGTCTCCAACATTGATGGCGCAGAATTCAGTTTTATTCAGTGTGTTAAGCAATTATATTATCCTATTCTGTGTTTTTCGTATTTGTTTGTGAATTCAGTATCTATACTTTACTGCAAATTAATTTTTCGTATTTACTTATCTTATTTATTTTATTTTTCAACGTATTATTCGACATAACTACTGGCAACACTATTACTTCCGTGTTAATGCGATAATATAATTAATTACTTAGAATAATTAATTAATAAACTCCACCGTGTTGGTCTTGATAGCACGGGTAACAGATAATCCATGGAAATCCTTTCAAATCCCTACGAATTCAAAGATTATTGGTCACACACTTACTACATATACACACACGTATTGTATTTTCCTTTTAAGGGTTCCGTAATCAATTAGGATCCATACAGTTTCACCAAGTCTGTCTGTCCGTCCGTGGATAATCTCAGTGATCGTTAGCAAGAGCTGAAATTTGATACCAATATATATATCAATCACGCCGATCAAGTGCGAAAATATAAAGTGGATATTTTTTTATTAGGGTTCCACCATAACCTGTGATATATTGTTGAATAGGTATTTAAATATGAATAGGGGTTTACTAAAATAATTTTTAGATATTGTAAATATTTTCGGAAATAATCGCTTCAAATATAAAAAGAAAAATATGTTCCCTCTAATTTTTCAACCAAACGTTAAAAAAATATTTAATCTCAAAAGTAGAATTTTAAGACTTACTAGGAAACATATTTAGAACTTGATGGCTTGAACTGTTTTTGAAAAATTTTACAAAATAATTTCTTACTTAAGTTGGCAATTTAACCGTAGATAACAAATATGCGCCATATTTGTTATCTTAATTTACATATTTTAATACTCTGAACGTATATTCTTTCAAATAAAAGAAACATTAAAATAGATTTACGCAATTAAATATTACCACCGAAAATCGGCTATACATAACGCGTCTGGTTTATATAAATTATAGATGGCGCTTTACTTTAGGCTATTTCGCACTTTTAAGATTTTTTCTGACTTAATGGGATCGAAACGGGTATGAACTACAGAATGTTTGGAGTCTATAACTCTTTCTTTAATTATAACTAGGGTTGTAACGAAGCTTCGCCTCCGCTTCCGTTACTACGGAAGTTCTGCAAGAAATCGTATCTTCGCTTCCGCCTCCGACTCCGCACAATTTTTGCGGAGTTATAAACAACACAACCGTCCGGCCGCGTCTGAGCGCGAAATAGTCAAGAATTAACTAGTGCGAGACGGGAATGCGGCAAATACAATTTGTTTCTCCTTAATTTTCATTACTAGAAGGTAATATTTTTTTACTAAGTGTAGTACTATTAATGTACGTATTTAAAATAAAAAAAAAAATGTTTTAATTAACCATAAATTTTAATTTTTTCAATATCTACTTTCACCTCCGCCTCCGCCTCCATTAACCTCCACGTCCGAGGTGAGACCCGTCGCCTCCGCATCCGCTAACAAGGCCTTCGTTACAACCCTAGTTATAACCGTCCTTTGTGGTATCTCAATGTCATTTTTAGAAACCTTTAAGTGGGGACACTTATTGTGACGATTGGACGGGAAACTACGAAACCCTACACTGAGCGCGCCCCGACTCGCGCTTGTCCGCTTTTCCATTATTTTTATCATTTAACTTTCATCCCTAAATAATATCTAAATAACATCAATAATATAATATAATATCATATAGGTACCTATATTAAATATCATCCATAAATAATACTTTGATAAATGTTGCGCTGGCTTGACTAAAATAATTTAGTAACCATTATACCAAAGACTATTTCCACCAGAAGATTTGCATTTACCTACACTTCAATGGACAAAAGTTGACCAAGTACTAGTTGCAAAATTCCTTGGCATAATGATAGATAGCCAATTAACTTGGAAGCCACAAGCAGAAGTAGCATGCAAAAACTTGAGTAGGTACAGTTGCGTACCTATGTACTCTTTAACTTGTCTAAAAAAGTAAATATCGCCACAAGCTTAACATACCACGGTTTGGTCGCGTCGGCCTTGAGATTCGGCATAAGATTCTGGGTAAATTGTAGTCTGAAGGAACAAGTGTTCAAGGCTCAAAAACGCTGCTTATGGGCAATCTAATAGTAACACATAGCTGCGCACCTGTATTTAGATCCTATTAACATTTCCATCACTATTTATCCTAGAACTGGCTGTTTTTGTGAAATCTAATATGTACCTTTTTAATAATGTTAGCCTTTTAAATTTATTAGAGTATGTATGTATGTAACTAAATCAATATAATGTCTTTATTTAATTTCAAATTGTAACCGTGTTCCCAAGAGAGACTATTTCAATAGTTGTTAAAATGACTTTTGTCGGTTGACAGCAAGTAGGTAGCTGTCAACGTGGGTGGTCTCATTTGGGAACACGGTATTCGAGCTCGAGAAGTCGCAGGCTACACAGGTGTACTTGTTAAAAGTGTTAACTAAGTGAAAGTGATATTGTTATTAAAATAACTTTTAAAACCAAACTGGTACAAGACTTTAATTTATTCTCTTCGCAACCTTGAGGTGGATTACAATAAAGTGTCCGAAAATAGGACCCGGCCAATCAGGAGACAGTATAAAAATTTGGTCATTGTTGGTAGCTCCAATACCGTCATATTAAAGTAAAGTATTATATGTATGGACACGATTATCTTTAACAAACTACCCAAAGTAACAAAATACACATACATTCATACCACACATTTCCATACATTACACATACATTACATTGTACATTTTTTCCATACATTTTCACTATTCAAAAAGAAATTGACAATTGTACTAATAGACAAATTAATGTTATTAATCAATTAGCGTGTAGTGTGCAGCTCGCCTAACCTTATTTATATTTGTAACTGCCCACACTAAATTTTATCATTATGACACGAATAAAATAAAAAAAAAATCATAGATTTAGGATTTCATTGCTAAAATTGATAATGCGACATCTCTGTATTACTGACTTGTAGATCTGTACTGTATTGACCACAAACCGGACATATTTTTTAACTTGACGTAATGAATAGCGTAGTTGACTAAAAAAAAACGAATTAGTCCGTCAGATTTCCAAAAAATACCAGACACTAATTTTTTCTTTTTTTCATATAAACAAAAATTAAGACGATACAGTGCGTTGAAAACTCGTGTGAAGTCACTCCTTGCTACACTTTTTAGCAACGAGTGACGTCAAAAGCCCCCACTCTTAATCTTTAATGCCTTTTATATTTGTCATTTTTACCCGACTACGGCAAAGCAAAAGGAGGGTTATGATTTTGACAGGCTATGTATGTATGTATGTCTGTATGAATGTATGTATGTATGTTCATCTGTTCCCTCGTAACTTCTAAATTACTTATCAGAATTTGACAAATGATATATCATTAGAAGCGTCTTAATTGTCCGCTGGTTATAGGCTATATGGAGTTCCACAAAATCCAATGTGCTCCCTGCGTAACGCCCTCTAGCGGACAAAACATACAGAATAAAAAAATAAAGTTAAGATAAATATGTCGTGTTTGGTATCATTTGAAAGCGCTTTACTTGTACATTTTGAATATATATATATATTACTAGCATTTGCTTGTGACTTTACCTGTATTCATGGGCTGATTGCATATAATTCACATCTTTTCGTTCATAGCTTCTTTACTACTTATCAGAATAAGACCGCTGCAGTACCATTAGAAGGGCCTTAATATTCTGTTGATTATGAGCTATAAAGCTTGTCACCAAATTTAGTATTACGCCCTCTAGCGGACAAAAAGTTCTATGTTAATATAAAATTAAAATAAATATACCGTATTTGGTATCACTTGAAAGAACTTCACGAGTACTTTATGTTTGTACATAATGCCGAGGAATGCTTCGTAGAAATTTGAATGTAAACCAGGGTTTGATAAACGGAGCGATGGGAGTGGTGAAAGCCTTCGAATGGCCTGCTCTTCGGCGCGATCAGTTGGAACAGAGAGAACAGCTAAGCGCTGTTCTCATACAATTTGACGACGCGTCCATAAAAGCAGATATTAACGGACTTAGCAGAATCGAGCCTTGCCTCACTGAATTTGACGGTGTGAGGGGGTCTGGGCAAATTCAGCGTAAAATGCTCCCGCCGAGTCTTTCTTGGGGTTGTACTGTACATAAATTACAAGGTTGTACTCTAGATAAAGCAGTTATCGATCTAGGAAAGTCATTGTTTGGTAAAGGACAGGCCTATGTCGCTAGTAGAGTCAAAACCATAGAGGGATTGTTTATAAGTGTCTTGGATCATAATAAATTACTTAAAAATCCACATGACAGTCGATCGTTATCAGAATTAGATAGATTAAGAAATCTTCCCAGGTCCGCTTAATATATGAAACATCCAATCTATTTATACTAACGATCTCATCCACTAATTCATGACCCATTCGCTGCCATCGACGCAAATATGCGTCGCTACTATGAAATACTGGGAGCTTCATACGGGGAAACCGTTGCTATACGCGCTATGATCCACGTGCTATGAAATAGAAAATAGGATATCTCTACATATTACTATACGCCGATTCATAAGCCAAAAGAGATGTCGTATGTTAACTACCTAGTTTTTAGTTCGTCAATTTAACTTTTGTTAATATTATGCGCCACAAATACACTTTAACACCAAAATAGTACAAATAATAAAAAGTAAAAAAACTAAAACCCAACTACGACAAAAAACGACGCTGAAAAAGTATAAAACAAGATTTTCAGAATACTGAACTGAACAAAGTTGCCTTCTACAATGTCGTTACAATACTATTCTGAAGTATGCAATATTCACTATGTAGAGATAAATTTTCATGTTTGGAAAGGCGTAGTCACACGTTACATATACCTACCTACCGTAGCACTTTGATAACGTGTGACTGCGGTTTTCCAAACATGAAAATTTATCTCTACATAGTGAATATTGCATACTTCAGAATAGTATTATAAGACATTATTGTCAATTTATAACGAAGGCATCTTGCTAGACTCTACTGTGTCCATTTACTTACAACTATATTAGCAACTTTGTTCAGTTCAGTATTCTGAAAATCTTGTTTTATACTTTTTCAGCGTCGTTTTTTGTCGTAGTTGGGTTTTAGTTCTTTTACTTTTTATTATTTATTGATTTGATAAAACAAAATATACGTATCCAATATTTTTCTATAATCCGAAAGACGGACTAATTACAATCATTTTTTTTTTTACCCAGGGAACCCTCGTATTGTGTTGTTTTCATTTTCATTTGACATGGTTAATTTATATTTATTTGATTTAACAATGTGTATTTATAATATATATCGAATGAGATGATGTATTAATATCGAATATTCATTAATGTTTGCTTTTGTTTGCATGCCTTAGTTAAGGTAGTCAGTATAAGGATCATCTAAAACTTAATATCTGTATTTTGTAGCTACTTTCTATGCAAATAAAGAGCTATTCTATTCTATTCTCACAATCACTGTCAACTGTTAGTAGACGTTCGTTTCATTTGTGACATCACCGTCTAGTTTGAAGGCTTAGAGATCTGTAACAAAGGTATTCCTAGTACTGGCTCTAATTTCCACAACTTCAATGTATTTTATATACACAATTATATATTGAACTTAATGTTTTATTATATAAATAAAAAGCCCGTATTTCTCGCAAAACAGTTAAGTGTTACATAGTTTGTTATTAGTTTAATATTTAAAGTTCTGTAGGTATGTAGTTATTATTTACAGTATTTATGTAATAAATGTATAATTACTATTTTATTTTATATTATTTTTTAGAAACTAGTATTATTCCTTTGCAAGAACCCTTTTGCAGGTAAAGGCCTCCTCCAAATTGTGCCAAACTTCTCTGGAGTGTGCAGTTAGCATCCACTTTGGTCCCGCTACATGTTTAATTTCGTCATCCCATCTTTTACGAGGTCTTCCTTTTTTCTTTTGCCAGCTGCTACATTTTGTCCATCTCTGGTCTTGAAGATGCGCTACGTGTCCGGCCCTCTTCCATTTCAGTGTTATTCCTTGAGTAAGACCGTCTGTTGCTGGTAGTTTTCCTAATTGTTTGTATATCGTATTTTTTGTTTTCTTTTGATATTTAACATACTTCTCTCTATTTTATTATATGGTAGAAAAATAAATGTTTTTATTATTATCATTTCTTTTTATTTTATCCTATACACATGTAAATAACATTTTTAAATGTTATTTATAATATATAAAATATTAAAAATAGTAGCCCATATAATAGCCCCGGTATCTGAACCAGGGTCTTAACTACCCGCGGTCGGTGTCTGAATCAAGCCCTTGATCCAGCTACCGAACGAGAACCTCCAGAGGTGTTGGTAGAGACTCTTGGATATTAAGCCATTGTCTATCACGACTATAGCTACAATGATTGCTAAGTCCCACATGTTGACAACTTCATTATTATTTGTTATGTGGGTACCTACTGATTGCGATGTGCAATCACAGTAGGGTAGATAGTTTTAAGTTAACGACTGCTGCGTCAGTCCAATATATGAGCTTGTACGTATCGGTTTGTTATTATTTTATCCGTTCACCTTCCAACGGTCATAACAGTTGGCGACGAGAACAAAGTACTTAAATTACGCGTAAAATGGCAAAAGTATCCGCTACAGTTTCGGTCGGCACATTAATAGTATTCAGCCACGAACATCAAGAATGGCAATTATACAAAGAAAGATTGGAACAGTGGTTTCTTGCAAACGAAATTGATGTAGACTTGGATAAAGCCGGTTGTAAACGTCGAGCTATTTTGTTGAGTAACTGCTCGGAATCAAGCTACAAATTGATTCGCGATTTAGCTTCACCGCGTCAGGTCGGTACCTTGAGCTATGATGAAGTAGTTTCTCTATTGGATGGACATTTTAAGGTGAAGAAAAGCACGTTCGCGGAAAGGTACAAATTCCACAGCGCCACGCAACATGTCGGCGAAGGATTGCCAGAGTGGGCTGCACGAGTACGTGGGTTGGCAATACACTGCGGGTTCGTGTCTACAAACCTTGACGAGCAGCTTCGCGACCGTTTTGTGCTAGGCATGGCACCTGGACCAGAAAGAGACAAGCTATTTACCAAAGCGATGTCGGAATTAACCTTGAACAAGGCCTTGGAACTAGCAGAAGGCGTACGCAGTGCTCGTATGGGAGCACAAGAAACAGCACGGCCGGCGGACATGGTAATGCCACTCCAAATGATGAAGATGGACACTGCAACACAGCATGCTGCAGCACCCGGCAGCAGCGCGTCGCAGTCTAGGCAGGGAGCAGCAACACCCAGCGTGGCAGCGGCTCGCGGTAAGCGAGCTCAATCCGACAACAACGGCGGCGGCAGCGCGTGCACAGCCTGTGGCTACGCAGGTCACCAGGCATCGCAGTGTCGGTTTGTGCGTTATAAGTGCAAAAAGTGCGGCGTTCAAGGGCATCTAAAACGAATGTGTAAACAAACTGTAAATAAACAACACTATGTCGAGTGCTGTGGGGATGCTGGTGACGATGGTGAGCATGTCTGTTGTAATATTCGCACTTTTCGCGGTGAACCATTGCGGGAATCTGTTTGTGTCAATGGTATTCAGCAAACCTTTGAAATAGATACTGGATCACCAGTTACCGTTATATCTGAGCAATTGTATCATAGGTACTTTGTAAACTTAGCGTTAGAAGCAAGTGATATTATTTTACATAGTTACAACGGCGATAAGTTGCACATTGTAGGTAAAATTAAACTTCAGTTTACATACAACAAAAAAACAATTACAATAGGCGTATATGTTGTACGAAATGGAGGGCCACCCTTATTAGGCAGAGATTTCTTTTCACGTTTTAACCTACAAATATGCTCTTTGAATAATTGCAATGATTTTATATCCGATATTTCTTCAAAATACCCAAAATTGTTCGGAAATAAATTAGGGTGTTTTAGAGGCGTGAAAGTAGATTTAGCATTAAAACCTGATTCTAAACCAATTTTTTATAAGCCAAGGTCGTTACCATTCGCGCTACGGGAAAACGTTGAAAGGGAACTTAACCGTCTAGTGGATTTAGGCGTATTAGTACCGGTGAAATATTCGGAGTACGCCAGTCCAGTTGTGCCTGTCTTGAAGCGAGACGGTTCGATACGTTTGTGTGCCGATTACTCCGTGACTATCAATAAACAGTTACTTGTGGATAAATATCCTTTGCCTAGGTATGACGAGCTGTTTACTAAACTACACGGCGGCAAATATTTTAGTAAATTAGACCTTTCGTATGCATATAATCAATTGTGTCTTAATGAGAAGTCACAAATGCTCACCTGTATCAATACACATAAAGGTTTATTTAAATTTACTCGCCTAGTGTTTGGTCTAGCAAGCGCGCCCGCCATTTTTCAGCGGAACATGGAAGCGCTTCTTTCTGGCTTGGATGGTACTCTTCTTTTCTTAGATGATATTTTGGTAAGCGGAGTGGACAAACAACAGATGATGAGTAGATTGAACGAAGTATTTCGTAGATTACAGGCAGCGGGCCTGGTTCTAAACTTAGAAAAATGCACTTTCAATCAAGAATCCGTTTCCTATTTAGGGTTTGTCATTGACCGAAATGGATTACATAAATCACCAGAAAAAGTTAAAGCTATTATGCAAAGTCGGGCACCTACCAATGTATCAGAATTAAAATCATTTTTAGGAATGGTCAATTACTATCGGAATTTTATAAAAAATGCTTCATCCATTTTAGATCCTCTGCACGAATTGCTAAAAAAAAATGTCCCTTGGTCATGGACCAAGAAACACGATGAAGCAGTATCAATTATAAAACGCGAATTAGTTTCAGAGACAACTTTAGCGCATTTTAATCCAGATGCGTTGTTAATTGTAACGGTCGATGCATCACCGAGCGGGTTAGGCGCCGTTTTATCACAGGTTGAGGGTGGTATAGAAAAACCTATTTCTTATGTTTCTCGTTCACTCAATGCAGCAGAAAAACGATATAGCCAAATCCAAAAAGAGGCAACCGCTATAATTTTTGGAATACGGAAATTTCACCAATATTTATATGGTCGAACCAAACCGTTTATTATAAGATCGGACCATAAACCGTTGGTTACAATTTTTAATCCCGACAAGGGCATTCCCGAGATATCAGCAAACCGTTTACAGCGTTATGCTATTTTCCTATCTGCATACAATTACAAAATTGAATATGTAAGCAGTGTTCATAATTGTGCGGATTTTTTAAGCCGATCAGTAACGGACGATTTAACTACGACTGACACAAACAAACGTGATGAGTCATTAGTCGACAAATCTAGTTATGTACGTTTTGTTTACGAAGGCGAAAGATTTTTAACTCTGACTGATATTAAGGACGCAATTAAGTTAGATGAGGTAATAACAGCCGTCATCGATTACTTAATAAAAGGTTGGCCGAATAAAATTAATGAACCATTACTTAAGGATTATTACAGCCACAGGTTGGAGTTATCGGTAGAAAATGGGTGTCTAATGAGGGGTCACAGATTAGTAATACCGGGTAGTGTGCGCGATAAAGTGTTAAAAGAGTTACACAGAGGCCACTTAGGAATCACTAAGGTAAAAGAAGAGGCACGCAGTAGATTTTGGTGGCCGGGTATGGCGAATGCCATTGAACAGTATATCGGCACGTGCACCGCGTGTGTATCGCAACGCGCTGCGCCCGCGCGCGCTCCTCTCACACCATGGCCGTTCCCTACTCAACCGTGGTATCGAGTACACTTAGATTTTTTAGGACCGATTAGCGGCAAAACATTTTTGATTATAGTAGACGCTTATTCAAAATGGGTGGAATGTTTTGATGTTTCAACGGGGTTCTCTTCGCGAGTAGTAATTGAAAAGCTATGCGAAGTAATGTCACGATTTGGTTTATTTCATACGATTTGTTCAGATAACGGAACTTCTTTTGTATCGCATGAATTCAAACAATTCTGTACTCGAAATAACATCACGCACTTAACTTCTCCAGCGTATAACCCGGCTAGCAATGGGCAAGCAGAAAGCTATGTCAAGATAATAAAAAAAGCTATAAAATCATACTTGCTTACGGGTACATGTATAAGAGATTTAAATATTAAAATAGCAGAATTCTTGTTAAAGTATAGGAATTCAAAACATTCGACCACAAACAGATCACCTTCTGAGGTATTATTCGGACACAAGTTGAGAAGCCGATTGGACCTCCTTACACAGACCACCACAACTCTATCCGATGCAGCACTCGACACCGTTGTTAAAGTCAAACAGTGTTCGCAGATTGACAATTACCGTGGCAACCGTAAAGTTAGATTTAGTGTGGGTGAACAAGTATTGGTGAAACTTTATAATCAACAAAAACAATATTGGTCACGTGGCGTTATTATCAAAAATGTGGGCAAAACTGTACATTTAGTACAGCTGACTGAAACGGGTCAAACCGTCAAAAGACACACTAACCAGTTGCTCAAATTTCGAGGGAGGGAAAATGGGTCATGCGAAGAGATAGCTCCCGCATTTATCCTGCCATCACTTCCGACAAGCTCCGAACAGCTGCCGGCTGAAATCCCCGTTGAGGAGCTAACCGAACAATCTGGAACCTCGACATCAGTGGTTCATCACGGCGACCACTCTACGGGAAAGGAAGTGCTTCCAGGAGAATCTTCTGTAGAAACCGAGCCAGACACGCGCTCGAAACGAAACATACCAGCAGTAGATTATAAGAAGTTCTTCTGATTAAAGGTGGAGGGATGTTATGTGGGTACCTACTGATTGCGATGTGCAATCACAGTAGGGTAGATAGTTTTAAGTTAACGACTGCTGCGTCAGTCCAATATATGAGCTTGTACGTATCGGTTTGTTATTATTTTATCCGTTCACCTTCCAACGGTCATAACATTATTATTAATATCTGTGGACGAACCGGTGTATTTCAGTAGAGGAAGCACCCTATCCTGCATTGAACTAAAAACATGAGCGCCTCTTGGCTGTATTAATGTTTCATGAACTAGGCCGTGTGACTTGCTGAGCGTCGACTCTCCTACAAAGAATTAGAGTAAAGTTTATTACAGTCTATTCCTACTGAATTATATTTCTACCATCTCCAGCTATTGCTAGATACGGTATAAAGTGTCGCTATGTTTATAGTAAAGATACATGAGAAGAATGACGTTCATTTATAAAACTACTTGTTGCGTTTTAAGATGATTGTAATGTAAAAAATAAGAACAAAGTTTTTAAAGAACTGAGAAAGATCATGAACCGGGTGCTGCCATGATAACAGGTGTTGCATTCCCTTTTAGTATTGACTATTCGCTCTCAGTCAATTAGCATACAAATAACTTATTCTATAAAACTATAGAGAAGCCTACTGTTTGAGACGACCAACCAACTGCGTGTACTGTGTTTTGAACATGTTTTTTGGTCAAAAACTCTGAGGACCGAGTTCACAGTTTAATTTAGAACATAAACTATGTTTGTGTATGAACCGGTTCTGTAAACTTTGGCGAGCAGTTCAGAGTTGATAGCAGTACCCTGTTTTTGTACCACAAAAAACTGTATGTGCACTCTAATATTCTGGGGATTCCGCGCAATACATGAACGTTAGGATAACAATATGAATACTAGTTTGTGTGTAGTCTAGTCTTGCTTTTTAGTTTACTGCAAAAACAATACAAGTGCCTCAACCACTCCGCTCTACCGACGATTTCAAAATTGATTACCATCAGGCAGCATCGCACCTAAAATAATAGTAACATAAAATAAATACGTACCATATAACTCACAATGGTCCACTGGGGGGACTGAGTTCGGAAACTAAACCCATAACATAGAACATACTGTGTACCATTAACCTAATAATACCTAACAATGATACCTTGACTTGGCTCACGAGATTGTCGACATGTGGAATATGAACGTAACAATCATTGTGCGGATAATAGTGACGGGCAATGGTTTAATACTCAAGAGCCTCAACAACAACTCAAGAGGGTCTCGTAAGGCAGCTAAATCAAGCGATTGATTCAGAAAGCGGTACTTCGCAAGCGGTACTTAGAAAGTGGTACATCTCGCGTTCTAAATTGTAGATCAATTCGATATTTTCCATTGACAAAATCAGGCCGATCTATTCTCTCTATGTCGTTTAAACCATTTCTCGCAGGAAAAATATGCGACATACCTTAGTTTACTTGCGAAATGCAAAGAGTGACGACGAACTTCAAACATGATTGTGTCAATTGCGAAAGAAAATGTAATAAATGTATTTTTTAACAAAATATGTTGGGAGTCATCAACATCTTAGAGAACTCTGCGATCGACACAACAAGGAAAAACACACGAAGAAAAGAAGAAAACTTCAGACTTCCGCCAAAGTTATCATCTGTGGATAGTTGTTGCTTGTGTGGCGTCTGTGAATAAGACGTGAGCTTAAGAAGCAGGAGGGACAGAAAGGCTTTACTGTGATGGAAGACAAGAAAGGTCGATCATGTCGCAACCACAACAAACACGGTATATACTACTGCAATGAGCGCCTCGGTCTTTGGACTCAGAAGGCTGGTGAGTACATATGAAGTATGTGCAGCTGATGACGGACAGCTATGTAACTTAAAGAAGAGTAAGTGCATGGTTTTTCAAGGCCTAGGAAAATCATAGAAACGCCACCTAGAAAATTTCATTGGCTCACGTTTGGGTGGTAATTTTTAAGTACTTTGGGCATTTTGTGACTCCTACCTCGAGGGATGATGCAGACATTGAGCGGAAAATAGTCTTATCATTGCCAAAGGACGGATGATGCAGTCGAGCTAGACCACGGATTATGACCAGGTAGAGTTGTGTAGTGTTTTAAAATATTAAAAAAAAGTGCTGCTGAGTTCCTCTATCAGTACTGTGTCACCTGTGAGTTGTTTGCCTATGAACACATGATAAAAATTTTCCCCTCTGATGAAAAATTATAGAAACGTAGCAACAGAATCGAAAATCTAGTCCGAATTAGGATATTTCATCTGAAAGTATTTTTAATTACCTTGTGTTGGACCTACCTTACCTGCATAGGAGAAAAGACATGGCGTGGTAAACGTTCAGCAAAGTTGTTTTGGACGTAGTCAACGTCACAGCACCGTTGGTGTCTATGTTGTTCCCAGAGACACACAAATATGTGTACATAATGTACATAAATATATGCATCCTATCTATATCTATACTAATATATAAAACTGAAGAGTTTGTTTGTTTGAACGTGCTAATCTCAAGAACTACTGGTCCGATTTGTTCTTTTTTTTGCATTGGATAGCCTATTAATCCAGAAAGTCTTTAGGCTATATAACATTATGCTGCGACCAATAAGAACGGAGCATACAAAAAAAGCATATAGAAACATACGCGTGTGAAATCGCACGGCGCAGCTAGTTTTTTATAACTTTGATTCTTCATTCATCATCAACCTTTTTATCGTCCCACTGCTGGGCACAGGTCTCCTCTCATACAGAGAAGGATTGAGCGTAATCACCACGCTTGCTCAATGCAGGTTAGCGATTTCAGCCTTACAAAGTCCAGGTTTCCTCAAGATGTTTTCCTTCACCTTGTAATCAGTCATTGGTGTCCAAGACATACTTAGAAAGTACATATATCTTTAGAAAAGTTACATTGGTACTTGCCTGACCTGGAATCGAACCCGCACACTCATACCTGAGAGGCTGGTGTTTTAACCACTAGACCACCACGACTTTCATTCTTACTTTTACAATATAGCACCGAATTATTGTATTTTTTTATGATTATAAACATAAAAGAGTAGGAGAAGAAATCGCCTCAAGCTTTGAACCATAAAGACTCTATATTGGATCCTAGACATCTTGAATATTGTATGCATTGCATGACGAAGAGTCTGCGAAAGGGAGGGTTCATTCGGAGCATTTTTATCAAAGAGTTCTCTATTTACGTAGTGCCCCTAATACGGCACCCGCTGTTTACAATGCGTACGTACGGTCCGGACACGAATGCAATTTACTTCGCTTTGACTGCTACTTCAATGTTGGGCAACCTGAGTGGAATGCAGTATGCTCGAGGTCCATTTACAACCAAACAGAAGCGAAGTGTGTGATGAATGAAATCATGCGTGTGTTAAATGAACCAGGACGTGGAGTTAAAGTGGCGTCAACATCAAGTCGTCTGGAGCGAAACTCAAATTTCGAAAACCTTACTTACTGCTTTGTAACAAAGGCGTCTATAGACATCACATACACAGGATTGTCTGTACCTACAAATTGTTATAACATTACAACACAAAAGTTCACCAGAAGGAATCAATTTACCGGTTATTAAAAATACTGGCTTTCGCCCGCGGCTTCGGCCGCGTGGAATTCGGTTATATTGGGCTTTTTAGATTTCCCTCGGGAATATCATTTTTTTTTAATAAAAAGTGGCCTATGTCCTTACTCAGGGTCTAAAGATTGTCTGTGCCAAATTTTATCAAAATCGGTTGAGAGGTTTAAGCGGGAAAGCGTAACAGACAGACAGACAGAGTTACTTTCGCATTTATAATATTAGTATGGATGATGTATTAAATTATTACCGGTATTCGTGTGTATATATTATAACTATCCGCAAGCCATTAAATGTAAAAATCGGCCAAGTGCGAGTCGGACTCGCGAACGAAGGGTTTCGTACCGTTATTTTTAAAAACTCTAAGTTTATTGTATGGGAGCCCCCTTCAATATTTATGTTATTATAATTTAATTATATATTTTTAATTTTGATATATAACCAAATATTTTGTGAACATTTCAAGCGTCTAACTATTTCCGTTATTAATATGGGGCAGAAAACGGCACAAAAATCACGTTTGTGTATGGGAATATTAAATATTTTTTTTTATTTTTAGTATTTATTGTTATAGCGGCAATAGAAATACATAGGTCCGTATTAAAGAACGTCACTCAAAACTCAAGCTCTACTTAAGTCTCGTTTCAAGCCATTTGATTGGTTGAAACTAGTTCTAAGTAATGTTTAAACAGAGATCAATGCTTGAGTTTCATTATGGAATACGGACCATAATCTCTAAAAATTTCAACTGTCTAGCTATTACGGTTCTTGAGATACAGCCTGGTGACAGATAGAGGAAAAGACGGACAGCGAAGTCTCGTGAATAGTGTTCCGTTTCACCTTTTAGGTACGGAACCCTAAAAATGAATTGAAAAATATTAATCGATAATGTAATTTATAAAATGAATGAGTTTTTTTGTTAAAAGTAATTCTCATAATTAAATTAACACTTCCGCGTATCCTACTTCGGTAAACACAGTCACACAATTCTTACTAATGTTATAAATGTAGAAGCGAGTTTGTTTGTTTGTTTGTTCCGCCTTCACGCCTATAACTATAACTATTATAATTATTAATAACTACTATAACTATTGAACGTTTTTTTAATGAAATTTCGCACACAGATGGATTATAACCAAGAATAACAAATAGGATTCTTTTTATCCCGATATTCTCACGGTATTGAAACTTACGCGGGTGAAACGGCGGTACACATCTAGTGAATATATATTTACGGATAATAACAAAAAGTTTTAATAACGAACCGAAAAGTTGTTATTAACCAGAATAAATGAAACATTTGTTAGAACTTCAAGATTCTACTTAAAACATTTTGAGAAACTCTTTTTTTCCTCCACCATAATGAAAACAAGTGAAAGTTGGAAAGTAAAGCGAATAAAAACCTATAATTTAGCACATTCTAAAAGACACACAGTATAAGATCATCAACCTTTTTTATCATCCCACTGGCACAGGTCTCCGCTCATACACAGTATAACAGATACATAAATTTATATAACGATTTTTTTAGTCTTATATAGTGAAAGTTTATATGTATGGATGTTCGTTACACTTTCGCACAATACGGATATGGATGGAATTAGGCACTCAGATGGTATATAATTCATTAGAATTAACATATAGGATATTTATCTTGAGTTTTATTTCGATAGATTTATAGTATATAGTATTTAATTTTAAATCATTGCCTACTATTAAATTTAATAACGTTCCCGTTAAAAAACAGCAATCCGTATGCTACCTTTGTATGGTCTTAGAAAGGAATTTTTCATTTATCAAACATATAAAAATAGTTGGCGAAAAAGCTAAAAGGAACTTTTATGCCCTAACTAGAATATCCAAAGCAACTTGGGGTCTATCATTCCTAACTTTAAAAACTATATATAGAGCTACCTCGTTAGGATGTATGTGCTACGGTGCACCTGTTTGGGCCGATAGGGCCAGCATAGGGGCGGCGAGACGTAAACTGCTTCAAAGCCAACGTTTGGCATTGATATTTTTATGCAAGGCGTATAGAACAGTCAGTACTGAAGCCTTACCCGTTCTGGCAGGTGTACTTCCAGTCGATCTTGAAGTACAGCGACGTGCTTCAATGTACTACTCCGCGAGGGGGGAGGCCATGGACACTAACTTTGTTACACAACGCGACCTCAATAGAATTTCTATATTATTTAAACCTCAGACTGACGTCTGGGAGAACCTCTTATCCGAATGGCAAAGTAAGTGGAATAATTCCATCAATTGCCGGCACCTCCATCTGTTCTTTCCATCCGTTGGCAATCGGCTGGCTAAGACATGGCTGGAGGTTGACCACTGCGTTGCCCAATATCTCACAGGTCATGGCAACTTTAAAAGTAAACTGTATTCTTTTAAACTTGTTCCTTCGCCTTTGTGTCAATGTTCTACATCGAACTGTGAATTTGAACAGTCCGCACATCACATCTTGTGGGAGTGTATTCTTTGGCAGAATGAACGCAATATTATGTTGGATAGTGTACAAGTTACATCCGAAGTTGTTTATTATACGGACCTTGTAGAAACTAGAACTAATTTCCGTGCGTTCAGGCGCTTTTGCCATACCTATTATTGGAATCAATTGTAACAGCACATACCTACTTAGGACCCATTAACTTAATCAAATTTTATTCCGTGGTGCTTGGCAATCTGGGCTTCTTCCAGTTGCAATAATGTCCCTTTGTGCCGATTGGCCTAGTTCTGTTCTGTCTCCTGCTTGTTATGGAGGGAAGTGGAAAAAATATCTTTTTTCTGACCCAAGACAGTTGAATCGTTTCTCCGGGACTCGTCGAGCTTCATTGCTCGGCGTTTTTCTGGCGGTTTCTACTGTTGATTCTGGCTTTCAGGAGTTGCAGTGGGTTGGGAACAGAGTGGCGGGTTTTGTCCCACAAAAAAAAATATAGTATTGCGATAGATTCTGACAATTCAAAAGTGTCTGTAACTGGTTTATTTGAAACAAATGCTTTGATTTTGATTGATTTTGATATATAAAATGAGAAAATGGCTACTGCTGACCATGCAGCTTAACAACAAAACATAAATTAAAACTTTAAAAAAAAATTACAAATAAAAGAGTTTTCAGAGCGATTCGTCCTTATTGCAGATACTGAAATTTCATGGAAATAGCAATAGTAGGTACTCAGTGACTACCGACACAAACCTTTGAAAAGAACATTCAGTAAACAACTTGTTAACTAGTTAAGCCATTTACGAGAAACTTTGGACTTATAAATAAATGACTTATTTTAAACACGCATTTTACGGATTAGCGATAAAGTAATTCTTTTAATCGTTTAAACAAAGTCATTATAAAAACTCGTTAGTTCATCAAGTCCTAGCAACATCCCCCCTTCCCCTTCACCCGAACCCCGAGCCGCGGTCGCCCGCGCCACGAATTAGCATTTATATTGTCTCCTTGCTAAGAGCGCGCGCGCAACAAGCGATCTGCTATCTCCTGTTCCGTTTGTTGTTGGTCACACCGAATGGCGAAGTGATTGTTTCTCAAAATAATATTTTTTATCTACCTCTAATAATGATATTCCTGAAGCAACAAACTCATTGTAATGTATCTAATGTCAAATACATAGAGTGTAGACTAAATTTAGTAATCTTAAACTAAATATTGTAGATGTGGTATGTCTTCATATAAGCTTATTACTGTTCCCAAGTAAGCTTATATTTTACTATTTGCTGAAATCCCTAGTAAAATAAACTTATATTAATTAAAAAGCTCTTATTACGTTCATACAGCATCTTAATGTGTTTCAACCGTTTTAATATCTAAGTGTTATAAATCGTTTCATGAATTTTAATATTCAAGTTGTAAACAGTCGCTCCGCAGCCCTTTGTCTAAATTTAATTAACTCGATATTTTCTTAATCTAGAAACGTCTTGGAAATTAATATTCCACTATTAGTTTCGTTTTTGGTAATTCTAAAACAAAACTGTGCAGGGACTTGTGATTCTTATTGCATTATAATAATCTTCAGACTTACTACTGAAGAAACGTTATAAAGAAACAAATGATTAATATCTGACTTCGGGATATTGATTGGCATCAAGATTTTTGCGATTCTTGCAATTTTTGGAATATCGACGTAGAACACCTACCATTTTCGAAAACAATATAAAATATACAAGCAAGTTTTCTTTAACGACATCGCAATGCAAAAACCAACCATTCACAGCAGCACAGTAAAGTTGTAATATCGAGCACAGTATTGCGGTTGCACATCGGTGTCGGTGTGAGAGCGGTCAGTTTAGCAATAGGGTTACGGCTACCGGCGACATCGGCGCACCGGCCACCGGCGTAAACACCGACTGTAGCGTTTATTGGTCTTTTTGTACGCCGGCGAACTAACACAACTTTGTTAATAGATCACGCTACAAATACGGGGTTTGTGTTTGTTTGGAAAGGAAAGATTTTAAGGATTTCAAATCACATCCAATTGCTGCTCTAGGTACTTGTGCAAACTGAGAAATATTCAGAGGTTTCTCAGTTGAGGTTTCGTTCTATAGTATGTACGTTCTATAGTTTTTAAAATTGCTCTGAAGCAATTTTTAGTTCTCAAATCTATACCGCTCTTTACTGTGCTAATAAATGTGCACCACACTTCAGTGTGACTCACACATGTGCACCACCCTTTACTGTGAAGCACAGTGTAAACCTGTGTAGCACTCTTAGCTGTAGGTACATCAGCTACAAGTGAGCTTAACTCCATACGTTCGTTTGACAATCTTGTTCGTTATAAATCTAAATTAACAATAAATGTCCGAATATGAAGTTTGGAGAGCAGTCAGACTCAAAAGATACGTTCGCTCCTAATTAGTAGCTAATGGAGCAGCGCGGTACATAATTACGGCTGAAACCATAAAAAAAGTTGGATTATTTTCCTCCAAACTCGAATTCTATAGTCAAGGGAAAAACAAAATTATTTATATTAAGCTTGTGTACGTTTAGAGCGGTTTTTCTGTACTAGCGAGTCTTGTCCCGGGGGAAACAATTTCTTTCAATAATTCGCTGGTAATGGCCTAAGTAAGCCAGTTAACAAGACACTCTTAGAGGCTCACTCCAACAAAAATGGATACCATTTTAACTTTTATTGAATTATTTACAAACGACGAGCATTTCTTCCTGAGTTTGCTACTTAAATGGAGAAAATATCGCAATATAGTTAATATTAGAGCTAAGTATCGTTCACGAGTTGTTTCGTGAAACATTTCAAAGTAAACCGTCAAATAATAATAATATTGAAAGATGCTGAAGATGAAGATATGTGCAGTAACTACGACCTCAATCCCATTACTATGCGTAATTTACAGTGTCCACTAAAAGTCCATAAGCAATGTCACAAAGCAATAGTTTGACGTTTAATTTGACCTACATCTTCCTACTTACAAGAAAACAACGTAAAGTATAATTGTCGTCAACAAGTGATTGTAGTTAAACACTATGACATAACTCAAGATGATTTATATACTTTAAAATCAGTAGCTTAGCCTAGCGGTTAGACAAGTGCAGATATATACGTGAATCAGTAAGCCGTGAGAACAAATCCCATGCAGTACATGTTTTTTATAAGTTTTTAGTCGATTGAAAGTAATAAGACAGAAATACAATATTCGGTCTACCTTCCAACATCAAAAGTTAAATATACAATCACTTAAATAATTATATGATAATTCTGTAACTAATATTTCACTCTTTATGTAAATAATAAAAATAAAAACATTATAAATAAGACATAAATACGTAACAAATTTAGCCAAAAATCCACATATTATCCTAGTTTTAAAGAAACAAAAACAGCCGCACATTGTAATTGAGATTATAATATGGGAGAACCTTGATTACGCTCATCGTAAACATTTACACCCATCATCATCATCATTGTCAGCCTTTACGCGTCCACTGCTGGACATAGGCCTCTTTCATGACACGCTAACAAGCTCGATCCTGAGCAGTTCTCCGCCAGCCACTACCAGCCACCTTTTTGATGTCGTCGCTCCATCTCGCCCAAGGGCGTCCCACGCTACGTTTGCCGAGACGCGGTCTCCACTCAAGGACTCGTTTACCCTAACGGTTGTCGGTCCTGCGGCTTAAGTGACCAGCCCATTGCCACTTCAGCTTGCTAATCCTCTCAGCTATGTCGGTAACTCTGGTCCTCTGTCGGATCACCTCATTTCTGATGCGGTCCTTCAGAGAGACGCCCAACATAGCCCGCTCCATAGCTCGCTGAGCGACTTTAAACTTATGGACTAGTCTGACCGTTAGTGTCCACGTCTCGGCTACGTAAGTCATGACGGGTAGGACGCACTGGTTGAAGATTTTGGTCTTCAAACATTGGGGTATGGGCGACGAAAATACCCGACGAAGTTTACCAAAAGCTGCCCATCGCAGCTGGATCCTTATATTTGCCTCCTTCTCGAAGTTGTTTTTCCCTAATTGCAACGTTTGCCCGAGGTATACATACTCTGAAACAACTTCGAGCGGCATTCCATTTACGGCAACCGGTCCCGGAGTGACCCGTTCATTGAACATAATTTTGGTCTTGTCTTAGTTCATCCGGAGACCGATACGTTGGGAGGAGTCAGCTAAGTTGGCCAGCATTTGTTCCAGCTCTTGCTGCGTTTCCGCCATGATGACGATATCGTCCGCAAATCGCAAGCACCCATGATAGACATATTTATGCGAATTTTAGTAATGCAACAATAATTTATTTATATTTGTCGTAGTGTGACGACAGTCAATTAGTGTGTGTTATCAGTGGAATATTGAGATTTGAGACGTCGTACATACATTGTAATTAGTGTGTGTTATCAGTGGAATATTGAGATTTGAGACGTCACACATACACTGTAATTACTGTGTGTTATCAGTGGAATATTGAGATTTGAGACATCACACATACACTGTAATTAGTGTGTATTATCAGTGGAATATTGAGATTTGAGACATCACACATACACTGTAATTAGTGTGTATTATCAGTGGAATATTGAGATTTGAGACGTCACACATACACTGTAATTAGTGTGTGTTATCAGTGGAATATTGAGTTTTGAGACGTCGCACATACACTGTAATTAGTTTGTGTTAAGAGTGGAATATTGAGTTCTGAGACGTCGCACATACACTGTAATTAGTGTGTGTGATCAGTGGAATATTGAGATTTGAGACGTCGCACATACACTGTAATTAGTGGGTGTTATCAGTGGAATATTGAGTTTTGAGACGTCGCACATACACTGTAATTAGTGTGTGTTATCAGTGGAATATTGAGATTTGAGACGTGACTCATACACTGCGCTCTTCTACAGCTCATAGCAAGGCACTGGAGTTTTATGCGCTTACTGTACTTACCTAGATAAAGTGAGTTTTGACAGTTAACCAAAGAAATATCAAAAAGACACAATAAAGTAAATTACTATTTGTAAATCAGCCCGGTTTTCCATTGCCAAAAGTGCTACATAAAGAATTATTTTATTCGGCTATCAATAAACATATAAAAAGATTAAAGCACCAAACATACCATTACCTGGCGAGGGTTAAAAGGTCAAAGGGTTAAATATTCATACGATGCCGTAATTGAGGCAATTTGTATAATCGCAACAGTTCCGCAAACTGAATTCTATAATAACATCAGGAGTACGGCCGTTTGCACAATACACGCGGCGTATTGCCGGTTTTATAATTTTAGGGAATATTTATGTAAAGGTTAATTTTGTGTGGATCATGACCGAAGTGGAAAAAAATATTGGCAAATAAAGAACAGATCAACTCAAATATTTTTGATATTCTATTTCAATAAAAATAGAAATAAAATCCAATTAATTTCGGAAAAGATTTTCATGACCTATATTAAAATATTCCTTCAGAATTAGAATCAGTTCATTTGTAAGAATGTAGTTTTGTCATTTGTTACTTATTCCACTACTAAGTAGGATCTATTATTGTGTTGAATTATAAGAAAAACAAATTAAACTTCACGACAAAACACACGAGAAATCATCATCATAAATAACTGTGCGTCCATGTACACAGTACAGGTCCCGGATTTGGTCCAGACTCGCAACAGTTTTCCTTCACGAGGAGGTGAGAATGTACTTATAATTTAGAGATAAACACTTACTAATTACTATGTTCTCAGAACTGAGTGAGGGACAAATAAATGTCTCCGAGAGGAACTGAGTCTTTCCAAAAGCTTTTGGAAGACTTTAACTAGTCTTATGTACATACGACAGCACATCAAGCTCCTACCATCTGTCAGATTTCTTCATCCAATTTTCAAGTTTACATTTAAAGCATTAAGGCTCAATGTTGATTGGGAATATCTGACAGTTTCGGGTGCTTGACCTGCTGTCGTCCGTACATATTGAAAAATTTTACTAGATGAGTTATACACGATGTCATTTTTTTTAAATGTTAAAGCACTATTTTAGCACACAGAATTATGCAACAGACTCGATGATTGTAAAGCCACGAGCCGTTCCACCTCGCAGCGTCAGCAGAATACAAAAGTACTGTTGACTGAAGGTTTCATATTACCTTGGTTATTGTGAAACATGTGGTTTTGCTGTTTCACGTGGTTTTCTTTGTGTTTCATTCAAAATGCTACGGTATTCGCATTTTAATTCTGTCAGCAATATATCAGAAGCTAACCATTTATTTGGTACTGCCAAAGAACTTTTACCACAAATCTACACTTAAATTTTCTTTGATATATTTTTTAATTTTATTAATCCATACTAATATTATAAATGCGAAAGTAACTCTGTCTGTCTGTCTGTTGGTCTGTCTGTCTGTCTGTCTGTCTGTCTGTCTGTCTGTTACGCTTTCCCGCCTAAACCTCTCAACCGATTTTGATGAAATTTGGCACAGACAATCTTTAGACCCTGAGAAAAAATATAGGCTACTTGTTATCCCGGAAAAATTTGATATTCCCGAGGGAAATTTAAAAAGCGCGATATAACCGAACACCACGCGGTCGATGACGCGGGCGGAAAGCACACAATCTTTAGACCCTGAGAAAGGAATCGGCTACCTTATATCCCGGAAAAATTTTATGTTCCCGAGGGAAATCTAAAAAGCGCGATATAACCGAAATTTACGCGGGCGAAGCCGCGGGCGGAAAGCTAGTATTATATAATGTCCAAGAATTACATCTCTACAATAAAAAAAAAATCGCAAGTTCATACCAACGTTATTTACTGTGTTAATTACTAAGTAAGGTTTTTTCTCTGATTCATTTGTTTATTATGTTGTGTTAAACTTTTATTAAACGATGCACTCTTATTTTACTATTAAAATGTATTATGTGGTTGTATTGGTGTAATCGATTGTTAGCGAACCTAATAAATAAATTCATTAGAAAAACTTACACTTTATATTATACTACCTTTCCGCCCGCGGCTTCGCCGCGTGGAATTCGGTTATATCGCGCTTTTTAGATTTCCCTCGGAAATATCTTTTTTTTTTAATAATAGGTAGCCCATAGGCTACCTATTATTATATATAGAAAGCTATAGAAAGGACATATCCTTTCTCAGGGTCTAAAGATTGTCTGTGCCAAATTTCATCAAAATCGGTTTAGAGGTTTAAGCGGGAAAGCGTAACAGACAGACAGACAGAGTTACTTTCGCATTTATAATATTAGTATGGATGCCCTGCGCTGCGTAAAACCATCTAAATCTTCTCTTCATTTGATAATTTCCTATTCAAAAATTATTTTGAATAGGAAATCATCAAATGAAGAGGTTCATTTAATGATTTGCGGGTGTCTGTGCGTCTCACGCGACGGCTAGGAGTGTGAGGGCGCTGAGATTGCCTTTTTGACATGCGCTCCGTCTCCTCCTTTGTCAGCATTCCTGTTTCGCAGACGGAGGTGAAGGCCTGCCTGCACTCTCGCTCCGGACCATAGCCTAGACCAGGGACGAACTCGAGAGATTGGTGCCGCCGATCTCCACCACGAGGGCACGGGTGATATTGGTGCTCCGCCCAGGCCGTGCAGACCCCACACTGGTGACAGCTTGGCATTTCCTCTCGGCTAAGAATCTAACGAAACAGCCGTGTCCGGTGAGAATCTCATGCCACTCCTCAAAGAGGGGACTTAACGCCATTATTGTCATGCCTAGCACTGGGTTGCGACAATCGCACTCTCTATGTCGCCATGAGATCCTGCCGTAGCTCTAAAAGTCAGTAACCAAGCAAGTAATCAATAAAAGCTGCCTATCCACTGTGCCGCAAGAAATTGCATCACTGTGCACATACTTTTATTGGTTTTGCCTCCTCCCGCCACTCTCATACATAGGCGAGGACTTTGACCTCCAGATCCTATGGATCCCGTCGGATGAGCTCTTAGAAGTTCCACCGGCTAAATCATCTGATCCTACCTTCTGTATGAACATAACCCATGAATGTCGATACAAAAGTTGTCTTTCTTTGTTATATTTTCTTTGCTAAACGAAAAAATAATTATAGTTTATATTTACAGCAAACATCGAACAATTGATCGATATTTGTCATAACTTCAAATCAGAAACGACTACTAATGTGAAACTACCCTCTGCTACACGTCAAATGTGATTGACGTTGATGGACAGCTAAAACATCAGCTATTATAGCAACGCAAACCTGTCGATCAGAAATTATAAGTTGTTCAGATCAGATTCGCAACTGCAGCAGGCAAGGCCTCGTAAAATGATTTTGTTAGGAATATTGTTCAGTCTATATCTAAATGTACTGGGCTTTGACCTAGATGTTGCGAATTTTGTAACGGACTATATCTTGTATAAAGATTTGCGATATGTCTGCTATTTTACTTGTGAAAATCAATATGGTAAGTAGGTATTTTTATTGCTGGTTTATACGATCTAATTATTACAATTATCTTTTTTTATTTGGTAAAAACCTCAGCCTGTACTTAAATTTCATAAAAATATCATGGGTAGGCTATAGGTTATATAACTTTCCTTCACTTGATGAAATCAATCATTATTTCTTGAGCTTTATGATAAATTCTTTTAAGCTCAAGTAAGGTACAATTTTTTATTTACATACCTATACATATAACCATTTATGAACAAACATTATTATATAAACAGACGAGAACAAATATTTATATCTTCTCAACCATGGAAATCATATAAAATGTTGTGCTTGAATGCTTTTGACAAGGTTCAACTAAGCTGTTCAGGTCCGACGACGCAACACGACTATCGCCCTAAATGTTTATGTATACCTCCAGACAGTACTATCCTCGTACACCAACTAATAAAAGAGAACGTCCGCGTGTCAGTGCGGCGTATTGACAAAAATGTGGGCGATTCAGTGGATGCGGTGCGGATCACGGACAAGCGTACCGCGGCCGTCGGAGTGCTGCTAGATGGACACTGTCACAATACGCAACCGCTGCTGCACCAGGTAACGTTGTTCTAGCCTTATGGTAAATATTGTGAAGTTTTCTTAGATATAGACTACAAACACGTAAAGAAGTAAAACCTCAACTTATAATTATATCTCTCGACATATACAGAAGAGAGTGCAAGCTCGACATGTGGCTCGGGTGTCTGGAAACGTACCTAGAAAAACGGTTGAAACAATTTCGTTTTTTTTTTATTGTAACATGTTTGAGAATATTTTCTTTTTATAACTACAAACTAGTGCTTGACCGAAATCCCGCCTGATGGTAAGCAGTGATGTAATCGTTGATGATAATGCACGCTAGTTAATTAAGAGCCTATTCACTAAAAAAAGTGAGTGAGCAGGAAAGAACACAGCAGTTGAGTGAGGTGATGCAATGTTAAACCCAAAAACACGACCTACGCTGCTGCGCCAGAAAGAAATTGATCTGGAGATTCCCCACGACCATACTCCCGACACAACAACATTTGGCGCATCGTACCCGGTACACATCGCAACACAACTGCTCAGACCCGTCCTCCGTATAGCTTCACCAGACATCATGCCGGAATACGACGAATTACTTGGCGGCAAGACTATCTGTTGGGTGGTAACATCTGTCTTCAGGCGGTTTTATGGTGTAATGATTGAAGACTATCAGCTCTTTTCTGTTTGCTAAAATGTGGAAATGAGTAATCTATCTGGTGTATTTGATTTTTATTACATCAATGAAATTAGCTAACTTAAACTACAGTTCCTAACCTGAAACTGAACCTATAATCTATTGTCACCCCATATTAACACACAAAGAAAATGATGACGATAGCGCATGTTACAGGCAAGACTTGAACTACAACATGTAAAAGTTCTCACCATGGACGTCTAGTGGTCTGTATAAAATTACCATAGTATTGGTTCTGTTGTCGTTCTAGGCTTCAAAGAACAAGCTGTTTGATGCGATGCACCCCTGGCTTCTGCTGACTGAAATTAATGATGCAGATAATGCCACAGATTACATTGATGATAAATTTAAATGGCTAAACTTGAGTGTGGACGCTGATATCGCAGTGGTCTCTAGGAACGGTAAATATCATAACTCATCAATATATAGTTTTTAGCAAGATTAGCTTCGCGTATACTCTTAAGACCGCTCTGTGCATCCATCCTAGACCATTAGTTCCTACTCTATCAAATGATGTTGTCATTTCAATGTAATTATGTTTAAAGATAGGCTTGTGACAGTCAAATTAGGAAACAAAAGGTCTGAGTAGTAAAATCATGTAAGTAAATCAAAATAAATATGAAAATGTGACTACACCAAAGCAGTTTTGTAAATTTAATCAATTTGATTCCAAATGTTTATCAGGTGACAATTTCACAATGACAGATGTGTACAATTTTGGTAAAATACAAGGTAATGATTTGGAGACAACACTACTTGGAACATGGCGACCAAACAAAGGTGATGTCTTCTCATGTCATATTCAGTTTATTTCCGGTGTTTTTGAGCTTTTCGCCAAAAGCTTCCTATTTTAGTTTTAGCTGCACCCCGCTGTTTTTCGATTGAATGGAAATAGTATCGGAATAAAAATTGTGTTTATTAATTATATTATATTACATTATATTATATTATATTATATTATATTATATTATATTATATTATATTATATTATATTATATTATATTATATTATATTATATTATATTATATTATATTATTTATATTATATTATATTATATTATTAATAGAATACAAAGCTAATAAAAATATACATAATATAATGTCGTTTGGTTTCGCAGGTTTAGAAATAATACTCAAAGGATACAAGTATTACAACCGTTGGAATTTCCACAATTTAACGCTACGAGCTATAAGTGTGGTTCGTATTATTAATTATACATATAATAAAATCGTAGCGAAAGGCATGCAAACAAATTTAACTTAAAAAATAATTTTGATTATTGAGGACAGTGGGCTTCCCTTATTATAAAATAAGAATAAATACTGAATAGTAATGAAAAACAGGCGGATGCTACTACCAGATTTATTATCGGTATTTCCACAGGTATAAAAGTATACAATCCTTGGATTCGGGCAAGTATAGCCACGGTGCAGTCTTACAATCTAAAACACTTTTACATTTTACTAGACTAACATTAACACACCCGCTCTCTTCGGCGTCTTGAAGCGAAAAGGGGCGTTACCACAGTATGTGGGCGGAAGAGACCGATATTTTAACTCAACTTCCGGATCTGAGAGTTTCTAGAACATTCGAAACGTGTCTACCTTACCGCCCCTAGTGCCGAGAGGCAGGCAACTACAATTTTCATTGACAAATAATCGTGATTCATTCATAAAACCAGCACCTCTGGCGTCCAAAAGCGGTACTACAGTTCTCAAGGTCAATATAATGACCGTTTCATTCATAATACAGCGCCTCTGGTGTTGAAAAGTGAGCACTACTAATATTATGCGTAAACTCGTTTATTGATGCTATCACCTCCCTTCCACAACAGAGGCTGCTAGCTGCCTATGTCAGCCACAATATATATCAGTCACATAGATTATCCATACTAATATTATAAATGTGAAAGTAACTCTGTCTGTCTGTCTGTCTGTTACGCTTTCCCGCTTAAACCACTCAGCCGATTTTGATAAAATTTGGCACAGACAATCTTTGGACCCTGAGAAAGAACATAGGCTACCTTTTGTCCCGGAAAAATATGATGTTTCCGAGGGAAATCTAAAAAGCGCGATATAACCGAACTCCACGCGGGCGAAGCCGCGGGCGGAAAGCTAGTGTTATATAAAACAGACCTTGTAGAAGAACAAGTTGATTTTTTGTATCCCATAACTCTAGGGTATGACTGAAACGATATCAAAGAACCAACAAGGATTATATTTTTCAATAATCATTTTGCACAGTATTTCGGCACATTGTTTAATTCAGGAGATATCACGATTTATTCAAAACTAAACACCAGAAAAATACCGCGTGCCGCTCGTGCCCGTGCCGGCCGCCTGCTACTTGAGTGTTTCTCTGCCTAAACCGCGGAGGGAGTGGGCCGGAGCGGGGGACCATTATTTCGAACAAACTTGCTACCCCGGTAGGCTTTCATTCGATTTGAAGGTGGTGGAACTGGCTATCCATGGACAATAAGGTCGATGTATCTTACAGAGTCAGATATTGGCTTATGGGCGGCACAATAGACATTATTTCTATTGAAGGGCCACCGTTTCTTAAGGAATGCTTAGGTACCTATATCATTTGTCCACGTGCGAAGCCGGGGCTGGTCGCTAGTAGTCAATAATATTCGCAAAGCTATCCATACATTAGGACATAGCTCTTATAAATACCTTGATGAAATTTAAAACAAAAATGGGAATAACCACATTCTGATTAGGCAAAAAGGATAGAGTAGTAGCATTATCTGTGTAAAACAACCTTATGTATAGTATGAAAGTCACAAAGGGTATTAACTGTAAATATGAATTTGGTTTGATGATTGGTTTGCATTAAAATAAAATACTCGTTATTATAAATATTGGTTTTAATTACATGAAAGGGATTAGATATAAGAAAAACACACGTTGTATCGGAAATTGCAAAAGGAGATCTGAAATACTACACATAGTTACAGATTTCTGATCGCTTTTACTTTTATATGCAAGTATTTACAAGTAAGATCGACTTGTTTAATTACCTTAAACTAAATCTAATTCAAAACATCGTTATAGATTTTCCTAGCTAGTATTAACTAGGACATCCAACGAGTGAGTCACGCTGCACCGCGACGTATCATGAGAGTCTTTTTAAATCACTTTACACAATAACTTAGGAGGGGAATCTAGTGCCGAGGAATTTGGAAAATAAGTATTTCATGAAACTATTGCCGTCGCGCTGCTTCTAACCTCTCCCGGTAAAGTGCGAAAAGGACAGTTGCAGCTCAGGCTGATTTTATCTACAAAAACGTTGACCAATAGATGTTTCGTATTCCGCTGTTTTCTTGTTTAAAACACGACAGATCTCAATTATTTTTATATCAAAATTTAGAGGAATAGTATAACTATGCTTCTCGACGGCCTCTGTGGTGTGGCGGTAGCGAACGCGGCCGCTGCGCAAGGAGGCGCGGGTTCGATCCCCGCACAGTGCAAATATTTGTATGCATAAAAGCACGTTAAGCCGTTGGTCCCGGTTGTCATACGAACATCTAATGGCAGTCGTTACGGGTTGGTGGAGCCCTCAAAAGTCCAACAATTGGTTTAGCTGCAATGCTTCGATATCGCTTTCGGGTTGTGGAGGTCAGACGGCAGTCGCTTCACGGAAAATATCGAAGTTTAGCCAAAATCAGCAGTTAGACTGGTAAAGCGGTCCCCAGACTCCAAAGCTGAAAAAGCTTCGGATGCGACTGGGATTAACACTGAGATGATGATGAAGAGTATACCTATGCTTCTATTGTTTTCTTTTTTGTCAAAAACTTATCACGTTTGTCTAATAGTCATCTGAACATCACGGTAAAAATGGGTTATTTTTCGTAATTTTGAAGTATCGTATTTCTTTTATTAATTAAGTTTCGGAAAAAATCAAATAACAATGGCACCTATATTCACGGTGTTCAATTGTAGAAAAAAAGTTATTGCTCTAAAAGCATTAGCCACGAAAGATACAGCGGAATACGTTTGTATAGAGAAAGCACCACTAGAGTTCCCTCTTAAGGCCTTAAATATTTTGTAATAACATTCGCAATAGTCTGATGCGATTTATTGTCCAGATTGTGGACCAACCGGAGGTCTTTTACCCAGAGATGTTATCAGAGATGAGGTACACGGCCGGAGTAGCTGCCATGACCAAAATCACTTCGCAGATGCTCAACACGCTCAAAGAACGACACAATTTCAGGTAAACATTAGATTCTCATCCTCGTTGGAATCGAATAATCAAGTCTGTATTTCCCCGAAAAAATAAGCAAGGAGTGTAAATAGTTTGCCCACTTTTCCTTTAGAATATAGAATACTCTTGCTGTTAATACAACACACAATTTTTAACACAACACATAATTTTTGAGAAGTTTTTTTCCTTCTATTTTAAACTCAACGTTTATTACAGATTTAACTACAGCATTGCAGGCCGATGGATTGGATCCCCTGAAAGGAATTCCACACTGGTGATATGTTTTGCCTTATATTTAGTTGTCAGGTACTTGTTTATTGTTTTAATTTAATTTTAACTCCCGCAGGCGGTTACGAATGCTTTGTTTTGGGGAGACCAAGACCTATCCAGTACATGTGCCAGGATCTTCCCCAATTGGCTGGATTGGGTCGATATATATCATCCACCTACCACCAACCTGCAGTAACTCTTTTCACTATATTTTGTACATTCTCATCTGTTCATTATTAGCAATAATGCTCATCTCAGCACTGGGCCTCTGGGTAACAGAGGTACTAGCACAAATGCATGGCATAAACATAACCAAGTATTAAAAAATATATAAAACCATTTCGTCAAGCACTGGTTTTTATTGTGTAAGTACAACCATTTTTTTTTGGCATTAACTAGATAATGTGCTTTTTACAATAATTTCAACCAAGATTCTAAAGGTTAGTTGTATTTATAATTAAACTAGCTCTTGTTCGTCGCGTGACTTCGTCCGCGTGGACTTCAGTTTACAGGAGCTCAGTTGATATAACATAAACGCCTGTTAAAGTAATGGGAGCAATATGTACGCCCGCGTTCACTCCCGTTTTCTTAATATTTTTTATTACTGCTCTGCTCCTATTGATCATAGCGGGATGTTATGGCCTATGTCCTTTCTCAGGCTCTAGACTATCTGTGTATCAAATTTCATTACAATCGGTTCAGTAGTTTTGGCATGAAAGCCGTACAGAAAGACAGACAGACAGAGATACTTTCGCATTTATAATATTAGTATGGATTCTAGACCATTTGAAATTTAGTTTAATGAGAGTATGCTTAGTTTAAAACAACATTTTCTAGAACCAAATTTTACTACCTGATCCAAGAGAAAGGTGTGGGTCAGTACGAGAACCAGTTCCTCACGCCCATGTCTGGTAGTGTCTGGTGCTGCGCGCTCCTCGCTGGCATCGTGTGTACAGTGGTCCTCGCAGTCGCAGCCCGGATGGAAAGTAGGCCCAAATCTGGCTGGTATGCCTTCTTCAGCGTATTTGCTGCAATATGCCAACAAGGTACTTTAGGTTTAGTACGCAAAGAATATATTAGAGTAAAATAAATGTTTAATAGTCGAAAGGACATTAGAGCCCTTTCTAGTCATGAAAACTGTTTTAATTCGCTCACCAACGATAAGAATATGTTCCCTATGGATACGACCTTGAGTTATCTTTGTTGTTTAGTTAGATTAATACATTACTGCGTTTTCATTGAAAAATACTTTGAAGTTTAAAATGCCATTCGTTCTAAACACCTATGTTAATGATTATTATTATGTGCAGATTTCGAAGATGGAGTTCTCTTGTTAGAAGAGACATTTTCTAGTCAAGGTGAGAAGGATCAACAATTGTGACTATCAAACATAAACCTCATGACTACCACTTAAGGTTGATTTTTTTCAGGGCGTAAGGCAACTCTTCTTGTAATCGGCCTGACAAGTATGTTGCTATACAACTACTATACGAGCGCGGTGGTATCCTGGCTTCTGAATGCTGCAGCACCTTCCATTGCCAACCTAGATGGTCTTATCAATAGTGACTTTGAACTGATATTTGAGGACATCGGATATACCAGAGGTTGGCTTGACGTATGTATCTGATCAGTGCTTTATAATGTGCTTTGTGTTTGTGCAGAATAATTTATTTTTCTTTTAATACTCGGTCTTTATCATTTAGATACTCTAAAATCAGTAGCTTTCTGAGTATGCTTGAGTGAGTAAATAAATAGATTAAATGCTTGTCACCTCTTTTCAGAATCCTGGATTCTTTTACTACAGTGGTTTTACGAACCTGAAAGAAGATGAATTGAGAGACAAGAAAGTGACCAAGGCTAGACGGACCGTCGCAGTGTTGCAAACTGTAAAAACTGGTATTGAACTGCTCCGGACTGGAAGTATGTATTATTACGTAATTATTTTTTCAGTTCGATCAGTTTTTTATTGAATTAGATTATTTTTTAACATTTCATCCTTTTTATTGCTTATAAGATTCTAAGATAAGATCTTTTCAGAATATGCTTTTCACACCGAGCCGTACACAGCCAGCCAGGTGATCTCCAAGACCTACGAGGATGCCGAGCTGTGCAACCTCGGAGCTCTACAGATGATGCTACCAGCTCACGTATACATCATGGCGCAGAAGCGGAGCCCTTACAAGGAGTTCTTTGATTGGAGGTTTGTAATTGAGGAAAAGAGAAAAGACTATTGTTTAACCGATTTGTCCTGCGACTAATGAATATTCTTAAGTGCAGAGCAGACATCAAATCAATGGCGATATTAAAATGAACATGCACTGGGTAGTTAACCTCACTGCCACATTGAAAACTAATTAATGTTACCATTAACATGAATAATAGTATTGCTAATATTATGTGTTATCTTTCTTCTGTTCAACATATATTGTAGCTGTTTATTGAATTCTGGTAATTGTTTATAAGTTAGTGGCATCACCAGAAAAACAAGATACTGTAATTTTTATAACATTAAATAATTAGGTAACCTTACGTTAATTTCCTGGTATAACTTGTGCCCGATCAATGTTGAAAACCTCGATCGTGTTCGTGCGACAATACCATCAGTGCGGAAGGGTGAATAACAAAACGTTCCATGAAACCTCTCGGGATTACGAGTTAACATATCAACGGTGCACGTTAATACGTTTGTACTTATCTTGGGTACATCACTCTTTGATCAGAAAACTGAGTGATGTTCCAGTATGCGTTCATGAATATGGCACATAAAGTGTTCCGTACTTATCATTATTTATGAAAATCATATCTCTTGCATGAGTGCCCCCCTCACACAATTAATTTGTTGTTACAGCGGCATCAGAAATACATTATCTGTGATAATTTTAACTGCATCACTATCACGGTTCATGAGCCAATAGACAGACATCGGAGTCTTAGTCAAAACGGTAAAAAGGGAACCCTATCAGGTTCCCTTTTTACCGTTTTGGTAAGGACCCGAGGCCCGTGACCCAGACAGCCTCCGTGGCGTAGCGGTGGCGAACGCGGCCACTGCGCAAGGAGGAGCGGGTTCAATACCCGCGTAGTGAAAATATTTGTATGCGTGAATATGAATATTTCCACGGGTTTGGTCATGCCACGGAAAGCATGTTAAGCCGTTGGTCCCGGTTGCCATACGAACATGTAATGGCAGTCGTTACGGGTTGTTGGAGCCCTCATAAGTCCAACAATTGGTCTAACTGCAATGCTTCGATATCGCCTTCGGGTTGTGGAGGCTGAACCTTTCCTAAAAATATTATTTAACACTAATATAGAATGAATGTGTCCCTTTTTTTGAACTTCAGATAACATTAACATTTTGGGTCCTTAAATAGAATAAAGCCAACCTGCGACTCGCCTCGCTCAGGGTGGCATAGAATAAAACAATAGAAATTAATCTCTTATTTTTATATTATAATCCAATTAAAATTATGGTTTAATTTCAATCTCATTTCGTATCGCTTTAAAGTTTTAACTTGGATTAAAGTAAAATTGATGTGTGAGTGATACATTTCGTCACATATAATAATTAAAACTAAATGAATTATAAGTAAATACAATCGTTTAGACGTAAGTTTGACAAATGGCATAGAAAAAGTTAGCTTTGTTTCAAGTTTTTCATTTGACAGCGGTTACGTTGCAATTGTGATCCAGTTACGATTAAACCATATGTCAAAAGGTTAGTGCGATATGAAATATAATTACCTACCTAAAGTTTTGGTTTCATTGCGATGTAATTATTTTTTGGTTGAATTATTTTACCGCGATTACGCTCCAAGTCGTGCGCAGTTAATAGTTAATTTAAAAATCAAACATTATTAGAAATTAAATAAGTCTTATAGGATCAATGCTTAAATATATTTTATAAAATAATTAATTTTACAAAATAAATTTAAGCATAAAAATTGAAAAATTCTCTTCATCTGTATTTATAGGTATGTTCTGCAATTTATATAGTGACACAATAATGAGCATTCTATTATATTTTTTAAAGACAGTTAATTATTGTGAATTTATCAATAACAATCTCGTGCTATCAATACTGACTCAGTTAATAAGTTTTGTGTAGAGTTGGGTTGTAGCTGTACCTACAAATGTAGAGTTGGGTTGTAGCTGTACCTACAAATGTAGAGTTGGGTTGTAGCTGTACCTACAAATGTAGAGTTGGGTTGTAGCTGTACCTACAAATGTAGAGTTGGGTTGTAGCTGTACCTACAAATGTAGAGTTGGGTTGTAGCTGTACCTACAAATGTAGAGTTGGGTTGTAGCTGTACCTACAAATGTAGAGTTGGGTTGTAGCTGTACCTACAAATGTAGAGTTGGGTTGTAGCTGTACCTACAAATGTAGAGTTGGGTTGTAGCTGTACCTACAAATGTAGTGTTGGATTGTAGTTGTACCTACAAATGTAGAGTTGGGTTGTAGCTGTACCTACAAATGTAGAGTTGGGTTGTAGCTGTACCTACAAATATGTAGAGTTGGGTTGTAGCTGTACCTACAAATGTAGAGTTGGGTTGTAGCTGTACCTACAACCGCCACAAACGAACAACACGTCATACTGCCGTCACACAAATTCTACATCAAACTACGTGCCGGCCAGACAAAACATCCGTTTGGTCCGTGGATCCTTCCCTTTCTATGGAGGTTGAGTGAACTCTTTGTAGAGCATCATCCTAGACAATAAAAGCTATTTCTCCTGTAAAATACGACAAATTATTTTTTTTACTTTTACCCGTGTTTTAAAACGACTCGTCTTATAGAAACTTGTCACAAAGGTTTTCATGACTGAGTTGACGTGTCGTATTTTTATTTTGACCAATTGTCAATTTAATTGTATGTATCTCTTAATTCAAGTGGTCCCGAAATTAACCCACACGACCAAAACACCCAAATTAGAATATTATGTTATATTATAATTAGCTGATGCCCGTGACTTCGTTCGCTGGGCTATATTACTCCTTCAACTATAATTTCGGCATTCAACACAAATTGATTCTGAATTTGGACAATTAGGTAGATTGGTTGACTTCCTTCCTCAGCCTATAGATGTCCACTGCTGGACAGAGGCCTCCCCCAAGGCTTTCCACGATGACCGGTCTTGTGCTGCCCGCATCCATCGGCTTCCCGCGACCTTCACCAGGTCATCGGTCCACCTTGTTGGGGGTCTCCCTACGCTGCGTCTTCCAGTACGTGGCCGCCACTCCAGATTGGTTGACTTATACTGGAGGATACAACTAGAGCTAGCCATGTGTGAAAGTAGACGCTGAGGTCCACGTCCACAACATATATCATCTGCCCATGAGCTGTGTTATTCGTTATTACATTACACACAAGTTAACTGGGAACTGTACGAGTTTAAAATGGACCATGGAATTGTTTGGAATCTATGGGATTAGGGGTATAAACCCTCTCACATAAACAACACACCCTCTCAAAATCTCTTATTCTATCCATCATCATCATCTCAGCGTTAATCCCAGTCGCATCCGAAGCTTTTTCATCTTTAGAGTCTGGGGTTCGCTTTACCAGTCTACCTACTCATTTGGTTAAACGTCGACATTTTCCGTGAAGCGACTGCCGTCTGACCTCCACAACCCGAAGGCGACATCGAAGCATTGCAGTTAGACCAATTGTTGGACTTTTGAGGGCTCCAACAACCCCTAACGACTGCTATCAGATGTTCGTATGGCAACAGGGACCAACAAAAAATAAAATATTCATATTCATGCATACAAATGTTTACACTGCGCGGGGATCAAAACCGCGCCTCTTTGCGCAGCGGCCGCGTTCGCTACTGCTACGCCACGGAGGCTGTCTATCCATATAATCTAAATAATCTTTTATCTGGATTTAACGTTTTCGTGTCTTTCCTGTAGTCTCCTCCGCCTCACAGAGCGTGGCCACGTAAAGGCAATCCGCGCTCGGTTCGCGGGCACCATGCCAGCCTGCTCGGGCGCACAGCCACGAGCACTCGCTCTCGGTCAGGCCGCGCCCGCCTTCCTCACGTTGTTTTTCTTCGCTGCGCTGGCCTATGTCATTCTAGCTTTTGAATTTCTCTATAAAAGGTAAGATAAAATGGAAATGCAGGTAATCGTGACAACAAAAAAAAAAAGATAAATAGCCCACCCTAAATGGCCCACTGCTGGGAAACTGGTGTTTCTTTCTGCCGTAATCCACTACTCCGATAAAACTTATGGGATTATAGTCAAATGTAAATATCACAACGTGGGTTCAATAATAGTCGCGTTTTGAAATGGGGTCAGTAAAATAGTTTTTCAAGATAAGGTGTATGAAATTCAGTCTACACCATCCGTCAACAATGCTAGCAGAATTACTGTACCTACTTACATACAAAACAAGATTGTACAGCAAATATTGAATTTAGATTGCAGAAGCCGACTGACCGCATTTCAAACGGTCACTTTAAATTACAACCAGCAACTTCTGCCTGACGTTAATTCGGAATTCCTAGCTTCCTTGTGTAGTCTTGGCGATTAGCCAATTTTTGGCAAAGTAGAGAGAGAATCTTAAAGTCTCCTTCAATGTCTTGCTTTAGAATATTTAGGCACTTTTAAACTAATCTCTATAGACTGTCGTACAATTTATCGTGACACCGCAGAAATCGCTTCAAATTACATCATTTATTTCAGGGTCCAGCTGAAAAAGCGGGCAGAGAGCGAGGCGCAAAAAGTGACGTCACCAGAGATCGGGCTATGATCGCAGCACATCAAGAGTACCTACACTATAGATGAATGAAAAAAAAAACAATTGAGGGAAGACGTTTGACGTGGCGTTAAGGAGATCGACACTCAAAGATCTATCACAGTAGTCTTAGTGCACGTTGTCATCCAATATTTTAGGTTGCTTTAAAATAGTGATAATTTGACTGTTTTAATTAAGAAATCGGCAAAAAATAGATAGTCAAGTATTTCTTTGGCAATCGTTTATATAATTCGTTACCTAACTGCCTCCGCCTCTAATTCACCCCATTGATGTTCAATTAGATTCATGTCCGGGCTTCTTACTGGCCATTCTGTAGTGGAGATACAGACTTCTATAACATAATTTTGTACATGTTTGAACCTAGTTTTATTTGTCGCCTTGTATGCACTTTTTATGTATGTACAATCACGGGACAAAAGTGCATTACCACTTTTGAACTTTATTGCACATTTACATAAATAAATGTTCAAGCAAATAAAGAAAATCTTATGTTAGGAAGCTCGCGGTGAGAGCCCTTGCATCTTCGTGCATGACTATGAAACCGTTGCCAATAAAATGTGCATAGGGCATCACATGAGGCTCAAGCCAATGTTCGATGTACCGATCTCTAAACACACATTTGTCTCAAAACAGTGAATAAGTGAATTATTTCATTCATGGCATAAACAAATGGAAATGTAATTCTGAATTTACAATTTTCGCTTACCACTGACATGGCCAAACAGCCAACTTTTGCACGGCTCGCTTTTAGGATTAATTAATACAGAAACCGTAAAAAGGGAAGTGGTTCAATTTTTCTGATGAGAAACGTATTCAATACACCATAGTAAGATCCTGAAATAACCCAATTTTATTGCAAACTTTGTCATATCTTGGTCCAATCACCATCTCCTAAAACACCAAATTCGTATAAGGGAACAAAACACTAGACAAGCGGTGAATTCTCGCAGCAATTCGTGCACTTGTCTTACTGTGTCTACTTGTGCGGGTATTGAGTAATGGAGGCCCGTCGCTCGGCTATCTAAATCGCGCGTTATAAATGATGCGATCAATTCTTGTTTACTCTAGGGCGCGGGATTCAATTCACGCTGCACCCGTATCTACTATCATATTTGTGTTATATTTCATTATGTGTAGTGGAAGGATTTTCGTTAAACTTTAAATGAAAAAAAAAAAACAAAAGTTATATATACATTATAATGAAATTAAATTTTGAAGACCAAAATGTTTTACTTATCTGTTAATCAAATGCATCGTACGAACATACTCAAACATAGCTTAATGCCTTTTGTCATGAGCTAGGGAGATACTTCAGAAAGACACCTGGTAGGTACCTAGGGTTTTTTTTGCTTCATCATCATCATCATCAACCTTTTATCGTCCCACTGCTGGGCACAGGTCTCCTGACAGAGAAGGATTGAGCGTAATTACCACGCTTATTAAATGCGGGTTGGCGATTTCAGATTTGAAGTCCAGGTTTCCTCAAGATGTTTTCCTTCACCTTCAGTCATTGGTCTTTTACTTAATTTATTCTAAACATACCACTTAGAGATAACCAAACGTATAGTAAGAGGATCAGAGTAAAAACAAATATTAGTAGGCACTATCAAAGTGTAGAACTTGAGTACTGCTCAACTAGTTTGAATAAACAAATATGAATAAGAATAATTTTAATAAAGCCATTACCTAAGACGTATCCATTTCGCGGCGAAGTCGCGCCGACGCGCGCTCGTCGCCGGCGCGCGCCGCGCGGTCTCATCGCGCCTGCATTTGCATACAAATGGAAAACGTCACTCGGATATTATATTACTTAACTGGCGAAACTGCCACAAAAAATAATCCAACACACCCCGTAACACCCTTATTACCGAGGCAAAGAGTTCAATTTAAGTTGAACTGTTTGGAAATGAAATTACACTCATTCACGTGCGGTACACAAACAGAGCGTTGTTTTTATTGTTCCTTCATATGTTGTTAGTATTCAGACAGAGCCATTTAGTACTAAGTCAACATTGTATTACTGGTGATTCTCGTAATGGTTTCTTTCTTTCGTGTTATATTAAATAAATCATAATCAATAGTCATTTATTTAAATTATACTGAGAATCAGCACTTTTTTAACGTCAAAGTTACAAAAGGCAGTCCCCAACACGCCCGCCCTTCACCACTGCCTAGTGCTTTCACAGGGAAGGATAAGTGGCGGAAAACAATCCCCAGTATTACTAAAACTACCTGTTCAAATAAAAACACCTAACCGTACACAATACTAGGCATGTAAAGTAACTTTACCAGATACCTAACATTAAATAAAATTATTTAGAACTAACTGTACTGCTCAACATACTTGCAGCCAAGCCGGGTAGACCTCCAGGTCCACCCGGCTTGGGTAGAGCACAGCTGTGTTCCCGTGACGGCTATCGGCGGTGATCTCTCGCGTCTGGCCCTGGTCTTGGGTTCCTCTTGAGTTAAAGTCCGACACATCCTTCTGCTCCGCCCAGTACGGGAGGTCATTTGATGATTTCCCATCCAGAACAAAAAAAAAATGGTAAGCAGTGATGCAATCTTTGATGGTAAAGCGCGCTAGTTTATTAAGAGCCTATTTACACTAGCCTTGCAGATACATAAATTATAGTCAGGCGGAAGCACCGCCGCTGGCAAACTGTTCCAATCCCTCGAAATACGCGGTATAAAAGACGAGGCGGAACGCTTCGTCCAGTTAGTATTAGTGTCAACATCGCAGGTTACACGCCATTTAACGAGTCCTCCGATGACGGAATGGAGATGCGGGAATCAAATCATGCGATTCCCTCGCACACTCTCTAAAATGCATCCTATAGATCACCGACAGGCTAAACAAAAGCTTCCAGGTATAAGGAAAATTTGGCACACACAATAATTTTTTCCTGTATCGTGCGTGTATTTACAAACATATAAACCCACATACACTAGCAACCAGACCCAGAACAAATACTTGTAGGTCATACAAATATTTGTTCCGTTTAGGAATCGATCCCGCGACACGCAGTGCAGCAGTCAAACATTTAACCACTACGCCAGCCATGCCGTCGATTTATGTATTGCTGGGTTCAAAAACAAACAAATGAACTCATAATTATAGCGGCCGCGTCCGCTGCCGCTACGCCACGGAGGCTGTCAAAAAAATAAAATAAAATATCAGAAACAAAACTAAAAATAATCATAACAATAAATTTTTGAGTTTAGCTTTCATTGAGGCTAGGTATAGAACCAGCAAAGATATCCACATCACCACTAATAGAGTTGGCAAAAGAAAGCATGCGGTTTATGGGAGAAGAGTTGCCTATATTAGTTCGACTGTGAGGCAGGGCGAATGTTCTTCGGTTAATTAAGCGGCTACCACTACGAGGGACGCTGATTTTCACTTCTTTTAATATTTTGGCAGGATCTACTAAACCATTGAGCAATTTAAACAAAAACATAAAATCCAAATATTTCCTACGTGTGCTTAAACATGTCGACCCACTATTCTTTACGTTTATTAAATACCGCCTTTGAACAGAGGTTGGATTTTACTTGTGCTTTGTAGGCATTATTTATTTTATTATTTAGGTACACACAAGAAAATACATAAGGCAATACTAGCAAAGAAGGGGGTATCTTGTTGTATGAGGTTATAATATACCGAGCCCAACAAATGAGTTATGAACTGTTTGTTATTTCTGGTGTTATCATTGTGAATAGCACTGCTTTAATGTTCATAAATGTAGTAGCACAGACCCTTTCTTATGAAATCAAATTGATTTATAATAGGTACCTTGGGTAACGTCGGACTTATTGCTATACAAAAGCCACGAGCCGATTCATTAGTTTTTTTAAGAATCGTGTATGATGACCAGCACCCTAATTGTGTAACGTACTATTGCTATCTATTTGAAGCATATTGCTAATCTATTGCTCCATATGTTTGAAAAATATGTCTGCTCAACAACGTAAATAACGCAATGAATAATAAAAAACCGGCCAAGTGCGAGTCAGAATCGCATACCAATCTTTAATATGGAGCAGAAAACGGCTAAAAACACATTTGTTGTATGTACGTGTTTTTTTTTTGCCGTTTTTGCCCTTAAATATTTTATTTTTAGTATTTGTTGTTATAGCGGCAACAGAACTACATAATCTATGAACATTTCAACTGTCTAGCTTTTTATGAAATTTTGGCACCTTGTCACGCGCCGTGCCATCGGCCAGCGCGCTCCACGCACCGCCAAACTTCATTAAACACAATCGTTTTAAACCAGTGACCACGCAGAGCGGATAATTCTTTCAAAAAAATGATTTAATATGAAAATTTTAAGTAGGTACCGTTATTTTTTTTTTCAAAACGAAATTAGTGAATGATACCTAATGCCTAGAAAAAATTTGGACAGTGACTAAAAAATCTTACTGTATAGACACATCTTGTTAATGCAACGAATCCGTTTTACCTTAACTAACTGAGAAACTGAAGAAATTGGTTCATCAAATATCATTAGTGTTAGTTAGCTAACTGTATAATAAGTCCGCAGTGCTCACTTTCTAGTCTAAACTCTAAATGTCAGATCTTTGTAATAGAATTGTAAAGGGACTTCATAATAACGCTTCACTTTGAGCTTGACTAAATTAAACAGGACTTCTCTTTAACTGACTACATTTTATTTTGAAACAACTAAATTGTCAGGAAACAGAAAACGTAGACCTGTTATTTAATTTCTTCCTTTGAGTCCTGTTATAACTGCGACTCTTATTACTTAGGTGAACTTTGAATTTGGTGTTGTTTACTTGATTGTGAATTTGTGACAATTTAATAGAAATACGGCAAGTTGCTGCCCTCGGCTTTATTCGCGCTCATCATCATCATCATCAACCTTTTATCGTCCCACTGCTGGGTACAGGTCTCCTCTCATACAGAGAAGGATTGAGCGTAATTACCACGCTTGCTCAATGCGGGTTGGAAAACTAACAACGCTAAATATAACACCTGACAGAGAAAGTCCAAAAATCTTTTTTTTTATTATTAGCAATTGGTAATTACCTACCATTTTACAACGTTATTTTACTTTACATAAAACCTGAATATAGTTTGTTCAGAATAAGCAACTGAATCGATTTCAATCATTTCACACAATCAATTCAATCATGTCACAGCTGACGATAGATCATAGTACTAGGCGCTTGTACATAGCTGGAGTGCTGGACAGACCTCCAACCCCGCGCCTCGAAGCTGTAGGTGCGGGCGGGTAGCGGTACGTGGACCATTCTTTTGTTGGTACAACCAAGTTAGATGACAAGCTCATAGCTCTGTGGTTTAACATGATGTCTTTTAGAAATTTTGTTCTTAGATTCTTTACTTAAAAATACTGGACACGTGTTTCGGAGTTCGCGTAAACAAATAATAATGTTGCATACTTGTTAGTACAAATATGTTATTTTGACATAACACATTTGTTACTTGTTACGTCATCGTATTACTTTTACTTGAACACATATATTTTTGTTTATCGTCACGCTGTTTATTATATTCCTGCGTAAAAAAGAAAATAGAAAGAAAATTCAGTTACCTATTCAGCACAGACTTAAAGAAACACAATACAATAATTAGTTAATGCAGTAATTGGTATCACCTAATTATATGTTAGCTGTCATTTGTGTGCGCCAAATAAATAGTTGATATGTCTATCTATGTTGGTACCACGTGTATAGTAATAATTAAGTAAATTTGGATTTGATCTTCAAAATAAGCCAAGTCTTGATTGCCTGGAAGCCTTGAATCGTTGACAAGAAGACCTACACAAATGAATATGATGATGAATGAATACCTACAATTCCAAAAAGTTGTCTTTAATTCAAACTTCCCTGTCTCGTTTCCATTAAAATTTCGCATTATTATAATCAAACGATGTTTGTGATTAGAAGCTTCACGGCGGAGTTATCAGGCGCACGGTTTTGATAAGTAATTGAAACGCTTTCTCCGTCAGATATTTGTGCACATATTGAAATGCGCCCGCTGTTGATCCAGTGCTAATTGGAAATGGATCGGCAACTTATTATTATGAGAGTGTTTTTGCTTCATTTGTTACAATTTTCATTGTTATTTCGTTTAATTTGCTTGTTGAATGGAATTAGCTGTAGGTATAAAGAATTTCTTTGCCTACTTGATATGAATGGGGTTTTTTGGAAGAATAAGTACACTTGCTTTATTCAAAAGCGATTATACTCCTTTATTTTTGAATGATATTTATAGATATTCCTTCAAACATATCATTTTTAATCCAAAGGTTTAATGTACCTTATTTGTATTCGTTATTCCAGGAAATTTGCTATTGAAAATTGCCAACTGTTGAAATATTGGTGCTCGTTATTAGGTATCCAACCTATGTATATTGCTCAAAAATATTTCGTTTGAAGAGCTATTCATCGACAAGTTGGTTACGTACTCAGCTCAACACGAGTCCATTCCGAGGTGTCCATTTGTGGTCTGACGTAAAGTTAATTACAAATTGAGTACATAACAGATGGATTTGTACAGGACGTCCAGACACATAATTTACGTACCACTGAGTTACAGTCATATCAATCAAGTGGATATACCTAATGGGAGAATTGGTAGCGACTTAGCGGCATTGATACCATGTAAACCAAAAAGTTAATAACGCCAGTATGTTGTTTAGAATACACAAACATATTTATAGAGCTCCTTACATCCACATTGAAAACTTATATAGCATTCATACATTGCTTGCCTACTGCTAACGTACAAACACAACTCAACCAACAGCAATACTGATAACAGTAGCCTACATTAAATATAACAGTAAAACCGAGGTACTTTCCGTTCAGAGATATTGCCGTCTTCCAGCATGTCTATCTCGCTCGCTTGTTGCTACTACATTTAGGATTGTGTCATACAACCAGCGGATGAGTACACAATTGTATTGAATACTTGCTTATTATTTATTTAATTTATGTTAAGCAAATATCAACTTAATATAATGGTGATTAACTTGAATTTAAGTTGACTAGAGCTATTACAAATTAAAGTTATTTTTCCATAAGGTAGTGTGGCAGGGACATCGACGTACTAACTGCACATAACAATGAATTCTAAATAATTATCATTGTAGACTCGTAGGATAGAAATTTTCATCGTTTTATTCTGTTAATCTACATTGTCCCACCGCTGGGAAAAGGTTCCCTATACTCTTCAACCTCTATTTGTACTGCACCTTCCGTCCAATTGGTCGGAATAAGTCTAAATCGTCGTTCCTTTTAGGTATTCTAGTTTGGTAACCCGCCCAGTTATGAAAATAAAGAGCAGTTTCATAGAAAGGTGCAATTCGCATCCGGTCAAGATGTATTCACCGGTATGGAGGAGCACCATGTGGTTTTAACCACAAATAGTAATCCATTATAAACCGGCCGAGTCCGGGCCAACGTCGCGCACGAAGTGTGCCGTTTCTATATTCTATACTAATATATAAACCTGAAGAGTTTGTTTGTTTGAACGCGCTAATTTTAGGAACTACTGGTCCCATTTAAAAAATTCTTGCGTTGGATAGCCCATTAATCCAGGAAATCTATAACATCACGCCGCGAACATTAAAAAAAAAACGCGGTTGGAACCGCGTGGCGCAGCTAGTCATCTATACAAATTAAACATACATTGTTGTTATAGCTATATGTTAATAACGACAAAGAAATACTGTGTAGTAATGAGCGTTCAAAATTATCATCATTGATGGGTATACTACAAGGTTCTGTTTGTTGCTTTCCCAAACCAGTAAAGTATATAATTTATAATTCCCTCGTCAAATCTCACCTGATTTACCTAATTGAAGTCTGGGGCTCTGCAGCTAAAACCAGCATACAAAATTTGCAAATCACTCAAAATAAAATGATTAAATTGCTCTTTCACCTTAATTACCTAACACCTACCGAAACCGTTTTCCATAAAACTAAATTAATGACAATTGCTCAAATATTTAAATTCCATACCTGCATCCTTTTACGAAAAATACTAACAAAAGATACACATTCTCAAATAATTTTTACAAAAAAAGCTCAAATCCAGACTCGGTTACTGAGAAATGCTAATGATATCTGTCTATACAGCAGACCACGGACCAACTATGGTACTAGAACCTTTAAATATGGAGGCGCCAAAATGTATAACGAATTGCCAAGAGACATTAAGGAAATACAATCTTTACCATTATTTAAAAAGAAGTTAAAATTTCACATTATGAAAACTTTCCAATTATCATAGTCATATCATAGCACGGAATGCTCACATAGTTGTAAATTACTAGCTGCGCCTAGCGGTTTCGCCCGCATATGTTGCGATCCCTTGGGAAGATCGGGATAAAAAGTGCTTAATTCCTGGTTATAGACTATTTGTGTGCCGAGTTTTTATTCGGATCTGTTGGATGATAAAGTGTGAAGGGTAATAAACATCTATATGGATATACACATATCCATATATTATATCATCGCAAAATTTCGCATTTCAATATCACTAGCAAAACGCAAATTAAATTGCAAGTCCAAACAAATATTAACATCAAAAGTAATAGATGCCTTCGATAGTAACTTTCATAGAAATTGCGTTTCGATACGTAATAGGGACTCATAATCTAACTTTTGCAGGTTACCCACAACCATTTAAAAAAAAATGTTTATATGTAAATCTTATGTAATACACTTGCTCGACTCTAATATTCTCAATCTGTTTTAGCATAACTTACCTTGTTTTACTAACATAATAATAAGTCAATAACTAACAATACTAACAATAATAACTAAAAATGTAATGAACTTGTCAAGTTTAAAAATATGCCGTTCCGTTTCTTGTTACAAGGAACGTTTACTTATTTAACCAGTGTTTCTCATTATAAGTGAATCATTGTATTCTGTTTTTTGAGAAATAAATGTCTTAAAACATATACATCATCTGTGTTAATGACAATGTCTCAACAATGTCTATCTTCTACAGTTCATGTGATACAGTAGTTTCACCGCTACTCGTTCAGCATGACTTAGCTGAAAGTAGCAGCTATATAAGAAGCTGCCGCGGGTTCTCCGCTTCCGCCCGCGACTCGTGAAGCCTTCAAGACAGTTTGCTGTAGTGTACTACCGTAGACTAGCTACTACATTATGCTAACTATGGTACACACTCGGCGCTTTATGCTTTCGACGAAATAAATTCAATTTGCGTTCAAATAACGTTATTTAGGATATAACGTTGAGTTCCTGAATTTTGCTACATTCCTGGGCTTGATGTTTTGATGCAATACAGTAGAAATATAAGTACAAACATTTGATGCGATTTTTCGTTTACTATAGCCGACTGCAAAGTCAAAAAAGACAAACGCGATTTTATACCAACTAAAGTAGTAGAACACGGATTGATGAGAGGCGCCGTCGAAATCGTTACCTACATACCAGGCCGGACGATGTACATCGGACAACGGACTCAATATTGACTATCGCTTTATGACGTCAGTAACATTTTTTATGCCGTGCCGTTATAAAATGCATGTCCATGAGTAATGGATATTTAAAGCGATTTACCGGGCGGCGCGCGCGGCCGACGTCGCGCGGCGATGAGATTCACGGATATTTACCCGCTTGTGGAATATTATAAGCGATGTGAAAGGTCTCTTTCTGAGAGATGATCGAGATATGGAAACTTTGATGGTGTCGTAAATTTTTGCTTGTTACTGTCTCCCGGAAGGTAAAAGTGGGCGCTTCATACTAGAAGCGAACGTAAATTCGTTCGAGTACCAGTAAAAATACTGTAACTAAAAACCTAAAAAAAAGAAAAGAATTAATAATGTTGCATTTAACCCCTACAATTTTTACAATAGTAAGTGAACAATAAAGATTACATTAAAAACTAGTGAAAATCCATACTAATATTATAAATGCGAAAGTAACTCTGTCTGTCTGTCTGTCTGTCTGTCTGTTACGCTTTCCCGCTTAAACCTCTCAACCGATTTTGATGAAATTTGGCACAGACAATCTTTAGACCCTGAGAAAGAACATAGGCTGCCTTTTATCCCGGAAAAATTTGATGTTCCCGAGGGAAATCTAAAAAGCGCGATATAACCGAACACTACGCGGGCGAAGACGCGGGCGGAAAGCACACAATCTTTAGACCCTGAGAAAGGACATAGGCTACCTTTTATCCCGGAAAAATTTGATGTTCCCGAGGGAAATCTAAAAAGCGCGATATAACCGAAATTTACGCGGGCGAAGCCGCGGGCGGAAAGCTAGTAATTAATAATCAAAGAAACATGTAATAAATCTGTAGAGGTTGAATTTCTGCATAATGAAAAAAAAAAAGATAAAACCCGTCAGGGGGATAAGAGAAGTAAAATAGAACAAATTCAGTTTTTATTTCTTGTTTCTTTGTTTGTACGGGCGAATCTCCTGGACCGAAAACTGAACTGATCCAAAAGAAATTTCATACGGTAGTACCTTGTACCTGTACCTTGTGTGATATTACCAGGGATACATACTATTGCTATATGAAATTCATATTTTTTTTTATTTAATTTGACAAACGCTTTAACTTATTAGGTACCTTAAAAAATAACTCCGACAATGTTGCAGAACTGCAACCGTTCTGCAACATTGTCGGAGTTATTTTTTTTTTTAAACTGAGTCAAATGGCGATCTTCAGGAATTCTGAAATCGACGGTCTCGCTAATACTCGTACCTACTTGTATAGCACAAGGAAGTTCCGTCGCATTATTCAAACAGGTCTTAAGGCGTTTTCAACCGAAAAAGGCGTGAAAAAGCTGTAGATGGTGTTCCTGGTAAATTTACAGTAAGGGTCAAAAGTGGAGTACCGCTTTTGACCCTTATTGTTAAGGCAATAAAGTCCAAAAGTGGTAATGCACTTCTGTCCCTTGCCTGTAAATATAAAGAACGTGTCCAAGGAAAAGTGTACTCCCTCAAATATACGTGAATGCTTTTTCATGCGCCTACTTTTCATAGAGTGCGGGGACCTACTTCATTTTTACCCGACTACGGCAAAGCAAAAGGAGGGTTATGATTTTGACAGGCTATGTATGTATGTATGTATGTATGTATGTATGTATGTTCATCTGTTCCCTCGTAACTTCTAAACTACTAAACAGAATTCGACAAATGACATATCATTAGAAGCGTCTTAATTGTCCGCTTGTTATAGGCTATATGGAGTTTCACAAAATCTAATGTGGCGCCCTCTAGTGGACAAAACATACAGAGTAAAAAAATAAAGTTAAGATAAATATGCCGTGTTTGGTATCATTTGAAAGCGCTTTACTTGTACATTTTGAATATATATATATTACTAGCATTTGCTTGTGACTTTAGCTGTATTCATGGGCTGATTGCATATAATTCACATCTTTTCGTTCATAGCTTTTTTACTACTTATCAGAATAAGACCACAGCAGTACCATTAGAAGGGCCTTGATATTCTGTTGGTTATCTATACTAATATATAAAGCTGAAGAGTTTGTTTGTTTGTTTGTTTGTGCACGCTAATCTCAGGAAAAATTCTTTTTGCGTTGGATAGCCCATTAATCCAGGAAGGCTTTAGGCTATATAACATCACGCTGCGACCAATAGGAGCGGAGCATAATTAATTCCACGCGAATGAAGTCGCTGGCGGCTGCTAGTGAGCTATAAAGCTTGTCACCAAATTTAGTATTGCGCCCTCTAGCGGACAAAAAGTTCTATGATAATATAAAATTAAAATAAATATACCGTATTTGGTATCACTTGAAAGAGCTTCACGAGTACTTTATGCTTGTAGAAATTTGAATGTAAACCAGGATTTGGTAAACGGAGCGATGGGAGTGGTGAAGACCTTCGAATGGCCTGCTCTTCTGCCGGATCAGTTGGAACAGGGAAAACAGCCTAGCGCTGTTCTCATACAATTTGACGACGCATCCATAAAAGCAGATATTAACGGACTTATCAGAATCAAGCCTTGCCTCACTGAATTTGACGGCTTTAGGGGGTCTGGGAAAATTCAGTGTAAAATGCCCCCTCTGATTCTTTCTTGGGGTTGTACTGTACATAAATTAGAAGGTTGTACTCTAGATAAAGCTGTTATCGATCTAGGAAAGTCATTGTTTGCTAAAAGACAGGCCTATGTCGCTCTCAGTAGAGTCAAAACCATAGAGTGATTGTTTATAACTGCCCTGGATCATAATAAATTACTTAAAAATCCACATGACAGTCGATCTTTACCAGAATTACATAAATTAAGAAATCTTCCCAAGTCCTCTCAATATATGAAACATCCAATTTATTTATACTTACTAATGACCTCATCCACTAATTCATGACCCATTCGCTGCCATCGACGCAAATGTGCGTCGCTGCTACGAAATACTGGGAGCTTCATACGGGGAAACCATTGCTATACGCGCTATGATCCACTTGCTACGAAATACTAAAATAGGATATCTCTACATATTACTATGCGCCGATACATAAGTCAAAAGAGATCTCGTGTGTTAACTACCTAGTTTTTAGTTCGTTATTTTAACTTTTGTTAATATCACAGTATAAAATACATACAGTAGGTCGACGCCTTTGATCATGCATCGGCCAGGGTTGTCACAAATAAACAATATTTATGAAATTATTGCAGATCAACATCGATAGCTGTATTATATTTAATTAATTTGCTACGGGAACAACTCGAGACAGATTTAAGTTATTTAGATGGCATATTCGTAAGCAGCACCCCAATCCACCTTGGAATACAACCCATATCACTTACCCATCACTCACCCATATGACCCATATCATATTAATATACATTTAAACTGGCGGCCGCCATCTTGGATTTCAAAAAGGGGCTTTTTCGTAACAAGCACCCCAATTATACTCAATATTGACACTCATATCAAATTATAAAAAAAATTACGTCCGCCATTTTGGATGTTAAAAAGGATGACTTTTTCGTGACAAGTACCCCAATTATACTCAAAATTGACACTCATATCAAATTATAAAACAAACAAATAAAAAAACGAACACGTGTTAGTCCTTAATGATAGATACCGAGCTACGAACGTCGTTTTGTTTGCAGCTCGGGTGCCGCTTACCCGCGTCTCGTCCCTCACACCCCGCACGATTGGTCTGTCTAGACGTCTTCGTCGGACGACTGTATGATTTTTAGACTGTGTCAATATTATGCGCCACAAATACACTTTAACACCAAAATAGTACAAATAATAAAAAGCAAAAAAACTAAAACCCAACTACGACAAAAAACGACGCTGAAAAAGTATAAAACAAGATTTTCAGAATACTGAACGGAACAAAGTTGCTAATATAGTTGCAAGTAAATGGACAAAGTAGACTCTACCAAGATGCCTTCGTTGTAAATTGACAATAATGTCATACTGTCATGTTCTCAAGGTGCTACGGTAGGTAGGTATATGTAACGTGTGACTACGTCTTTCCAAACATGAAAATTTATCTCTACTTGGTGAATATTGCATACTTCAGAATAGTTTTGTATGACATTATTGTCAATTTAAAACGAAGGCATTTTGGTAGAGTCTACTTTGTCCATTTACTTGCAACTACATTAGCAACTTTGTTCCGTTCAGTATTCTGAAAATCTTGTTTTATACTTTTTCAGCGTCGTTTTTTGTCGTAGTTGGGTTTTAGTTTTTTTACTTTTTATTATTCTACTTTCGAAAGGTCGATGGTGTCCAGTACCCTACATACCGAGAAGCTTGCCGAACGCGACTAGTTCACACGAATGGTCCACATCGCTTGCGTTATTTGTTTGCGTTTTACTGGTATTTTGTGGACTTACGAATCCTGAACACAGAATTGAGAGAAAATATTGACGAGGACCTAAACGACAGGTGGCAAGACAGTACTCTGAATCAATGCTTAGTAGCTATACAAGATTTAGTTACATGTATGGGTGGTGAGTCTGTCTCTCAGTATGTTTTGCTTGCAAAATAGAATAGAAACATAATAAGAACTAGATGAAATTTTACGACCTGCGGTCTGCCTCAGCTTTGACAGTGCTATCGGTTACATTTTCTTTTTTCATGCACCCGAATGAATAGGAAAGTTTTTCACCAAAATAATCTAAATATGAACTTAAGGCAAAATAGGTCTTACTGTAGCATAGCATGTAATAGGTCTTACTGTAGCGTCGCCTGTAATAGGTCTTACTGTAGCGTCGCCTTTAATAGGTCTTACTGTAGCATCGCATGTAATAGGTCTTACTGTAGCGTCGCCTGTAATAGGTCTTACTGTAGCGTCGCCTTTAATAGGTCTTACTGTAGCATCGCCTGTAATAGGTCTTACTGTAGCATCGCCTGTAATAGCTCTTACTGTAGCGTTGCCTGTAATAGGTCTTACTGTAGCATCGCCTGTAATAGCGGCCACTTTGTTGCCTAGTGGCAAAACTGCTCAAACGATGTTTAAAATTCCCATAGATTTGGACATATGTACTAAGTGAACACTCTGTATGTGATATCACCAGAAATTATGATAGAGCGAGACTGGTGTTTAATAATATAGAACAAATGCACTATGGCACACCGAAAAGCCGTAGAGACGATTGATAGAACCCTCAGAGATATCCGTCAAAACGACGAACTTATCGGCGCCCACCCTGGGGCGGCGGACATCCATGAGAAACATCAAAGAAAATAAATAAAAAAGGTTGTGTAATAGAATATCTACCGGGGTGGTTTTTAGTAAGTAAGACTCCGACAGACATCGCCACCTCCCCTAGGGCGGCGGACTGCTATGACGACTATCTATCTCAAGAAAAAAGTAGAAATATCATGAATTCGTACTTATATGAATTTAAGAACTACTTTTACAAATAAATAGAAATCCACCTTTATGTCACATGCAGTTAACAACTACACTTTTAGTAACTATCAAAATACAGGAACGGCCAAAAGCAGTACCTATTTGTGTACCCAAATAATACGAAACTCCCAAATATATCCATTCGGAGAAACAGTTCGGAACAAAGTTTGTGAACAAATTAGTTGCGCTTACAATTCCAAACGTAACGTTTTTAGTTGCGTACTGGTCCTCCATATTATTGATGATTCACATTGAGTGTGACGTTGTACAACATCCTTAAAAAATACAGTCAGTTTTATTTGTAGTAAGAAGGAAGCTACGCTACATCTTTTCGTCGTCCAAGATACCACAGTGTCTCAAGTCTTTAACCAGTGTATGTTGCCAGTGATGACTTGCGGAACTGAAACGTGGGTCTCATATATGAAGGCTCAAGGTCACACAAAGGGCGATGGAAAGAGCTATGCTCGGCGTTTCTTTTCGCGATCCAATCAGATAACGCTAAATTTAAGTGGCAGTGGGCGGGGCACATTGCTCGTAAAACCGATGACTGATGGGGCAGTAAGATTCTAGAGTGGTGGCCACATACCTAGCGTAGGGAAGCCCCCAACGAGGTGGACCGATAAACTGGTGAACGGCGCGCGAAGCCGATGCAAGCCTTGGGGAAGTCTTTGTCCAGCAATGATCTTCTATAGGCTGAAGAAGAAGGTATTCGTATTTTTAACCAATAAAGCAGGACTTGAACAGAACAGTTTGTAAATTAAAAAAATGCACAACGCATCGGAAAACAAAATTCTCACAAGAAAATAAAAATGTAGAGGCAACTATGGTCGCAATTATTTAGATATAAAATTGTACGCCCGAACAAACAACGCAAACATGCGCGAAGTGAAGCAGATGGCTTAAAAGTGAAGCGCAGCACCTCGCCGGACTCGACAAACAATTTGTTGCCCTTCTGCAGGGCTTATGGTAATAGAACAAAGTGAATACACCCACTTATGAGGTTATATATCAAAGTACCGCGGTCGGTGAGCACAACATTAAAAGTTGCCGCTCGCCGAGGATTTTCACTTTGTCAGACTTTTATTTGAGACTGCCGTATCAGATGCCTGCTGCGCGTGTTCTGAGGAAGAAGCGTATAGCGTGTAGGGGTTATGGTAACTCAAGACTTTTTCAATTTGTCCAGCGAACTGTCAACTGATTCAATAAAGAAAATAATTGAAATAAGGCCTCAGGTTACTGAGGCGTTATCTTAATTATTTTCTTTACAAGTTTACACAGAATTGTTTGGGAAAACTTGACACGAAAAAATAGCAGATGAGAATCATGCAACAATAATGGCAGTAACTTGATCTCTGAACGTCTTAATCTTAGTTGTTAGAGTAGGCGTTATGTTATGATATAATACTGACAAGTGTTACCGGCCAAACCATAACGTGTTACTTTCCACATGTGGCGCTGTAAACGTATACACGGCGTGTCCGGGCGACTTTGTGCTTTCCACATGCGGCGCTGTAAACGTATACACGGCGTGTCCGGGCGAATTTGTGCTTTCCACATGCGGCGCTGTAAACGTATACACGGCGTGTCCGGGCGACTTTGTGCTTTCCACATGTGGCGCTGTAAACGTATACACGGCGTATCCGGGCGACTTTGTGCTTTCCACATGCGGCGTTGTAAACGTATACACGGCGTGTCCGGGCGACTTTGTGCTTTCCACATGCGGCGCTGTAAACGTATACACGGCGTATCCGGGCGACTTTGTGCTTTTCACATGCGGCGCTGTAAACGTATACACGGCGTGTCCGGGCGACTTTGTGCTTTCCACATGCGGCGCTGTAAACGTATACACGGCGTGTACGGGCGACTTTGTGCTTTCCACACGCGGCGCTGTAAACTTATACACAGCGTGTCCGGCCGACTTTGTGCTTTCCACATGCGGCGCTGTAAACGTATACACGGCGTATCCGGGCGACTTTGTGCTTTCCACATGCGGCGCTGTAAACGTATACACGGCGTGTCCGGGCGACTTTGTGCTTTCCACATGCGGCGCTGTAAACGTATACACGGCGTGTCCGAGCGACTTTGTGCTTTTTCTTACAACTTGCGCCGCCAACGTGTGTTCACTGATCTCTCTCCTGAAAGGGTTCTGTTCTGAGCCGTCCATAGGAGCCCGAAAGGGCTTTGTCAGATAAGACTTGTTTGGGCCAATCTCTTCACAAAAACACCACGTTATCAATTTAATCATCGGATACTTTTATAAAGATTTCTCTTCAATACTTTTTGGTCAAACATTAATCTCAGAGATACTATTCTGAAAGGGACTGTTATGCTTGATAGAATAAAGAATTAATAATGTTAAGTACTATAAAGCTATGGAGACCGACTGGACTCGACCAAATAACATTTTGGCTTCAGTGGCCTCCATTAATGTATTATCAGATGACTGGTCAGTTCCTGGAAAATATATCTTTGAGTACTATTCATTATGTCAGAACTTAAATATTGGAATAAAAAGGAGAAATTGGACAAATTAATTAAAACACTGTTGTTGTCGGAGCTCACTGGTAAGACAAACAGTAATTTTGAAGTTTGGCACATAGGTAGAATATCACCTAGGCTAGGACTAGTCTGGTGCCGGAACTTCGCCTTCGCCTCGGTTATTGCAGAAGAGACCTACAAACTTTCGGATTTATAATATCAGTAGGAAGAAGAATGAGATGATACGGAACCTTTTGAACGTGAGTTCTTCTAATACCTGGCCGGTTTTTCAAGTTGCGGGGGCAATGAATAGCAGTGGATAATTAATATAAACATACCAGGAAAATCGTTGTGTAGCTCAACCCCGCGCATATCAGCGCTTGAGTGCATCGTTATGATATTTTCTCTAATTTATCTAAACTCTTCTGTAAAGACTCAGGTATAATGTTATCACTTATCACCAGCCTATTTAATTGTGTGCTTGATTACAAAGAACAGCGTTTGTTTGGGGCGTAATAAAGTGCGGGTATAATTCCACGATAACGTTTCTTTATAAATTCGAGACGAAATGAAAAATGGCGCGCGAAAATTGAGCAGTTGCGTGCAGGGCTACCAGACCACTGTTTTTGTATGAGTAATTAGGTTTATTGTGATCTTGAGGGATTTGTGAAATTAGTAAATGAGGGTAGAAAACTTCGTACATAATTTTGAAACTGATATTTTAATAACAAATATTGTTATTTAAAATATTAGTTTTTCAAACCATATCCAACAAACACGAAATTCCAAAATATTTTTATTTATCCTATAACAAAAGCAAATGTTAGGCCGCGTTATATTATACACATTATATGATTTAACTACACGCTAAGTATTTTGTTCAGCTGTTAGTTAAATACATACAATTAAGAGGTCACCAATAAGTCACTTCAGTTTCTGACTCTTAAAGTTGGATAATTACTTTGCTAGCTTTACTTGCTTAATACCAAAACGCATAACGTGTTAAATATTTTTAAGTCCTTCAATGGACTCTTTCATATTCCATACCTTCGAAAACCCTTTGAATCATAAAAAGGATTTATTTTTAAACAAATAAAATTCCGAATATTTTCACAATAAATGTGTCAAACCATCTCATAAGTTGTTGCTAACCCTCGGCAGGTGGCCGGTAATTCTTCCACTTTGACTGACACTGGGATGCCAGAATTTAATTTAGACACCTGAGCCTGTTGCATAAAACATACCTCACTTTTGTGCCATTCATTGAGGCGCAGACAGCCTACCTTTTGTATTTTAATGAGCTGAGAAAACATATATTTTGAGACACTTGTATTGTTTAAATTTTTTAGATTGAGCTATTTTGTTGTATTTTATACAATACTAGCGGCCGCCAGCGACTTCGTTCGCGTGGTTTAGTTATGCTCCGCTCCTATTGGTCGCAGCCTAAAGCCTTCCTGGATTAATGGGCTATCCAACGCAAAAATTTTGCAAATTGGACCAGTAGTTCCCGAGATTAGCGCGCACAAACAAACAAACTCTTCAGCTTTATATATTAGTATAGATTTAATTACAGGTTCACAAAAACTTGGTTATAAACGGTCTCCAAAGCCTAGAGCACAGGCGTAGAGTAGCTGGCTACCCTACGCCTGTTCTCTAGGCTTTGGAGACCGACTGTTAAAGGCTGGCGTTTCGGTATTCTATAGGATTCATTTTGGTGAGTGTCCGAATGAATTGCATGATTTAGTTCCCTCATCTCCGTTCCACCATCAGACGACCCGTCGCACGGCGAATTTCCACCCTTACGTCGTTAACACCACTACGATTCGAACGAAGCGTTTCGCCTCCTCTTTCATATCCCGTACATCGAGAGACTGAAACAATTTGCCAACGGCGGTGTTTCCGTCGGACTAAAATTTGAGTGTCTTCAAGGCTACAGTGAATAGGCTCTTAATAAACTAGTGTGCTTTACCATTATCGATTGCGTCACTGCTTACCATCAGGCGCGATTGCGGTCATGCGCTAGTCAATATATGATAAAAAAAAAAAATACTATAAATCAGGACGTGACAAGATGAAGGTATATAATCAACTGGCGTGCTTTAGCTATCACTAGCGTTCCTTAAAAATGTTATTCAGTACATAAATAGCATCGCTGGAGTCGCTACATAAACCTTATTCAAAAATTGTACATAAACTACAAAGATTTTTTAAAAATCTAAATCTAATGTTTTACAATCGTGTGTATGACACTAGATAGTACGGTATGCTCATACATTACTTTATCAACTACTTTACGATACCTATCTTCATATTTTAGAGCTACCTAGCTTTATTAAAAATATATACAGACTCAAATGTTCAAGGGTAGCTGATGTAACGTCCACTCTGTTCTAATAAATAACATTATTGGTGCCGGAAGCTTCGGTTATGTCACCACCAGTTCAATAAATACAAGTAATCACAGAACCATCTTAATATATGGAATAAGAGGGAAAGGGGCGTTACATATTTCTTGACATACAACAGGTTGTTCGCTACAACAGTGAGCTTGCTTCACGGTGCTTGCTGAATAACGCCCGATATATAATTCTTGTACAACTGCCTTTACATACACAGTTTATATGTGTTTACCGCTGTGATTGTTCATTTATATATAGCCGTGTATTAATTTCTCAGTTAGCACAGTTACAGCCTCTTCTGAGTGATATAATATAACAGTAACATAATAAGTGATATTACCTAGGTATTATTTTTTGAGTAATATAATAAAATTCCCAATATAACTGCCACAATGATGCGTATCAGCCAAAATAATTCAGTTTATTTTGTAATTGTTGTCCAGCTGGCTTGGGCTTTGGCTCCGCTAATTTATTCTTTATTTTGTGTATTAGGTACCCATGTCTATAAATTTATAAGCTCTTTACTTAAACTTGGCACTCTAATTAATGAATTGGACATGATTCTTTAAAATTTCCTTTGCTTGTTTTGTTAGTTGAGCAATTACTACGCGGGTTTTTTCGGTCCAAGCGCGTGGTTTTAGAAGTAGGCAGCAGAATGTTTTGCTCAACTTGCTGTGTTACACACAACGACAACAGAACAAAAACAGACACGATACCGGAAGGCGTAGAGACGCATTCTGGTATCGTGTTAGTCATTAATCTCAATCAAAATATTTATTCCCAATTTTAATCTCTCAATTAAAACGATTGATAGACCAATGAATTGATAGACAATCGTCGTTTTGTAAATCAAAAGTCTTCCCGCTTCTAGTAATGACTGGATGTAGACCGCCACCATGTCAGTCCCAATGAATTAATAGACAATCGTCGTTTTGTAAATCAAAAGTCTTCCCGCTTCTAGTAATGACTGGATGTAGACCGCCACCATGTCAGTCCCAATGAATTAATAGACAATCGTAATTTTGTAAATCAAAAGTCTTCCCGCTTCTAGTAATGACTGGATATAGACCGCCACCATGTCAGTCCCAATGAATTGGTAGACAATCGTCGTTTTGTAAATCAAAAGTCTTCCCACTTCTAGTAATGACTGGATATAGACCGCCACCATGTCAGTCCCAATGAATTAATAGACAATCGTCGTTTTGTAAATCAAAAGTCTTCCCGCTTCTAGTAATGACTGGATATAGACCGCCACCATGTCAGTCCCAATGAATTGATAGACAATCGTCGTTTTGTAAATCAAAAGTCTCCCACTTTTAGTAATAACTGGATATAGACCGCCACCATGTCAGTCCCAATGAATTCGGTTGTACAGTTGTTTAAATCTGTCATCAATTGTTTAAATGAAGGGATAATTTTCGCAAGCCAGTGTAGTTAGTGTCGCGGCTGTGGGCGCATATCATTAATCCTTACTAATATTATAAATGGGAAAGTAAGTTTGTTTGTTTGTTCCGCTTTCACGCCGTAATTACTGAACCTATTGCTTAGAAATTTTGCAGGCATAAAGTTAGAACTCCGGATTAAATAATAGGGTACTTTTTTTCTCGGAAAAATTTGATATTCCCGAGGGAAATCTAAAAAGCGCGATATAACCGAACTCCACGCGGGCGAAGGCGCGGGCGGAAAGCTAGTTATTATATTTATTTAATTTGCTTAAGAATCTTCAATGTCTTTCTTATTCAGCGCGTCCTTAACATATTTTGCTGTGGTATAGTTACACCACTTTTTTTTTAGTCCCCGCTAAGAATTTCATCTGTATCGTAGATGCGGTTACAAACATATAAAAACACATGCAGAAACAGCCAGACCAGGAACAACTAATTGTAGGCCATACAAATATTTGTTCCGTGTGGGAATCGAACCCGTGATACGCGGCGCAGAAGGCTATCGCGCAGCCACAGCACCAATCGTGTCGTCTAAATATTAATAGACACAAGCATTTTAACATGATATTAATTTATATTTACCTAATTACGAAGAAGATACCTTAGAAGGTACAATTTACAATAAGCCGTCACAAATCCCTAACTACACAACAATATTCACATTATAAAACAAAACACTCTCACAAAACTTTCTAACAATTATGATTCACAAAAAACCCACATTGTAACAGCGATTCAAGCGTAAGCAGGACAATGTCGTATTTTCAATTTTGTGGGATTACACAAAACGGAATTCACGCCAGCTTTGCCCGCGTCATGGTGTGACATGTGGGTAATCCACCGCGCGCTCCGTTATTATAATATTGTGAGGAATACACAAGAAAATAAACAGTTGGACGATATTTTTTGAGTATTAGGAACATGTCTATAAACAGGTTAGACGGGTGAGGATTCGAAGGGATTTGGAGTGATGATTATTATCTTGAAACATACTTTTATTTCAAATATTTCAGTGGAGTTGTTGATAAATGAACTATGGTAAGTAAGAAGTCTACAGAACAACAGCAACAATATTAGTGGGGTTGAGCAGAACACGTTATACGAATGCATCCGGAGAGAAACAAAAATCGCCACTCACTGACCGTCGCATGGCAGTTATCGCCGTCGGAAGCGGTGAAGGTGGTGCGACGATAACGTATGCTAACAAAACACAGAATCTTAGTCAGTGGAGACTGATTATTTTACAGAACTTTTGAAATTGTTTCCACGTACTCTAGAAATCGTTTTCGAACCAAGCACAATCAGAGATTTGCCTGACTGAATTAAAATCTTCTAACACATTGCTGTATGAAAAAAAACGAATTAAGATACCATTGCTATACATACACTTATTGTAGTGTGTACGTTTAAAATGTCTTTGAACATTGTTGCTAGGTTTCAGAATCCAATTTGCGGCGTCTATCACATTAGTGCCGCTATAAATAAATAATAACGCGTCAGGTGGTGTGCTCGTATCAGCTTATTATTAAACACCCTCATCATGGCTTTAAAAATGTATAATAGTATACCAGCAGGTATTAAAAATAAAGTGTCCCTGTGATGCTATAAGAGAACATTGTTTACATTTTTTTAAGATACATATTCAATAGATTTTTTAGACATTACTCTATCATTGAGTTTACCACTGATAAACAAGTGTATGATGAATCTGACTTTCTAATTAAACACTGATGAGTTTATTCAATGAGGTAAGTAATCACTAATCAATGAATAAAACTCATAAGTGTTTAAATGACCTACAGGTAGGTAGTTGTTCCGGATCTTAATTTTTTTTTTTTGTATTTTTAGAGAAACTGACAATATTTAAATTGATTATATGTTGATATGACATCTTAATTATAATTAATAGTTTATTTTAATTTTTTACGGCATCGAAATTGAAAAAACATAGTGCACTATGTTAAACATAGGTATGATTATAATACACTATCTATAATTATAGCTATGTTTCACAAAATATATCTTTGATTGATTGAAAAATAATAACTGAAATCAAATGTGGTCCAGGTTCAGATTTATTGAAATATTTCGGATATGGGAGAGTAAAAATTGGTAGTTAATTATCTTTTATTCACAGCACAGCGCTCAACTGTAGGTTGTCAAAATAACTAGGTATCAAACACCAGTTTTCTTTTTTTTCCCATTTAGTTTATTTAAAATCGATCGTTTATTTAAACATCGCAGGTCAGAAAACTGTTACCTTAACTGTTGTCGCGATTAAACTCTAAGTACTACAAGCCACTTTTGGTGTCTGAATTACATTGATATTGTTATTTACCAATTAGCGGATGCGGCCGCTGCACAAGGTGGCGCGAGTTCGATCCCCGCACAGTGCAAGTATTTGTATGCATGAATATGAATATTTGCACTGGTCTGGTCGTGCCTCGGAAAGCACGTTAAGCCGTTGGTCCCGGTTGCCATACGAACATCTAGTGGCAGTCGTTACGGGTTGTTGGAGCCCCAAAAATCCAACAATATTGGTCTAACTGCAATGCTTCGATGTCGCCTTCGGGTTGTGGAGGTCAGACGGCAGTCGCTTCACTGAAAATGTCGAAGTTTGGCTATATCAGCAGTTGGGCTGGTAAAGCGGACCCCAGACTCCAAAGGCTGAAAAGGCTTCGGATGCGACTGCGATTAACGCTGTGATGATGATGATAATGTTATTTACCAACAGAAATTGTATTGACAAAACAAGATAGCGGCGTAAGTACCGATTTAGCAAAGGGTTGCACAGAGTATGATGCTCTGGTCATCTTAAAAATAACAGAGGTGTCAGTAATGTCGGTCAGTTGTAGCGGTGTGGTGTCGGCAGTGTCAGCGGGGTCGGTAGCACGTGTGTGTGTTGACACCACGCCTGCGGCTGGCGGTCGGCCCTCGTGACTCTTTTTAGGTTACTGCTCCACATCCTTCATAATTAACTTCTTAAAAATAAGAGCATTAATTCCACAATACTTTCATACTTTTTCCTTCCTACAATACTTGTGTTAGAATTACTTTTTATTATTTAGACTAGCTAGGTTTATCCCCTTTCTGGCTAAGTACATAATAATTCGTAAAGCAATGTTCGAAAACCAAGACATTCTTATTTTATGGAAATTGGCAACACAAGTTTCTCATCAATTTCAATGGGAAAACAACCGAAAATCTGAAACGAACTAAACAGAAAGTTGTTTTCTAAAATACATTATATAACATGTGATTATTATATATTATATAGTATTCACCTTCTGCATTTTAAAATAAGCCTGTATATTTTTTAACATATTTATTATTTATTGTTATAAAACCTTGAACCACTCTGGAATTCTTACCTATATCGTGTTTTTTACAAATATTTGTAGGTCATACAAATATTTGTTCCGTGCGGGTATTGAACCGCCGCACTATGGATTATCGTAGAACAAGAGCTGATTAAAAATACTTTTTTAAAATGTTGCAAATAGTACATGTTTTTGGTCTTATTTTATTCATAAGAAGCTATTATATACTCAAAATAGTAAAATAAATGCATTAGAACTCGAAAGTATAGAAATTCTACAAACTGTAACTTGTAAATTACATATTTTCAGAGTTAGATATTGAGCACTGGTTAAGAAATAACTATATAGTGTGCCATATATTTAGAAAGGATATTTTATGTAGAGTAATAGTCAGTTATATAAATTTTAATAAAAGATAAAATATAACTGTCACAATGTTTTACGTAAAATGCCGACGAAAATTAAATTGTTTTAACTTCAACGAGACTTTTATATGTTAGCTAAGCTTGGCGAAGTTGGTGGTGTTGGCGGTGTCTTTGGACATCGCCAACGCGTTCAACACCCTGCCCTGGAGCTGCATTAGGGAGGCGCTCCGATTCCACGGGGTGCCGCCCTACCTCCGCCAAACAGTCGGGGCCTACCTTGCAGAGAGGCAGGTTATTTACCCGGGTCACGGTGGTGGCTGGTATCGGCGAGAGACAACGTGCGGTGTTCCACAGGGGTCGGTTCTAGGCCCACTCCTGTGGAACATCGGTTACGATTGGGTGCTGCGTGGCGCGCTCCTCCACGGCGTCGTCGTCACGTGCTACGCTGACGACACGCTCGTCACTGCGCGAAGGAGGACGTATCGCGACGCAGCCATCCTAGCGACGGCAGGGGTTGCGCAAGTGGTCCACAGGATCCGGCGTCTGGGCCTGGAGGTGGCCCTCAACAAATCCGAGGCCCTGTGCTTCCACGGGGCTCGGCGGGGTCCACCTGCGGGCTCACACATCGAGGTAGGAGGCGTTCGCATTGCCGTCGGGGCGACGATGAGATATCTCGGTCTCGTCCTCGACGGCAGGTGGAATTTCGGGCCGCACTTCCGGCAACTGGCCCCCAAACTGAGGACGGCCGCAGGCGCGCTATCGCGGCTGCTGCCGAACTTGGGGGGGCCCGACTCATCGTGCCGGAGGTTGTACCTAGGAGTCGTGCGGTCAATGGCCCTTTACGGGGCCCCAGTGTGGGCGGATCACCTGACGCCTCGCAACTTTGCGGTCATTCACGGGCCGCAGCGAGCGACGGCTGTCAGGGTGATAAGAGGATACCGCACGATCTCCTACGAGGCGGCCTGCCTCCTAGCCGGATCGGCGCCCTGGGATCTCGAGGCCAGAGCCCTCGCGTCGCTTTACAAGTGGCGCGGGGAGGCCCGAGAGCGGGGCGAAAGATCGTTTCTGCCGAGAGTTATCGAGGCGAAGCGATCTGAGCTCCGCCAAGTCCTGGTGGCGGAGTGGTGTGCGAGACTTGCGCAACCCAGTGCGGGGCACGCCGTCATAGCGGCGGTAAGACCCTGCATGGAGAAGTGGATCGACCCGAAGAGGCATGGGACGCTCACCTTCCGTGCGACGCAGGTGCTGACCGGACACGGGTGTTTCGGCAGTTACCTGTGTCGTATCGGTCGGGAGCCGACACCGGCGTGCCGTCACTGCCGTGGCGGGGCAGAGGACACGGCGCTGCACACCCTCGAGGAGTGTCCCGCATGGGACGAGCAGCGCCGTGCGCTCACCGCAGCGATCGGCGGGCGCGACCTCTCGCTGCCGGCCGTGGTCAGAGCCATGGTCGACAGCGGGGAGTCATGGGACGCGGTCGTCTCCTTCTGCGAGGAGGTAATCTCCGCGAAGGAGACGGCCGAACGGGAGAGGGAAGCTCTGAGCACTCTCCCGTCCCGCCGACGGCGCGCTGGCCGGAGGAGGAGGGAAGCCGAGGTCGATCCGCTTCCTCCATAAGGAGAGGCCGACGGGCCGAGGACCGGGGGAGTCCGACGTCCGTCACTAGGGCCGGAGTAGGCGTGTAGTGGCTGTTCCTACACGCCTACCTGATGGAAGGAGAGGAGGAAGAGGGACCCGCCGATCTCGCGCGCGGCGGGTCAAGGCCTGCCGGGGACGCGGTGAATGCAAACTAGGCCCCGTACCCCCGGCAATAGGCAGGAAGAGGAACGCTCCAGTGGGTTTAGCCGGTGAGAGCCCGGCACACCCTCCGTCGACCCTCAGACGGAGGACGGTCTGGTAGAGATTCCCACTGGGTGAACAAAAATAAAAGTTCTAAATTTGATATAATTTCATGCACAAGGTATCCACCTAATATGTACAATAAAAAAAACTTGCGGTTTTTTGCGGTTTTTGATAACACGTCCCATATTCATTATCACGGGAACTGAATTGATAAGTATCGTATGACGTTTCTGAGGTAAAATTTTGCGGTTTTTTGTTATTGATATAGTTTTTGCACACGTTTTATTTAAAACTAAGGTCGTCTAAGATAATGGTATATGATGTACACCACCCTAATTCGATTTTCCTATAAAAAGCTTGGCCACTGAACACCCTTTACCACAATTTGTTATTGTTCGTTATTAAATTACAATACAAAATACTTATAATGAGGTCTTTTAAATACTTTAGACGTGAATTGATACTTTTCTATATCGACAACGGTAAAAATACTTCGACCCTATCAACATTTTTACGTGAAAATTATCAAATTTCAGAAGGTAACATACAAGTTATAATACGCGATTTTCAAAAGAAATTATTTCCACAGTTCAATAGTCGTTGGGCTCAAACTTTTCATCCAGCAAGTGGGAATGTGATGGCTCATCTGGACAAAGTGAGTAGTGAGTAAAAACAAATACCTACTTCCAGAAGAGTCTGAACTTGTTTCAGACGCCAATCTGTTTATTGCTTCTTTTGTTCCTATAAGGTTAGTTGATGAAGCAACTGGCGCTATTATCTGGCAGAATCCTGTACCTTCATCTGCAAGGTTTTGTCGACCTATTTTAATCGAGTTTTCAAAAGAAACTCCTGAGAAAACAAGTGCTGTTGTAAATAATGTTCAAGGCCAAATTAACAATTTATACCCATCATTGATCAATAGATGTGGTGAAGGAATACAAGTGAAACATCAACTATTCCTTACCTCCTTCCTATGATAGATGGAAAAGTGGTTCAAGTATTGACTGACACTTCTTCAAGTTCCACATGCACTATACGTGCTGCTACTCCCCGGTTAATGAATGATTTAGAAAAAGTCAGCTAGAAGATTTTTCCGTAATGCCAGTTGTTCTGCAGAAATAACAGGTGTTGATAAGGTCCTGATATACAGATTATACATAATTCTACAAGCTTTATCATCAGGTATCATGATTGATGCTAGAAAGTTCGGTGATTATGCTTTAAAAACAGCAAGAATATAAAAAATACAATTGGTATTGCATGCCATCATCAGTACATAAGTTACTGATTCATGGAGAGAGCATCATAAATCACTTTGGTGTCTTACCAATAGGACAACTTTCGGAAGATGCGCAAGAGTCTCGTAAGAAAGACTACAAACATTTAAAACAACATCATGCAAGAAAGTATTCAAAATCGGCAACTAACGAACATGTATTCCATACAACACTATATACATCGGATCCATACATTACAAGTATTCGCAAACAATATGAAAAGAATATCAAGGAATTGGATGAAGATACTCTGCATCTCTTGAAAGTGAATCAACTAATCACGGATCCTGAGGTTATTCAGGTGTGAAACCTACCTTTATTTGTTTATATACCTACATTTTACATAATTATAATGTTAAGAGATAATAATACTTGAGGTAATAAAGGTTATTTTTTTATATTTTAGACTAACTATATAGTATACATAAGTTCAAAATGTAAGTTTAATAAATATTTTTTATTAAATTATTTATTTGTATTTTATTGTTTTATTATTCCTATTTAGTTATTTAGGGTTCAAAAAGAGACAATAAATACATTCCAGTGAAACTAAACTATTATATACCGCATTTAGTGAGTTATCAAAGAAGGTAGCAGCGTTGACCGCAAAAATCTCAGCGCAATCTACATTAATTGAAGCCCAAAACAAGAAATTGTGTGAACAACAAGGGGCTATTGAGAATTATTGCACCGCCATTTTTGAGCAAAAGAAGGTAATCGATAAATTATCCAGTAAAATCGATCTACTCTCAGCGTCTACGAGTTCGGCGAAGAGCGTGATAGAAGATGCCAACCGAGTCCCGGCTGCGCAGTGTGTGAGTGAAACAAGTGCAGGCGCGTCAGTATCGCATAATGCTATGACCGCGCGTGCGCGAAGAGCTACCGAACGCGCCAAAAATAAGGGTGAGCCCACACTGCAGAATTTGGAACGCGGAATAGACACTGATGCAGACGCTCGAATTAAAAAAGTGGAAAATGAATGCAGTATGGAAAATGCTGAATTTTCGGAATGGAAGGTTGTTCGAGGGCGCAAAAATAAGAAAGCGAGACAGAATGTGATCCTTAAAGGAGGAAATGATCAAATTGCTACATTTAAGGCGATAGAAAAGAAGAATTTCTTGCATGTGTGGTCCCTTCTTCCCGATACTTCTGAAGAGACTTTAGTTCAGCATATCACAAATGTATGTGGAACCAGCGATATCAAAGTTGAAAAACTTGTTCCTAAAACCAAACGAGAATACTCTTCGTTCATGGTTGGAGTTCCAGAGTCACACTTTGATAAAATCAACAAGAGTGAAATTTGGCCTTTATATACTCAATTTAATGAATGGGTGTGGTTTCGAAACTACCATACAACGAGGTACGATAGCAACAAAGAACACTAGTCATTCCATACAATTATATTATCAAAATGTTCGCGGATTACGTACAAAAACTAAAATATTCCATAACAATATACAGGCGTCTACTTACGATCTTTTTGCAATTACGGAGTCTGGCCTAAATACTGGGATACTCGATGGAGAACTAATTCCACCTGAGTTCAACATATTACGATGTGATCGAGCGGACGGACGAAAACAAGGAGGAGTATTTCTAGCTGCTTCACCGCGTTTATCATTGAATCGCGTTTCTGTGACCAATGTGGACAGGGCCTTATTTGAAATAGTCTGTGCGACAGTGCATCGAAGAAACCATTTTCTGTTTTTTTGCTGTGTTGTTTACATACCGCCTAAATGTGATGTTAACGAGTATATGTGTTTATTTAATATTTTAGAGAATGTTTGTGTTAAATATGATAAAGTTATTGTGATAGGTGATTTTAATATGCCGTCAACAACCACGGAAATTGAAAGTTACTTGGAATATATTATTGCTTACTGCGGATTCCGGCAGGTAAATAATGTTGTTAACATTAATGATCGCACGCTAGATTTAGTACTTTCAACGTTTGAGTGTCGGAACATAGGGGTACAACTCTCTGATGAACCGTTAGTCAATGTAGATACACAACATCCGCCGCTAGGTATTAGTGTGCACGTATCTCACCGAGAACCAGAGCCTGACCTAAACATATGTCAGAGTGATGATAACATTTCTATTAGACGTAGGTGGAATTTTAATAATGCTGATTTTTTTATTTTATATTATTGTTTTATGCAAGTCGATTGGGAGTGTTTGTATTCTATTGAAAAGTCAGAGGAGGCTTTGAATTATTTTTATACTATTGTAAATGGGGTATTAGATGATTGTGTTCCTGTAAATAAGGCAATAAATAAACGGAAATCTAGATTTATTTATCCGGAATGGTATACGGCTGACTTAATAAGTGACATTAAGAAAAAATGGCGTTTTCATAAGCTGTACAAAATAACAGGCTCCCAGACCGATTATGATTCGTTTTCTCGTAAAAACAAAGATAGCCTCAACGTATGAGACTTACCAAAACAAACTTCAACGAAACCTGAAGAAAGATCCGAAAGCATTTTGGAGTTATGTTAGAATGAAGCAGTCTAGACGAAATAAACCTAGGATTACTAACAACGGCATAGTACTGAAAGATGATGAATGTGCTGATTGTTTCGCTTCGTACTTCCATTCCGTCTATAGCGAGACGCGGCCAGCGCTGGACCCGGCGGAGGCGGAGCGCGCGGGCGGTGCGGCAGGCGCGGCGCGCGTGCATGTCGACCGTCTCAGTGCGGGAGACCTGCGCGCGGCGCTGCTGGCCCTCAAGCCCAAGCGCTCAGTAGGCCCCGATGGCATACCACCTTACATTGTCAGAGATTGTCGTATGGTTTTTGAAGAGCCCTTGTTGCATATCTTTAACTTGTGTCTGCGGGAAGGTCATTATCCGGACGCTTGGAAAATAACTCGTGTAATCCCCGTCCCCAAGGGAGGTACAGACCTGAGTGGATACCGCCCCATCGCGTTGCTGTCTGCGTTCGCTAAGGTATTTGAATCAGTTTTACATAAGACCATCTATACGCAAGTGAGTTCGCAATTGACGGACGTTCAACACGGGTTCCGGCCCGGCCGGAGTACGTGTGGTAACTTGCTGTCTTTTGTGAACTACTTGTCGCCCATCATCGATGCCGGAGGTCAAGTAGACGTCGCCTACTTTGACTTCCGGAAAGCGTTTGATACCGTTGATAATGATATACTTTTACGCAAACTTTCGGCTTTAGGATTTACACCACACCTTTTAAAGTTTTTTGCTAGCTACCTTAGCGAGCGCCGACAGTACGTGGAATATGCGGGACACGAGTCGAGCCCGTATTACACATTTTCCGGAGTGAATCAGGGAAGTAATATCGGGCCATTAGAATTTATTTTAATGATTAATGATCTCCCTACAGTAGTGAAGAGTGCGAAATGCCTGCTGTTCGCGGATGATCTGAAGTTATTTCTATCAATTAAAGATGCCACAGACTGCGATCAGCTACAGTCTGATATTAATAGCGTTGTGATTTGGAGTAAAGCCAATAACTTACATTTTAATGTTGATAAGTGTTGTGTAATGACCTACAGTCGCGCTATGGCGCCCTTGCAACATGACTATATGATAGACGCCGAAGTACTGCCGCGCGTCACTCAGGTGCGAGACTTGGGCGTACAGATGGTCACCGAGTTAACGTTCCGCAAGCACATTTTGGAGGTGTGTGGCAGGGGTTTCAGAAATCTGGGATTCATCTTGAGGCAGTGTAAGGATTTTAGTGACGCAGCTGCACTTAAAGTCCTATTTAATGCACTTGTTAGGAGTCATCTAGAAACAAGTTGTATTATTTGGAATCCTCATGAGGCAAAGTATAGCCTCATGTTGGAAAAGATTCAGAATAAATTCCTAAGATTCTTATATCTGAAGCAGTACGGAGTTTATCCTTTTTATCCCTTAATGTACCCGAGCCTGTTTGTATTAGGCATGGTCGGGTACACCAAGCTGGCTGTAAGAAGGGACGTTGCGCTGGTGAAGTATGTTGTCTCTATATTATTAGGAGTGCTTCAACATCCAGAGGTACTTGAAGAGCTGCGCCTGCGTGCGCCGAATGGGTACGTAAGTGCACGTCGTCGCCCCAGCCTTTTAGATGTCCCCAGGGCTAGGACTAACCTACTAAAGTTTGCCCCTATGTCTCGAGCTATACGTCTGATTAATGTGATTGCGCGTGCGGAAGACTTGTTTGGCCAAAAACTTCCTAAGTTGTTACAAGCAGCACAGAACCTAATAGAACAAGGTATAGATTCGTAGGAAATAATAATTAATGATGTAATCTGACTTTATGTATGTAATGTTTTTGTTTTTTTTTGTTTTGTATAATTTGTTCTTACTTATAGCACTGAATTGGAATGTCTGTAATAGTGCTATAATTGTATTTTTCTAAATAAATAAATAAATAAATAAATAAATTTCTACGGTTTTTTGACAAATCGTAAGTATAAACGCGAGTAAAACCGCAAGCAAAACCTATTGCTTATTAGATGTAAACTTAATTAAATATATAGAGTATGAACTAGGTTGGTGCAAATTTCAACTGTTTATCTTGAAAAATAAGAAAGATATAGATTTTTAATCAGCAAAGGACCCATATTTTCCATAGTGCGCCGACCCGCAGCGCAGGACTCAGTAGTTTGATGATGATGTTCACTACCGATTTCGGGCACGGCGACCACTTCGACTCCTAGCCGATGATTTGGCGCTCATGCGCCCGAAGATGGCTTATGTAGCCTATCTTGGCGGCGAAACTTCGTGAAAGTACAGTGAGGGCACGTAAGCACGTCGTTGACGTAGTTGTATGTTATGGCAGCAGATGGGCGGGCTTTTAATTGGTCGCGTTTGGTATCGAGGTCAGCTTTGCGCTGCTCCTCAAACTCGCGTGCTTGTCCGTACACCATTCTGCGCCATTCTGATCGCTTTGCTGCCAAACGCTCCCATTCAGAGGGTTCTATATTGCATCTCTTCATGTGTCGTTTTAAGACATCCTTGAACCGGAGGAGTTGCCCGCCATGCTTTCGCTTGCCCTCCACCAGCTCAGAGAAGAAGATGCGCTTCGCCACTCTTTCGTCCGCCATACGTGATACGTGTCCGCACCACCGAAGCTGTCGACGCATTAAATAAGCCTCAATGCCACCAACATTGGCTCGTCGCAGGACTTCGGTATTTCGCACTCTGTCAGACCATTGGATCTTCATAATGGATCGGAGACATTTAAGGTGAAAGTGATCTAGAGTACGTATGTGATGGCGGTACATAAACCACGTTTTAGCGGAATATAGAAGGTTTGGCAGCACAATTGCCATATATACGGATATTTTCGTAACTAGCTTAAGGTCATGTGAGCAGAAGACTTTGGAACACAACTTACCAAACGCTGCAGCTGCAGCTCCGACTCTGCTGTTGATCTCAGCATCAAGGTCACACTTAGAACTTCTAGTGTTCCCCAGATAACGAAACTTGTCTACTTGCTTCAACACATCCTCACCAAGCTTTATATTTAGTGTCTCGTGACCGTGAATGTCTAGGGACATCACCTCCGTCTTGGTAACGCTGATAAGCCGTACTTACGGCAGGCTTGATGAAATGCGGACATCAGCTGTTGTAGACCGTCTGGGGATTCTGCTAAGAAGCACAAATCATCAGCATACATGATCTCAGTAATTAGTGCATGTGAGACTTTGGTGCGAGCCTTAAGTCTAGCCAGATTGAAAAGACCGCCGTCGGTGCGGAAGCGGATGCGAACTCCTTGTGAAACAATTTGTAAGACCTCTCCCACTACCACTGCAAAGTATAAGGCGAACAGAGTTGGTGCTAAGACGCATCCTTGCTTCACCCCACAGGTAACGGGGAAGAAGTCTGTCTGTGCACCATCTACAGCAACGCAGCATTGCATGCCGTCATGTAGGAGTCTAAGAAGTTTCACAAACTTTTCAGTGCATCCCAGCTTACCTAACACTAACTAACTAAGGCACACTGTCGAAAGCCTTCTCCAAGTCAACAAAGCAGAGGTACAGCTTACGACCTTGTTCTCTACTCTTTTCCTGTAGTTGACGCACGGAAAATATCGCTTCACGGGTGCCTCGGTCCGGTCGGAAGCTGAACTGGGTTTCAGGCAGAATCTTTTCAGACAATATTTTTAGGCAGTTTAAGAGAACTCTAGCAAAAACCTTTCCAGGAGTCGATAAAAGTGTGATACCACGGTATGAGTTGCAGTCGGATCGGTTACCTTTGTTCTTATATAGTGTTCTTATTCGCGACACTTTAAACATATCAGAAACGCGCTCTTCCTCCCACATACGAACAAATAGCTTCCATATCAACTTATACAGCTCCTCTCCGCCGTATTTGATCAGATCTCCCGATTTTAGGTCAATGCCAGCCGCCTTTTGGTTTTGCTGCTGTCTGATGGCAGCAACAACCTAATCAAGCAATAGTGGCTCGTCCAACTCAAGAACAGGAGGGAGTTGAGGCATTAAGCCGATGGCTTGAAGATCAGTTGAACGATCCACATTCAGCAGAGTATTAAAGTGCTCCACCCAGCGCTTTAGTACATCTTCCCTGCTAGTCAGAAGGTGTCTACCGTCCAGAGACCTTAAGGGCACCTTTGCATAGTAGGATGTACCAGTCAGCCTACGTACCTCACTGTGGAACTCCCCGAGTTAGTTAGTGTCAAAAAGCCATTGCATGTGAATGGCTTTGTCATGCCACCACTTTCTTCTTTAGTCTGACGAGACAGCTTTCGTAATTCCTGGTCACTAGCTTTGACCACTTCAATGCTTCTTCGTCGCCTTCCATGCTGTCGCAAGAGATCCCGGTGTTTTTTGAAAGCCGCCTGAAGAGCTTCATCATTTTCATCAAACCAATCTTCATTGTGACGGCGTGTTTTGCCAAGTACAGATGAAGCGGTAATCATGATATGAGATGACAAAGATCCCCAGGCAGCCTCGGTCTCACCTCCTCATTAATCGGCAACAGCTTTTCAGACAACACTTCCGCATATTTCTCCCTCACCTCAGGATCATTTAGCTTCTTCACGTTCAAAGACGCAAGCTTTTTTGTAGCAAACCTACAGGGAGGAAGGAGGCGAAGTCGTAGCTTAGTGACAACAAGCCGGTGGTCAGACCAACAGTGCGCATCCCGCATGACACGGGTGATGCGCACCTGGCTAAAATCTCTTTGCCTTACAATGGCATAGTCGATCAAATGCCAGTGCTTGGATCTTGGGTGCATCCATGTTGTCTTGTACTTAGCGGCAAGCCTGAACATGGTGTTCGTAATTGCCAAACCATATTGGGCATAAAGACTGAGCAGCAATTGACCATTACTGTTCTTGTTGCCAACTCCATGTCTACCCAGAACTCCAGGCCAAGCCTCATAGTCCCGACCAACCCTGGCATTGAAATCGCCTAGCAAAAGAATCTGCTCTTTGGCGCTTATGCTGTCGAGGCAAAGAGATAGTTCCTCATAAAATTTGTCCTTGATGTCATCAGACTTGTCTAGCGTTGGAGCATAAACACTGATGACATTAAGGTGGTTATCCTTGTCTAGATGAAGACGCAATGTGGTAACGCGGTCCGAGACATGTACAGGGTACTCCTCAAATCGCTTTAATAGTTGATTTTGATGGCAAATCCTACACCTGATCGCCGAGCTTCAGACGCAGCGGTACCTTTCCAAAAGAAAGAGTAGCCTGCACCTACTTCCACCAGCTCTCGTTCATCAGCAAGATGTGTTTAGCTGAAAGCAGCCACATCAACGTTGTAACGACGAAGTTCCCGAGCTACTATGGTGGTCTTGCGTTCAGGGCAGGCATTTCCATCTCGATCAAGAAGCGTTCTCACGTTCCACGCGCCGAATGTCATAACAGACGTTTGGTTATTATACTTTTTGCGACGTCGACCACGATTTAAGTGATGCGATGGCAGCCACCTTTTATAGTGGGACGAGCTTTTCTTAGGGCACCTTTTCTAGCCCCCTCCCCGGCTGAGCGAGGAAAGCAGTGCCTCCCTAAACAGGGCTGCTTTGTCATCCCGGGTGCTGCCGAATCCGCGCTGTCGTCCCAAATATGCTGCGCAAAAACGACCACGGCGTGTACTCACACCCCCGAGACCGCCTGAGTGCAGGTATCAGACAAAGCCCAGCTTGCATCAGACCAGACCTCTCTACCTCTACCCATCGTCACAGGACTTTTGCGTACCCGGAGTCCAGTTTAACGGAAGCGGCCAGATGCACAGGATATATTATAGGTGCACAAGCGTTCGCGCTAACACAGGCGCAAACACTTTGCCTTCCCCTCCTTGGGCCAGTGCAACGGTGAACCGCTACGACTGGAGGCGGGGTCGGCTGCAGTGTCTGGCCGGCGGTGACTATATGCCCTCCACCGCCGCCCTAGGCCGTCCACCTTGCCTTGCTGATCCGCCGAGTCCGCCAAATCACATTGCATATCTGCGTTGTGTTTGCCATCCTCGCCGAGTCCGACTTTGTATGATAAACGGGAGGGAGCCGCGTTTATGGGATGGGATGATGACGGGAAGATTGGAGCAGGAAGGGTGGGATACTATAGCCACAGGAAAAAGGATTGTGAACTATAGCAGCTCAGGGAAGGCGGGATCGCATGCCCGCGCACTCAACTATCCACTATCGGACAGATAGAGAGGTTTGAGCGCCCCTTGCCAACCATGCCGTCAATGCTCTGTAATAGTGCTATAATTGTATGTTTCTAAATAAATAAATAAATAAATAATAATTATGTACTTGCGTACTTCATAAATATAGAGAGGCTAGCGGTAAGTAATAAACTTAAAATATTGACCTGCATGATTCATCAGGTTGAAGCACATTAATTGCAAGAATACACTTTTTTGTTCAACAGGTACCCTATTTGTGTCGGTGCTATTACTCAACATTATTAGGCCATAACGTATTATTGACCATGATCGAGCATCAGGTTGTGATAGCAGTTTTAATATTTGTTATGAGGCTTACCTTCTGGAGTGCGTATGCGTTTATTTTTAGATACTTTTCTTTTTAGATTCCAATTTATGTACAAAATAAAGAAGAAAGAACAATCCCAACAAGGAATACTTGTCTAAATGTATAAATATTGTGATGATCAGAACCGAATCCAACAAAACCAAATCAAAACAAATTAGGTATTCAATCGATTCATCGTGGCGGCTAATATTTAATTTGAGCGTCGAATAATGGGTTAGATGTTAAATCAACGTTCGGCCGCCGTCACAACAGGCGACTGATACTGCGACCTACAAACATGCTAGAGTATAGAGAGAAAGGGTGAGCAGAGTTTACCTAGAGAGGATGTTTTAATGATTAAGTATGACTGGCTGATGGGTCGAGTAGATGTGGCAGAAAATTGCGATTTTTAAAGCTAAGTTGATTGTAAGGTTGGTTGGTCAGTCTTCCTAGAACAAAATACATATTTAGTTTAGAACTGTAGAGATATTTGTCAAACAGATCTCAGCAGAAGCACATTACTGAGTTTCGGTAGAATGTCCTGAACGGTTGGTGAAATTATTTCTTCAATGTTTACCACATATTACTAGTACTATATAAATGTCTATACAAAATAATCATCTCCTTTAGCAATAAAACTACAGAGGTGTACAAATCCATGTTTACGAGGGAGTGCGGGGCATGCGGGGCGAGCGGGGGTCAAATTGCACATTAGCTATTTCTCAAATCCCTGAACCAACATTTCTCAGCGGCGACCCCCGATAAAGGATATCCTACCTGTTTCGTCTGAGAGAATACCTTTTATCTACTAGAGTATTGAATAATGTAGGTATAAAGTAAGCCCGAACTGAAACGAAGTTATAAAAATCCTTTCTACAGATATTTCTTATACCCAACAGCGCTGTAATGTACATACATTACATGCATATTCTTGGGAAAAACATTGTTAGCGTATTTTCTTTTGAGTAAAATTAAAAGTTATATTATAAGATCTAACATTAGAAATCCATTGCCTGAGAACTAAAATAGTCCAAAAAAATAACATGTAGGTGTAACCCTTACATAAGGAATGTAGTAGTTTGGAATAGCGCGGCAGCCAGTCGGGAACCCTATGTAGTAACTCAAGGACTGCGGACTTTTAAATATTTTAGAATATCGCGTCACGAGTATTGTACGGAAATAACTAAAGTTAACATATCAAACATTATTTAGCAAGACTTATTTTTCAATGCTTATTTTACAGTGAAAATTAAAGGTCTTATTTCTTTTGATTTTACACAAGACCTTTATTTTGCTAATGACGATTGTTGGCGTGGCTCGGACAAAGCCACGTCGCATCATAGCACATTAGCAATCGGCTGACTTTGAATTCGACAGTCATCATACATACCGCGACGTAATGGTCGCAATGGTGGCTGCCGAAACAACATACTTATTCGCCGATAACGACTAATTATAATCAGAATAATAAGTGATTTTACATACAATTCTTATCTGCTACAACAATAAAATGTCAGGCACAAAGCACTGAAGTCAGTTTAAGTGAGAATGGTTACAATACCCCCTGTGTGCTGGGAGCCTGCGGCGAGCCGCCGACACGACGAGCGCCTCGTGTCTTAACCTACGCTGCTGCAACAGACAAGCTTTCTTGTTACCATGGAAGTCTCGGACGAGGTCGAAAATTGGCTGATTTACAAGTGGATTAGACCGTGTGGCTTGTATAATTAGTAAAGAGTTTGAAAGCTTAGTTTCTTTTATATTTTTTTTTTAGTATACCTATTGGTTATTGTATAATATTATATTATTATTATTTAATAATAATTATAATATTTATTATTATTATTATTTAATAATATTATTATTATTTATTGTATAGCTTCCATCCCTCACGAAAAAAAAATTGGCCAAGAGACTGTCAGACCACGCTCAGTGTAGGGTTCCGTAGTTTCTCGTCCATTACAATAAGAGAAGTAAAGGAGAAAGTGTCTCCGATTATTTTTTTTTTTTCTCATTGTTACATTGAGTTGACATACTAAGTACGGAATCCGTAAAACGGACGGTAAGACGGTTTGGTCACAGATACTTAACTTAGGTATGTGATTTTCATTATTTACTTTCCAAGACGAATTCTGTTCTTCGAATGTTGTTCTTGTAGTTCTTTGTAAAACATGAAAATCTGTTGATAATCTAAAATGTAAATTGTATTTCCCAAACATTAGTACCATTTTTAGACCAGAAGAGACAGGTTTACAAAGCCGGCCGCAATACATAAAGCTTACCACAAAGTTGCGCCGTCGAACTGCGCCAAGTCTCGCAGACCGGGCGGACATCTGTGTCTGTCTGCCGTCGAACGAGACTTGGCCACAACTAATTTCTATGTTACCTTTAACTATATCTACTGTATTACTTCATGGGGTGGTGCTGCAAAGACCATACTGCTGCCTCTAGAACGTGCTCAAAGAGCTATTCTAAACCCACACGATTTCCCTACCAGCTTTATGTGGAATGCAAGGTTCTAACCATTCGTTAACTATTTATCTTACATACCGTACTTTATCTGCACTCTGAGCTTCCTTTTGACCCAGTACCTTCAACCAGGAGGAGAAAAGACATGGTGTGCACAAAACCACAGACCAGACACGCTTATGCTTATAGGTTTTATGTATTTTAGGCCCTTTTTTACCCGACTGCAATACGCGCTAAAAACATAACCCTTCCTGGTTATGTTTTTAGCGCGTATCTTGTATGTAACATTCTTTATTACCTTGTATCTCCAGAATCGCTAAACTGATTTTCACATTTGAGGTATCGTTAGAATTGTCTTAATAGCCCAAGTGCTACTAGATAGATGACATTAAAAAAACTAAAATGGCGGATGTATGACGCCGTTTTGTGAGGTTTTCAAAAATACATTTCTACCGAGCATATCGAGTGGGATATCAAAATGAAGGATTTTAAACACTGATTCTAAATACGTATATAACTTAATATTAAATGAAACGAAAAAAAAAGAACCGTACAATTTTTTTTCTACCAAGCATATCGAAATGGGTATGAAAATGAAGGATTTTAATCACTGATTATAAATATATTGATTTTAAATATATTTTATATATTAGGTCTTTACCTATAAAATTGCTGTTTAATATCAAAAAATATAAAGGTATTCTTTTTATGTTTGTGATTCTTAAAGAAATCAGCTGGACGAGAGGCAACAAATTCTTCAAAGGCATTTTATACTGCCTTTTTCCCGACAAGAAGTTATTCAAATTCTGGAAAAAGTAGTAGTCTGTAGGCGCAAGGTCTGGTAGATGGGTGGATGATGAAGAGCCTCCAACCCCATTTCTTGCAACTTGGAGACCGTCTGTTGTGCAGTGAGATCACGTGTTGTTATGCAAGAGCAGCGGATAGGAACGATTGACCAATGCTGGTTGGAAATGTGCCAGTTTCTCGATCATTATGTTCAGTTCTTCACAGCACACATCTGCAGTAATGCTCATCCCATTTGTTAAGAAGCTGTGATGAATCACACCGGCGTTAGACCACCAAACAGGGACCATTGCTTTTCTAGGGCTAAAATTTCGTTTAGAGAATTATTTAGGTGCTGAGCCAGGATCTAATCAACTTGCTGAGCGCTTGCGGATATCAAACAGAATCCATTTTTCATCGCAGGTAACAGTGTGGTTCAAAATTCCTTCATTTGTGGGTCTGTTGAGCAGTTTCAGGTACGCCTCGCGTACTTCGCGCAGCCTATCATTGAGTTCGTGGGGCACCAATTTCTCAAGCTATTTTACCTTGCCAATTAGACGCATATGGTCCAATATTGTTTGTTTGTTTTGTCGAAAGCTGTTGCTAATTCAGCCGTAGATTGTGTATCATCAGCTTCAACAATTGCCTTCAATTCGTCATTGTCGACCAAAAGTCTTCGGATGACCGCGAGGTTCATTTTTTAAGTCGAAATTCCCAGAACAGCAGCGATCAAACCAATGACAAGCGGTGCGTTGGTTTGTAGTGTTAGCTCCGTAAACGTCGTTGATGTTGCGTGCCGTTTGTGTCGCATTGTTACCACGAATCAAATCACATAACCACGACGGTACTCATATTACATAAATACTCGAATTTTTAACGTATCCATGATGATGAAAAAGATTGAAATGTGATGGAAATGTACCACTAATCATTAAACAAATGACTAGGTACTTTTGGCAAAAGAGCTCCATATTTTTAAGATACAATTAATTTGAAATTAAAATTATTAGCCAAACACCATTTTAATTGACGTCCTCCGTGGCGTAGCGGTCAACACGCCTGCCTGCGACGTGGAGGCCCCGGGTTCGATCCCCGGCCAGGTCATGATGGAAAACGATCTTTTCCTGATTGGCCTGGGTCTTGGATGTTTATCTATATATGTACATATCTATTATAAAATATAGTATCGTTGAATTAGTATCCCATAACACAAGTCTCAAACTTACTTTGGGGCTAGCTCAGTCTGTGTGATTTGTCCGTATATTATATTTATTTATAATAAAAAAAATACTTTACATGCATATTATTGTATAAAGTCAGCTTTTTAAACTGAACATACAGCTGTGCTGCTGGGGAGTATGCTACGCCACTTTTTCCAGTGATAGCAATAGAAAGAGGTGAAGCGTGGATTTTTACAGGACTGACTAATTATGTAATATTAATATTCTTCTTGTGTGGTCTTGTTGCGCGAAATAATTTAAAAAATAAAAAAATATTATTTAAAAACAAAAAAACCCGCCTGCATAAAACTCTAAAGAACTGAAAAATCAGAAACAAGTTGAACAATCGCCGCGCCGTTGGGGGACTGTTCTATGGAATACTTGTTTATCTAGCTAAGAGGTACCCCAACTGCGATTGTTCAACTTGTTTCTGCCTTTTCAGTTCGTTAGAGTTTTATACAGGCGGGTTTTTTTGTTTTTAAATAATATTTTTTTACTGTATAACAAACTCAACAAACTATTAGATATATTATGCAGTTTAAATTATAAAAAATGTAGTCAAGTAATATCGGAGTACCTATTGAATCTCAATTACACAGACACAGAAAACTACTGGAAGTTATAGTGTAGTAGTAGACAGTTGCAGATAAAAGTTAGAAAATATATACAATGAAGTAGTATAAGATAAGATAGCATAAAAAATACTTAAGCTTTTGTTTATTAAATTCCTAGTACCTACATAATTTTACATGATTAAATCTTACGGATTCATTGATATAATATTGTGATGTAAAGTAATGGCTTGAAACACAGGTTTATTAAACCTAGCCCGGACATGTCGCTAATTTTACATAATTTAATAATACGTTCTGTATGACCTTATGTATATTTTTAGTCACACATAAAACCTAGTTATTATTTAGGCAATAACATAATTATGTATCGTATTTGTATAACAATATTTTGTTTACTTTTATCTTACAATATTGTGTAAATTTTTATTGAATAAATATTATTATAGGTACACCTTAGATCTAATTTAAAATTTTTCTTCCTTCGGAGAAGTTGAGATATACCTAAGTGTTTTATTGTTATAATTAACAACTTGATGTGATGGATGAACTCTCTAGTTCTCTTTTTTTATAGTACCTATCATTGTTGTCATCTCAGTCGATAACGTTCACAACGTATTGGTAAACGTAATTGTCTATTCTGTACAAAAAAGAGATTTTCCGAAACATTGAACTGATGCACTTGTTTCAACATGATGACCGCTGAAAGCATCATTCCTACTGCTTAAGTAATCCTACTCTAGAGAGACCAACTACTATCGAGACTACTCGTACTACGCATATCGATGCTCTTCGGTACATGTCACAATCCATCTTGTGGCAATGTTACATGAGAAATTATCAGTACATTTCGATACCAGAACATTTCACTGCACTAGCTGTCACATGGAAACAATAAGGTTACTCCTTATTCGAGTAGAAAGCAGATACAGTGCACACAACACCAATATGTCTGATGTAGCTAGGACTTCCACTCGCTCAGCTACTCAATATGTCTGATGTAGCTAGGACTTCCACTCGCTCAGCTACTCAATATGTCTGATGTAGCTAGGACTTCCACTCGCTCAGCTACTCAATATGTCTGATGTAGCTAGGACTTCCACTCGCTCAGCTACTCAATATGTGTGATGTAGCTAGGACTTCCACTCGCTCAGCTACTCAATATGTGTGATGTAGCTAGGACTTCCACTCGCTCAGCTACTCAATATGTGTGATGTAGCTAGGACTTCCACTCGCTCAGCTACTCAATATGTGTGATGTAGCTAGGACTTCCACTCGCTCAGCTACTCAATATGTGTGATGTAGCTAGGACTTCCACTCGCTCAGCTACTTCACTTGATGTGACGTATGATCCAACTAAACGTGTTCCCGAGTTGAATTCTCATTTTCAAATCTCTCTTTTCATAGGGACAGACACGGATTTGAAGATTCTCTGTACGGAAATAAAAACCTTTCTATACTAATCTATACTAATATATAAATAATAAATAAACATATACGCACAAATCACACAGATTGAGCTAGCCCTAAAGTAAGTAGCGAGACTTGTATTATGGGATACTAACTCAACCATACTATATTTATAATAGATACATATATAGATAAACTTCCAAGACCCAGGCCAATCAGGAAAAGATCGTTTCCCATCATGACCTGGCCGGGGATCGAACCCGGGGCCTCCACGTCGCAGGCAGACGTGTTGACCGCTGCGCCACGGAAGACGACTAAATAAAGGTGAAGAGTTTGCTTGTTTGTTTGAACGCGCTAATCTCAGGAACTACTGGCCCGATTTGCGTTGGATAGCCCATTAATTCAGGAAAGCGTAAGGCTATATAACATCACGCTGCAATCAATAGGAGCGGAACAATAACAACGCGGACGAAGTCGCGCGCGGCCGCTAGTTACTAATAATTATTCAATTGACCGAACAAAGTCCTCAAATTACATTACGAAAAAAAATGATTTGTTTATTATTTGGTTAGCGTTACGGCGGTATACTTATAAAAACTCAAAACGTTTTCCATACTTGACATTCTAGAGATTCCCTGTGCACGCCCCGCGACGTATGCTTACCGCGGTACGGTCGCAACTTTTGATAAAAACAAATAACGACAAATCGGACGACTATTTAATTAACCCTATAATAACGAAGTGTTTTTTTTACAATTCGGCGAACATGAGATAATGATAACAAAAGAAGAATAAGAATGCTAATAAAGACAGAAGTGCACGGAGAGCCGATGATCGATTTATGCTTGTGAGGTTTTGAATTAAGTTTCATGAGATGACTAGATGGCGTTGTTCAGAAATGAAAATAACACTGCAAAGCTTAAAAACCTTATTATACAGAGGCACATAATAAAGTTTTGAATACCTTAAATAATTACTAAGAAACAATAAAATTTATATTCAAATAAACATAAATTATTTTATTTCCTTATTTCCGAGTACCAAACCAATGCAAAACAGTACTAACAGTACTAACTAAAACCCACCCATGTTCCTTCAGTTGCGTGTGTGCAACCCTTTCTTTTTGTTCTGGGTGGAAAATCATCAAAATAACCTCTTCCGCTCTAGGCGGGGCGGAAGGGCATGTCACACTTTTACTGGTTAAAACCCACCCGTGTTTCTTCACTTGCCTGTGCGCTAGGGTCACGGTTTCTTTTTTAACTAACCCGCAACCCTGACCATCTGCTGAGGCATCGGCCTTCGCGGACCCCGTCACGATGTGCTAACATCTCTTTGAGGCGTGCAACACAACGCGCCGCCGACCCGGGCCTGGTCCTTACTGGGCGGCGAACTGCCCACTGCTTGCTGCACACAAGCTCACGCCTATGGTGGCCAGGAGTTCGATGTTGTAACCCGACCAGGGCGTCTAGAGGCGAGAGGGTGCTGGGATTCCCAATCCCTCACGCCCTCCCACCCTACTTTGCCAACATCAATGCTTCGCAGAAGGAGGTGACGCCCTGCCATGCACGCTCCGTCCTCTGGGCGATCCTCACAGAGGGGACACCCTGGCGTTTCCTCCAGCCTGGAACAGGAATCTCCCGAAACAGGCATGTCCGGTGATCTGAATCAGGCGGAAGGTGAGGGCACCGGCCTGTGTGCAGTTCTAGCGTCGTCTACGCACTGCCTAGACTGTGCAAATTTTATTGTTGTTTGTACCGGTTGGTATGCCGCAGGCAATTGCCTGCGGCAAACCAATTGCTTTGCACCATGTAACGAGGCTTAAGCATCATGCCGAATTGGTTTGTTTGCAGGTTCACATTTACAGCTGAGAAATCGAGAGGAGCAATTTCATACTGTTATTCATTTTAATTATAAGTAGTTTGATGAAAAATGAAATTACTTCGGTCTTATTGCTACAATTATGAACATAATGCTTTTGTCCATTATTACAAAACTTCTTTAGAATTCTGCTCAACACATAAACCTCGAGACAATTCAATTCTATTTACTTCAGCACAACACTTCGACATAATCTATTCAATCAATTGGGAGTAGTTCTAAATCGGGCTGCTGGAGGAGTGTCGCCTGAAAACTGGCGACGGCCGTCACTTAGAAGAAGTAGGCTTTTAACGACGCGATAAAAATAGTCCTTATCGAGCACGCGGCCAGATAGAGAATGAAGTCAGTACTCGATCTCGATATTATAGAAATAATCGTCTTGACAGTTAGCTCTTTGTGTCATATTGATTTTAATTTGGAGTAAACTGAGCCCTTAATCATAAAACCGTTACAAATCATTTCAATCTAAAAAATATTTGTTTAATGATTTGTAGATCAGTAGAATAGTGCCATAAAAGCGTTTAAAAAAACGAGTTTCAAAACAACACAACAAATAAAAAAATACAAAAACCAAAGGCACCGACTTTCAAATAAAAACTGAGGTAACAAATATAAAAATACAACCAGACAAAACAGAACCTCCCGTTTTTCTGTAGCTGGTTAAATTTAGCACGCTACTTTAATCAATGTTCATCAAAAAAATTTGGAAACCTTGGATTCGCTCGTAGTATTTACTCGAATACTTGTTGATGTATGTATGTGTGTAATATACAAGTGGTTCCAGTCCCCGGACGTGATATGTTGTGGCTTTAAGATAAACAGCAGTTCGAAGACATCTTAAGTAGGGTGCTCAGGTGTACTCAGCATTTAATAGCATCAACTGTAACGTGTGCTCATCTCAGTAGTCACCAGAGTCACAAGATTCAAAAGCTAGATAATTTTACGATTATATTAGGTATTATCGAAACCATCAAATTTGAATTAGCTTCTTCTTAAAGTTGAATTTTTTTTTTTTTTGCGACAAAAACTTTTTTTCTTAGTTTATCCTCGTAACCGTACCAGTATTCTAGAGTATAACGAGTAAAGGCACATAAGAGCGCTACTAATGTCGTGTACTGACAGAATAGCTCCGATATATTGTATGTGACACCGTCTTCAGGAGTCGTGCAGTGTCGTTCCGTCGTAAGCACTGCCGCGCTGCAAATGTAGCGGCCGCTGCAGGGTTACACACGAATCGCACACTTTCAACTTATGTGATTGAGTGCATTGTAGTTGTTTATACGGGCGATTGGATTGACTAGTTTAAAATAAACGTATTGTTTCAACCAGGATGTCTGTATATTTGTTGCCAATTGGCATCTATAGCTTATCGGTTTATTGGTTTATGTACCCAGAAAATATAGCCTAAATAGAAGAATCACGTATAGCTCGGTGGTGATGGTGGAAAGTCATCATCATCACCTCAGCGTTAATCCCAGTCGCATCCGCAGCTTTTTCAGCTTTGGAGTCTGGGGTCCGCTTTACCAGTCTAACTGCTGAGTTTGGCTAAACTTCGATATTTTCCGTGAAGCGACTGCCGTCTGACCTCCACAACCCGAAGGCGATATCTAAGCATTGCAGTTAGACCAACTGTTAGACTTTTGAGGGCTCCAACAACCCATAACGACTGCCACTAGATGTTCGTATGGCAACCGGGACCAACGGCTTAACGTGCTTTCCGACGACCAGACCAGTGCAAATATTCATATTCATGCATACAAATATTTGAACTCTGCGGGGATCGAACCCGCGCCTCCTTGTGCAACGGCCGCGTTCGCTACCGCTACGCCACGGAGGCTGTCGAGAGATCTACAAATATAAAGGATGCAAACACAAAATATTTTTGATGGTTAGTACAGCTTGTACCTACTAACTAGCTAGAAGTGTTTTTATATTTTTTTTTTCTATAAAACATTATGAAAATACTCATAATGTTTTCTGCTCAGCGAACTAACAGATAACTAACTGATCGGGATCCTGGTTGCGTAACACACTATTACTGTCAGTTGGAATAAGTTCGCAGCATGTAGCTAATCCACTGCTTTATGAAGCAGAATGCTTTATGAAGATGTATGTTCAAAAACGTGTCGCTCAACAACGTAACTAACGCAATGAATGTTGTTGAAATGTCAAAATGAAACCAATTGTAACTGGTAGTGTGTTATGCAAATGCCGGATCTATTGGAACCAGATGCAACTGAAAACCACTATATTGATATATACTTTACAGTTGCTGCCAGTTATGTGTAAATAGCAGCAAGATATCGAAAAATTCGAAACTTGCTGCACCACACCTGTAAACAAAAAGCAGGCGCAGAATATATTCCAGCGCATCGCTTACAGCGTCTTATTTATACCATACGCTGTCGGCATTCCAGTTCCAACCGAGGAGTGCCAAGGACGTTCATCCGATGACCCGAATTAATTCACCGTTAATATTGTTATAGAACAGAAAGAGATCAGTGGCCGCTAATATCCATATCGTAACTCAATCCGGTTAGTATTTGGTTTGAGTCCGCTGATAATTGAAACTCAAATAACTCGATCCGCGGCTGTCTTCGTAGGCACGTTCCAATTCAAAAGTAATCCCACTCCAAACATTTGTACGTCTCAATCGGCACCCTTGCACTGTGTCATTGATAACAGTGTTAGGATAGCGACTGCGTTGCTAAATTCACTATACATTGCGCGCTAAATATACTGTCACTTAATTCATAATTTTATTTCTTCAGCAATGTACTCTAAACGGATTGAATTATTCACATAATTATGTTACTCTCGGGTTGGCATAGTATTTCAGTGGTTATGAAAGGAAACAACGGGTCGTCTGTTCTATATAATTATAGGGCGGCGTCAATATTTGTTAGGCACTGTAAAATGCGACTGAAGTTCTATTGTAATAGTGCTTCGAGGGTTGTTTTATATTCGAAGTGAATATCGGCTGTGTTTAATGAAAGCGTTTCTGATTAAATATGTAGTGTGTGCGATGAAACGTAGCGTATTATTGGTAGAATAGTCCTCATGTCGATGCTAAATACCCTTTTGAAGCTATTGCATAGCTTTTATCGCGGGCTTTGAGCTCGGCGACCGAATGAAGAAATTCCGTAACGAAAATAAAACCTATCACGCCTCACTCCGAGCGGCACAGCGGCGCGCGGCGCGGGGTTGAAAGCCGTGTATCGTCTAACGTCGTCTAAGTTCGTCAGACTTCAGCACGGTGATTGTGTGCGTGCATCTAGACGTATTTATTTATTTATACTTTCGCACAAAGAAAACGTAGGTACAGAGGCGGACTTAATGCCTTAGGCCGTATGCGTTTAGAATAGGTGTTAACTGCTTATAACTGATTTTATCTCTCTTAGACATGGTGCTAGGTGAAGTAATGTTTTTTTTTTATAACAAACTAGCGGCCGCCAGCGACTTCGTTCGCGTGGACTTACTTTTGCTCCGCTCCTATTGGTCACAGCGTGATGTTATACAACGTGTAACATAAAGGGTATATACATAACAAAGGCAGTGCATCTTTACATGATATCAAACGATATTGGAAGGGCTTTTTAATTCTATCTCTTTATGTTAGGAAGTTATGAGGAAAAACACCGCCTGTGATAGGCTACTATCATACTAGTCGCACAGAGATATTGAAGACATTTATCGGATTTTGGCAAGTAACGTGACGGGTAACGAGTAGTTATTAACGTATGTAGTGTGCTGCCACGTTTGTTATGATTTGATTTTAAGAAACACACGAAACCAAAAATTTGGTACCTACCAATTTTTTGAGTATTTTATTTTGAGTTAAAACCCTTCCGATATCATTTGATATCATCTAAAGATGCCATGCCCTTGGTATGTATATACCCTTTTTGTTACAGGTTGTATAGCCTAAAGTCTTCCTGAATTAATGGGCTATCTAACGCAAAAAGAATTTTTCAAATCGGTCCCGTAGTTCCTGAGATTAGCGCGTTCAAAAACACAAACTCTTCAGCTTTATATATTAGTACTAGCTGCACACCGCGGTTTCACCCGCGCAGGCTTTGATATTTATTTTTATATGCCTCGTATTGGTCGCAGCGTGATGTTATATAGCCTAAAGCCTTCCTGGACTAATCGGCTATCCAACTCAAAAATATTTTTTCAAATCGGATCATTAGTTCCTGAGATTAGCGCGTTCAAACAAACACACAACCAAACAAACAAACTCTTCAGCTTTATATATTAGTATAGATAGATAGATAATCTCAAAAACACTTACTTCACGAATTTCGATGAATTTTACTCGCATTGTTATGTTATTTCTGATGATCATTACTTCGTGCTGGATCAATACACCAAAATTATTCTATAAAAGAACAGAAAAATGACTCAATATTTTCAATTCATTCGTATTACATCATTTGAAATGGAACATGGATTTTCAGATTTCACTAGATGAATAGTTGATAAAAAAATGCTATGCAATAGCTTTACCGCGACAGTCCCCGAGTCCCACATATTTTTTTTTTTTATTGTTTTCATTTGGAAACCTTCAAAAGGCACTCGACCTCTGGAAGTGAGGTCGGGGAGGGTGGGATTTATTCCTCATTAAAACTACCCCTTTGATTACCTTCTCCAGATAGGAATAGTCCGATTTCTCTTAAAGTACCGACTGTGAAACCCCCCTGCGCAACTACATACCTAGGATGTCCTATAAAATATTAGTATGTATACAAATAATAAACGATCAATCGCCACTTCTCATTAGATATTATTAATTAAACAATTACTATAGGTCTAATAATTTAATTTAAAACGAAGTTTATTTTTCATTTTTTTATTAAAACTTATCACACAACAGCCATTACAACAATAATAGCTCATTAAAAAATCAATTGTTTTATAGCCTGGAAATTAAAAAAAAAAAAAGATAAAATAAAAATAAAGTGCACTTGTACCGCCAGTACACACCTACGTGTAAGTATTAACACAAGAGTGATATAATATAAAGGGACGTTCGTGAAATATGAAAAGCGAAGCGTCGTGCTTAATAGAGAGGTGGACGTCAATTTTAGACCCACTTCAGCCGCCCAGCGCGAGACTAACGGCCGCGCGGCAAGCGGAGCGAGCGACGAGCAGGAGCGAGCTTACTTTCAATATGAGAACCGCTCAAGTTTTTAAGAAGGAGAAATTTCATATATTTAGTACAGCTTAAAAAACACATACCAGACATCAGATATGAACAAATAAAAACTAGACAAAAAGAACAACAATAATACACAACTTTTTCGAAATAAACATCATCAAAACGAAAATGGCAAATATCATTTATAGATGTCGAGTTTTAAAGTTATTACGAAGAATTTCATGGAGTAATCTAGTAGTCTTAGCTTTTACTAATTACAAATAGCTAATATGATAGGTACTTGGCAGAAAGTTTACTATGACAGCCTCCGTGGCGTAGCGGTAGCGGACGCGGCCGCTGCGCAAGGTAGCGCGGGTTCGATCCCCGCACAGTGCAAGTATTTGTATGCATGAATATGAATATTTGCACTGGTCTGGTCGTGCCTCGGAAAGCACGTTAAGCCGTTGGTCCCGGTTGCCATACGAACATCTAGTGGCAGTCGTTACGGGTTGTTGGAGCCCTCAAAAGTCCAACAATTGGTCTAACTGCAATGCTTCGATGTCGCCTTCGGGTTGTGGAGGTCAGACGGCAGTCGCTTCACGGAAAATGTCGAAGTTTAGCCATATCAGCAGTTGGACTAGTAAAGCGGACCCCAGACTCCAAAGCTGAAAAGGTCTCAGATGCGACTGGGATTAACGCTGGGATGATGATGATGACTTGGCAGAAAGTTTACTGATGTCACAAACAGAGAGGTCGTCATTGAACACAAACCCACGCTCGCTTACAACTTGGGTGAAGTAAAAATAAAAACAATATAAAAGCTAATCGGCTCTGATCAGGAGTGACGCGGGTGAAGTGCACGCCGGTACCAACATACCTACATATTATAATTATATTATTGTGTCTAGAACAATGTTCTGTGTGTTTTCTTATAAACATTCACCACTCTTTTTCTTATTTTTAGATAATATGTATGTAAAGATTAGGTGGGCAGACGGTGAGAACACTATTTATTATGCTTAGCAGCTAATTATAACAATTGTTTGGATTTTTCAAGGGTAACCAAGAGTTCCATGTATTAGTTGATTAGCTCATTATTATCAAAAAGGGATAAATACAACAACTGACCTGGTTATAGAATCACTGTAGGGAACTTCATGGAGCCAGCAGTCTCGTTTGATAGTTTGTTAAACAAGATATATCTATGAACATGTAAATCGTATATATCTTAATAACAAGCAAGTAATAACAATCGTATAATCACGGTGGGAAATTGTCATCATCATCATCATCATTTCAGCCCAAAGACGTTCACTGCTGGATATAGCAAAGGTTCTCCACGACGACCGGTCCAGCGCCTCCCGTATCCAGCGGCTCCCGAGACCTTCACCAGATTCCATTTCGATCGCGCAGTGAAACCCCAAGCATAGCCCTTTCCATTGCCCTTTGAGTGACTTTGAGCCTTCTTATAAGGCCCATTGTTTGCATTACATACTGTTTACATCTCAATTCCAGTAAGTAAAAAAAATGCTTTAAAAGCATTAGCCACGAAGAAAACAGCGGAATACGTTTGTATAGAGAAAGCACCACTAGAGTTCCCTCTTAAGCATGACAAGTACACTACTGTATGTATTTCTCTTTGAACGCGTATTTTTTTCTCTTTATATTGAGCTGAGCGGTTGTCACTTCTACAAATATTTCACGTTCTGTATATGAGCATAAGATATGCACATACAGGACGCGAGCTATTATATGACGGAAAGAGCTAGAAGAAGTGGGTAATGCTAGTGCAAAATATGAGAGCCACTGAAGGCTCTCGTATTTTGTACTAGCATTGCCCACTTCTTCTAGCTCTTTCCATCGGCCTTTGCGTGACTCTGAGCCTTGGTATGGGGCCCGTATATATTATATTACGAATATATATTCTGTAAGGTTTTATTAAGATAAATAGAAAATTAGAAGGAAAAGGTTGGCTACACTGATGAGTCGGGATGACGTAGGGTCAAGTGGGCGCGACAGAGGGAAAAAGTGCGCGAATAATAAGTTTGGTGTTCGGAGCAGAAAAGTTTAAAAATTAATAAGTTTAGTTACAAAGATATTTATACAATAAGTTTAGTTTTAATGGCAACAATAAGTTTTGTTATTGGAAGATTATCTTCTCAATAAGTTTGCTGGTTCATACTACTGATGCTCATCATTGTAAAAGTTACAATATACTGATTTTAGATACAATTGGTTGTGCTTTATTTCTGAGGTTGTTAAAAATTCATACTAGAAAACTCACAATTTTATTTGAGCGTAACACTTTAACGTTTTTATTATCATATAATTGAAGCAGGACTTATCAAGATGAAATATACCTAAAGCTCATTTTCAGCAAGAGCGGAAACTTTATCAGCACTCGCATACACCAACAATAATTTACCTATTATTACATGCATTCTGAAAATATATAAATGGAATTAAATTACGGTAAAAGGAGACAAAATTAGGGGGTAAAGAATGAGCGGAGCAGCGCAGTGGGACTGGAAGCAAAGTGACGCGGATACGAGCCCACCGGGCGCAATAAAACACTTTGGTACCACTTCTATTTGTACTCTGTGGGACACGGGACATGTGTGGACACATAACAGCGAGTGTTTTACAAAATACAACAAATATACGATGCTTTTATGTAATGCAAAGTGTAAGTCTATGTAAAAGCATAAAATATTACGACACTTTTAATAAATTTAAAAAACAAAATGACCAAAACACAAAAAAAGTAACTTTCAGGATTTATACTGTGCTATTATTAACAGGTAGCAGTCATCATTGAAGAACGAGTAGTTCACAAGGAGTTGTAGTGGTAACTGAACCACGTAACATTCATAAACCCTAGTCTTTGCAATACCTACATTTATATCCCAGTGTTGAAGACGCTCTAACAGGGATGTGCAATAATAAGCGAGTCTCCTCGCTTATGTATGCTAAGCCGACCAGCCGACGAGCAGAGCACAGCACTGTCCGTGCAATTACTATTAATGAGGAGTCCACTGTCCAGCTGCAATTGTACTTTATACCTTAGCACTACTGCGAGGAAGTGAAAGTGGTCCTTTGTCTAGACTGAGATACCTGGTTCATAATTAGCGAAGGTTTTAGCTTGCACCTGTTCACAGGAGAAGCTCTCCAACCCAGGATAGCTGCTTACATTCAAATTGTAAAATATGATCTTCATACAACTTAATAAACTATCTCTCAATGTTTGGCAAAACATCTTTGATTCGGACTAGTCCAAAGTAGACAATGCCGAGGACTATAACAACAAAGCTTGTGTAGCACTACATACATTAAATACTTTCAGGAAAATACTTATTTAATGTTTATCTCAGTGTCCACCTGGAGTACTTTTAGGTATTAACAAATAAAATTCGCATAATCATTCAAACAATCATATTACTGTATTATATGGTCTCTTACAAAAGTGGTGGGGAACCATCAGAAATGCTCTTTCCGCCACAAATTTTACGCACGCGAGGTGGGTAATGGCCTGAGTGTGGGCTTCGCGATGCAATCGAGAGGAGGCTCATAAACTGACGCGTTATGTTCTCGGAATATAAAATAACAGCAATTAGGCTTAATACAGCCGGCACGTGCCCGCCGTGCGACCATCGCGGAGACTGTGAACTTGACTCAATTGTGTATTGGTTTATGATGTCAAAGTTATCCAAGCGTTTAATGTAGGCACATTTGGTGCTCGAAAAGCGGACCCCGGGCTCCAACGCGAAAGCCGCGGATGCAACCGGGATAAACGCTGAGATGATGATGATGATTTGGTGCTCGAAAAGTACCTTTAACACGGATTTTTAGAATTTTCATTTTGTATTCTCGTATCTTTTCCGGTTACGCATTGCTAAAATGACGCCGAAAAACTTAATTTGCCAAGTTCGCCACACGTACTTTACCGATTCTTTTAACGTTTAAAATAGTTATTAAATAAATGAAACTGGAGATAGTTTCCTAAAATGTACGGCTATCATTTGACTGCACCCCAACATGGCTTTTGGTCAATTAATTCATGTTCACACCATCATGAGGTAGAAATAAAGGTCATAAAAATGATTCTACTACATATTTGAGTAAAGGGTAACAGTGTGTACAATATTCTACATTATGGACATTATTTTACAGAATTAAACGTGTAGCCTCAGGCCAAACAAGGTAGAAAAGTAAAACAAATGAAAGAAGCAAACACAAAAGTTATATAATTTCAGTTGTTATTTAAAATATTAAATATGTACACGCTTACACAGAAAAGGCTGAAATATCATACGAATTTTAAAATTTTATTCATCTTTAAAGTAAGAAAAGTCTCCACTACCTGTAGTCAGACATTATGTATGTGTTGTTCACAAAGTTTGCTGAGCGCAGGTATTAATTTCCCGGCGGGCGGTGAACCCCCGACCCGCCGAGAAGCAAACAGCCTGTTAACTTAGGCGCCTATGCCTCATTACGCGTTAAATTGAATCTGTCAACTGATTAGCTTTGCAAGAAGAGGGTGCGCGGCGCCGCCCGGGTGATATGGGACAGAGAACTAGCTGAAGAGCTGTTAGCTGTGTGGGTGAGGAAGATACGTAAGTGATTTTGTTGGAGGATAAGAACCTTTGCTAATTATTCAAATTAATTATTTTACGTCCAAATCTAGTACCTAGTTATAAAATTATTGTGCGCAGGTTGTGTTAACCAGAAATGAATACTCCTCCGTAGCGACAGCTTCCGTGGCGTAGCGGTAGCGAACGCGGCCGCTGCGTAAGGAGGCGCGGGTTCGATCCCCGTGCAGTGCAAATATTTGTATGCATGAATATGAATATGAATATTTGCACTGGTCGTGCCTCAGAAAGCACGTTAAGTCGTTGGTCCCGGTTGCCATACTTACATCTAATGGCAGTCGTTACGGATTGTTGGAGCCCTCAAATAGTACAAGGATTGATCTAACTGCAATGCTTCGACGTCGCCGTTGAGTTGTAGAGGTTAGACGGCAGTCGCTTCACAGAAAATATCGAAGTTTAGCCAAAATCAGCAGTTACACTGGTAAAGCGGACCCCGGACTCCAAAGCAGAGAAAGCTTCGGATGCGACTGGGAGTAACGCTGAGATGACGATGATGATGATTAATCCTTTAGAACCTTGCTAAATCTTGTTAACTGCTAAATTAACTGTTGCGATTTACACCGCAGGATGAAATGTGATGAGTTTGCATTGATCAATTATCAGGTACTTTAATAACCCTTTTTAAAAATACTAGTCGTCACTCGGGAGTCGAGACCGAGTCATTGATTGCGCTTGATTGCTGTGTAACAATATCAGTCCGTAATCGTCCCACGCAGGGGAGGAGAGGAACATTCACGTTTGTCGTACATATATCAATATCGGTAGCCGATACATAACAGCCGACCAATAAAATGATTGTAAGAAACTCTTTGCCTTATTGTGCCTATATTTATTAGGGTTGGCGCGTGAGAGGATGTCCTGCCAATATCGTAGGGCAGCCCTACCGTCTTTTTATACCGTTTGAGGGTACTGATCGAATCGTCATAAATCAACTTTTTATTTTTGATGCTCTCTGTACCTGAGTGCCGGTGTTTTAGTGAATTGCTGGTAAACTTACTCCTTATACATCAATACCTTTTATCCGAACATTATGGGGTCAGTTATTCAGGAAAAGGGTTATTTTTTAGAGCCGTACGCATAGCTTGGAGAAACATTAGATATTTAGGTACTGTGTTGCAAGCTAGGTGATTATGAGTATTTCGTATTTGGATACCCGAGTCCCTCGGAAAGAATTAGAAATACAAAACTTAGCTTCGGTTATAATTTCTACAATTATAGGTACTCTTATTAAATAAAGCAGTATACTGCGTGCATTGACTGAGGTCAACGCACTCTACAAAAAAAGCGCTCAAATGCAGTTTGTTTTAAGATGAGTCTTAAAACAAACTGCATTTGAGCGCTTTCTATTACTTACCATTGGAACAAACGAATGAGATACAAAATTCTAAAGACATAGACATATGTACATTCACAGTTGATCCATCACTACTTCCAGTTTGTTAGAATAAAGAATACCATTTTCTTTTTCTACAACTTTTTTTTTTTTTTCAAAAAGCGATGCCGGCTATGGATTTCCCCTGTATTGTAGGTGCGTTTACAAACATTTGAACTCTCATACACAAACAGCCAGACCCGGAATAACTACTTATAGGTCATATATATATTTGTTCGGTGCAGAAATCGAACCCGTGACCGTGACGTGCTGCCTAATTTGATCATCATCATCATCATCATCTCAGCGTTTATCCCGGTTGCATCCGCGGCTTTCTCGTTGGAGCCCGGGGTCCGCTTATAAATCCGAAGCCTTTTCAGCTTTGGAGTCTGGGGTCCGCTTTACCAGTCCAACTGCTGATATGGCTAAACTTCGATATTTTCCGTGAAGCGACTGCCGTCTGACCTCCACAACCCGAAGGCGACATCGAAGCATTGCAGTTAGAGCAATTGTTGGATTTTTGAGGGCTCCAACAACCCGTAACGACTGCCATTAGATGTTCGTATGGCAACCGAGACCAACGGTTTAACGTGCTATCCGAGGCACGACCAGACCAGTGTAAATATTCATATTCATGCATACAAATATTTGCACTGCGCGGGGATCGAACCCGCGCCATCTTGCGCAGCGGCCGCGTCCGCTACCGCTACGCCACGGAGGCTGTCAAATTTGATCATTACTAAAAATTCCTATGCGTTATTATTGCCAGTATTTTCATTTATTGTCGTGTTGTCCTCTCTACATGTTATAGCTAATGTCTGGCACAAAGTATGTACGTCGTAGTCACGGGGGTTGCTCCCGGTGGATCAAAATGATCACAACAAGTTGTTTAAGCGTGTTAAGCGCACAAACATAACTTTCCATATGCTCGCCGCAACGCGCACTGTTTATTATAGTGATGTACCCATTATTTTGAGAACTGCTGCGGATACTTACTATGGATATTTCATTTTCATAGTTTTTTTGGAAAAGTATAAGTGTTTACAGAGTTTCTAAATAAATGCATGTTTCTTTAGTTATAACTTTAATGGATCCTTGAGGCAGGCCGTAAAAGTTCCAAGTAAACGCAATAGTCCAGCAGATATCAACCTGACTAACTACGAAGTTTTGACAAATCCATTTTATAGAGCAAATAAAATACACAAATCCGGAATATTAGCTCGATAAAATCCGCAAAACACCCGCCCTCCTTACTCCAAGTATCAGCTATACTTAACGTTATTATCAGAGTTCATACCACTTTAAATTAGGCATTGTCTGTCTTGAAAAGTTTCCTTGCTCCGCTCGGCGGCGTACCCCCGGCGTAGCGGGCGTACCGGGCGTACCGGGCGTACTGGCTCTTTAACTTGCACGTTACAAGTCGGTGTTACAAGTTGCCGCTAATTAGTTACGATATTATGCATTGTGAGGCTGCGTATTGTTCTGCGCGAGGCTCAATGCTCACTGTTCCTTATTATAAGTACTTCTCTGAATGAAATTGTGTGTTTGAAGGATTTATGGGAAAAGATATGAACACTATAGAAATATGCACAGTGCTATTATTGTGATATTAATTGAGCAAAATTTCTCCATTCACATAAATATTTATTAGTTCTCTAGTCACCGGTAAACGTAATTATTTCTAGAGAACGTGTACGTATGGTAAAGCGGACCCCTTCCGATGCGACTGGCATTAACGCTGAGATGATGATGATGATGATGACTTCTATGTAGAAACAAGAATCATCATCATCTCAGCGTTAATCCCAGTCGCATCCGAATCTTTTTCAGCTTTGAAGTCTGGGGTCCGCTTTACCAGCCCAACTGCTGATATTTGGCTAAACTTCGATATTTTCCATGAAGTAACTGCCGTCTGACCTCCACAACCCGAAGGCGATATCGAAGCATTGCAGTTAGACATGCAATTGTTGGACTTTTGAGGGCTCCAACAACCCGTAACAACTGCCATTAGATGTTGGTATGGCAACCGGGACCAACGGCTTAACGTGCTTTCCAAGGCACGACCAGACCAGTTCAAATATTCATATTCATGCATACAAATATTCGCACTGCGTGAGGATCGAAACCGCGTCTCCCTGCGCAGAGGCCGCGTTCGCTACCGCTACGCCACGGAGGCTGTCACAAGTTTAATAATTATATATAGAAACAAGATAATAATTACAATAGCTCGGCCCCTCAGTCTGTCTGTTGCCTGTTAATTTCGAGGAATGATGAGCAATATCTACGTTATGTTTTTTCCCCCACTGAACAATTCTAAAACAAATTCATGGACCATTTTAGTAGAAAAAGTAATTCGCCGAAAGTTTGTAGAGGTAGTAAAAGTGAATTAGGTACAGAATCTTGTTGAGTTCAATTATAAGAGTAGGTAGGTTGTGTCGTGAAGTTTTTTAATATACGTTGAGTGAATCCTTACATTTGTCCCCGAAGGATGAATTGTCAAAATTACTCTCGCACAGCATTTATTTTTGGAATTTAATTATGTCAAAATGTCTGCTCAAAAACTTGTAATGTTCTATTCTGAGTCAGGTATCGGAAAATGGTACTTAACTATACAGACACGTTTGTTACCTACCTAGTAACGTGTGTGTTCATATGTGTGTGGGTGTTGTGTATGTGGTAAACAAATACTAGCATTAGAGTTGACAAGATGATTTTTATGTACAAACAACTGGTTGTTGTAAGTAGTTGTTCCAGGTCTGGACCTGGAACAACTACTTGTAGGTCATATAAATATTTTTTCCATCCGGGAATCGAACCCTCGATACGCAGCATAGCAGTAGCTTAATAAGAGGCCTGGCCGCACTGGTGAACCGGTGAGATTCTCCGATGTTGGCACGGTGGATACGGCTGCCCGCTGTTAAATAGCGACTGATAGCGTCATCGGGGAGTCCTTCCAGTCTAAATGATAACATCTTAATTTAATTTTATTTTATTTACTACTTAATACTAATTTTTATGTCATAACAAATTATATGGATGAAGAATCTGAAATAAATAAATATTATTATTATTCCTTTATTTCATTATATACACTTATAAATTACATTTTTAAATATTTCTACATAAAAAATATATAAAAAATCGACTCCCGTCGATTTTTTATTATTATTCCGTTTATTTTTTACATATAGGTACATATTCGTTTACATTTTTAAATATTTATAAAAAACATAAAAACATTTAAAAATATAAAAAATAGTGTACCACCGATGGCGGGAGCAGGGTCCAAGCTACCGGTGGTTAGGGCTCCAGAGACAGGAACCTCCTCACGATGCGGGCCGTATCGAGGAGTACTGCCTTTTGAATCAGGCCTTTGATCCAACTGCCTAACGAGAGCCTCAATAGATGTTCGTCGAGGCTCTTGGCTATCAAACCATTGGCCGATACGACAATCGGTACAATGACAGCCGAGTTCAAGCCAAATATGTAGTCGCGCTTAGTTTGAAAATAACAGAAAATTTGAACTGCTCAAAAATTACAAATGTTTTGATTTAACTTTGTATTTAATTTATATTTTAGTAAAAAAAAACTATTTTTTAACTCCTGATGCGAAAGCGACGTATTTAATGTAAACGATGTATTTTGACGTGTCTGATGTGGATGTGAATTGTTGACAGCCTCCGTGGCGTAGCTGTAGCGGACGCGGCCGCTGCGCAAGTAGACGCGGGTTCGATCCCCGCACAGTGCAAATATTTGCATACATGAATATGAATATTTGCACTGGTCTGGTCGTGCCTCGGAAAGCACGTTAAGCCGTTGGTCCCGGTTGCCATACGACCATCTAGTGGTGGTCGTTACGGGTTGTTGGAGCCCTCAAAAGTCCATCAATTGGTCTAGCTGCAATGCTTCGATGTCGCCTTCGGGTTGTGGAGGTCAGACGGCAGTCTTCGACAAACTCAAACTTCGACATTTTCCATGAAGCGACCTTCATGGAAAATGTCGAAGTTTAGCCATATCAGCAGTTGGACTGGTAAAGGCGGACCCCAGACTCCAAAGCTGAAAAAAAAGGCTTCGGATGCAACTGGGATTAACGCTGAGATGATGATGATGATGATGTGGATGTGAATGGTGTACGAGTGAGTTATTATTTTACTTTTTTTTTGTTTGAATGGTAAATAATAAAAGTGCAATGAATAGTTACTACCGACGTGATTCATTTGATCAAAAAAAAAAAAACGACAAACCGACCACGGTCTCTATACCGTTGTATATACTACACATAGGTACACAGTTTACATACATATGTATATCTCGTTGCAGCAATTAGGGAGTCGGGTAGGGTCACGCTCCCGCGAATTCAATGGTTTTCCCCAAGCATTCGTCACATTTGGTGCCACTATTTAGAAATTAATATTTTGTGTTGTTAACACAAACTATTGATTTCTAAATAAAAAGTCTGTTTATAAAAACACCATTTCCAATTTCACCAATATTTGTTCAAAATAAACGTGCATACAAATAAATATAATAATAAATCGCTTATAAAGCTGTTAAAATTTATAGACACATCAATAAAAGTGTGTGTATAAATAAATCAGGGCTGCGACAAACCCAGCTTCAATACGTCAAAGATAACCGAACGTGAATAATCGCGGTAGTTGGGAACAATGGGCATTTGCATTTATAAATGATTCATGCGCGACGCGCCCTGTTGTAAGAGAAAACGTTCCGGCTGATCGTTGTTGGCGGAATTTTGACGATTGCCAACCCTATGTTGACAGGCTGAGCGCTTGTTGCTGAGCGGAGCGAGTTTTTTAAATTTTCAATGCAATCATCTGTCGAGGCATTCACACTCATCTAAACACATAAATACTATACATCTCGCTATCGTATTTTTATCTGATATATAATATGTAAATAGACGGTAAGAAAGGAATAAATGTGTTACTCAATTCTACCTCCCAGTCGAATAACCTAACTACGCACTTTTAATTACAATCAAAGAGTATTGAAGCTAGTTCCTAAACCAGTGCTTTATTTAGCTTGGTACCGATAGCCTGAAATACAGGTTTATATGAACCATCGGGTGGTCCCAACATTATTTTAGAACGTACCTTTCTGGCATTGTATTATGTATTAGTCTATATAAAGTTAACTTTTATGATATTACTAGCTTTCCGCCCGCGGCTTCGCCCGCGTGGAGTTCGGTTATATCGCGCTTTTTAGATTTCCCTCGGGAACATCAAATTTTTCCGGGATAAAAGGTAGCCTATGTTCTTTCTCAGGGTCTAAAGATTGTCTGTGCCAAATTTCATCAAAATCGGTTGAGTGGTTTAAGCGGGAAAGCGTAACAGACAGACAGACAGACAGACAGACAGACAGACAGAGTTACTTTCGCATTTATAATATTAGTATGGATTATTAAGAATTTTATTACTTTACAAACTGAGCCATTTTATACATTCATGTTTTTAATAAAATATATATATATTTTTTTTTATTGATTTCTTTGAAATATTCGTCTGCTTGGCGACGATAATAAGGCAATTAACGCAATTATAAACTATCGAAACGTAAAGTATTGCATTCGATTGCCACTGTATCTCTGTTTCACAGGTAAGTCCTACAAGACGAATGAGAATTCGTCTTGTTGACATTTCCGTACAGCTACAGCGGCCAGCACAAAATATAAATGTTACGAAATGTGAATTGTAAAGGCAACTATATTATATATCTATACATACTTTTAAAATGTTAATGTTGTCTTAATAGCATTTTGAATCTTTCGAAATACCTACTTCACACTTGTTTTCCATAATAAAATCTCGTGCACGCTGTCTGCACAAGCATATTGAATAATATTTAAGGACCTTCACCTCTTATTTTAACTTGTGCTGTACCCGACAGGGTCCACAATGACCATGTATTTGAAAAACTTACCACATAAATTCACATTGTGGAATTCAAATAAATATCGTCTAACAGTAATATTGCATACTAGCTGCGCCGCGCGGTTTCACCCGCGTAGGTTTCAATATGTTTTTTCATATGCTCCGCTCCTATTGATCGCAGCGTGATGTTATATAGCCTGAAGCCTTCCTGGATTAATGGGCTATACAATTCAAAATGATTTTTTTCAAATCGGTCCAGTAATTCCTGAGATTAGCGCATTCAAACAAACAAAAACACTTTTCAGCTTTATGTATTAGTATAGAGTATAGATTAGTATAGATTTCTTATTCTGAAGAGACATCTTTAAGTCATTAACTTAATTAAATAAATTGAATACCCGCTTCCGCGAATTCACACAAAAAGCCCCACATACTCTAATGCAAACATGAAATCCGACTCTATAAATAGATATTGTGTGTGGAAAACCAAATATTTTCGCAGCGATATCATTTTGATGAAGTTCGCTCCATGTTTATCTGACACGCGTTTGTTTGTGTCACTAACACACACAAGCGCAGCCTGTTATAATACCGCAAACATAATGCACACACACTCACATACGTTTTACAGCTCATTTATATACACGTTCTCGTCTGTAGTTGATACGTCATAAAACATCGGCGACAGTACAACGAAGGCAAACTTGTGAAGAACCAAGTGACGTATAGTGAGGCATTCGCGACTTTGAAGCCGTACGCGATATCGGCCTGAATTCTGCATATTTTTTGGTGCCGAAGTATAGGCAACAAAAAGATTTCAAACTGAAATGCTCTGGCAAAACAGCTAAGCATGCCGTATATATTTCAGATAACAGTAGGTACAGCTACACTAATAGTAACACTATTAGCTCTTTTTGTATTTTATAATCCAGCTTGTTACCATACAACTCTAGGCGAGTAGGAATTTTCTTGCTTAACTAGCCGTCATTGTAGCCCATTTTGTTCAGCTGGCTTGCATCTTGAAACGTGTACTCTGGATAGAATTATGGCTAGCTTACAACTTGCAATGGAAAACCACGATTAAATGTATTCATTTAATCGTGGTTTTCCATTGCAAGTTGTAACCCTACTAAGCTTTAAGTTCCTGATGCTATTGCATCAGGAACTTAAAGCTTAGTAGGAAATATAATTTAATATAACATTCTGTTCGTGTAACCTTTGAGCTCAATCAGGAATCAATAGTATGTAACTACAAATAATTTCCTCGAAGCTTAACATGCAATTGCTTCCATGAAATTTTTAATAACTAGTAAGTACCTATGTTCGCGGCAACTATATACAAACAGCAAACATAATACGTGCTCATTGCTTAAGTTTCTACACATAATAATATGTTCATTTTCAATCACAATATCTTTTTAATGAACTGTCCAAACGGCTTGTCGACACTTCCCGTGACCCAAGGGCTGGCTTTTACTTTGGCCAGAGCTAAGCATTGCCACTCAACGCGGCAATGCCACCAATCTCTTGGATACAAATTACCAATCGACAGCGAAGACAAAAAAATTTTTGATGCTGTATTGTAATTTGTTAACAGTTTTAATTAGGGTAATAGCTTTATTTAGTGATTTGTAATTTATTTAGTTTTATATATAGTTAAAAAGGCAACATAATTGTTATAACTAAAGTAGAAAATATATGTATGTGAGATATATGTAATTATGTATAATGTATATTGAGAAGAATGATCAGAATAGTGATTCTCATCATTTTCAAAACGTTCTCAGTATCAATGTGTCAAATGAATTTCTTAGACTTTGACAAGTTTTTGTTCATCCCTGAGATGGGATTACGACTAGATACTGAACTTTTAAAATGACTATAATTGGTATTTATTCCAATAAAATAATTATAATTAATGGCCATAATGAAATTTAAATGATATATCATAATCATTTATTAAGATTCAGATTGGTCTTATGGGAATTTAGTTCGGTAATATTGTATTATTGTTAAGGACTTTTGACACAAAGCATCATTTTAATATCAACACATTATACCTGTTTGAACTATAAGACAATATAATAGCTAATCTGCTAGTATCACACACGGGCAGGTAAGCGGCGCGGACTGTTGTTTGCATGACAAATTTAATTTGAAATATTTTCGCCGCTGTTTAGACGCTGACTGTACTCGTAATGAATAAAACATTTCTTACTTATACGTCGCTCTGGCCTTTTTGATGGAGCCACTACAGCAGCGGGGAACAGAGTGCAGCGGGAACCTAGAGCTCGATGGGAACATTAACATAAGAGCTGGTGCCCAGTGACTATCGCAAATATGTAAGTTGAACCAACACCCACCTGATAAAGTAGATTTGACAGCTGAGCTGATAATATGTGACAATCACGAAGCGGAAACAATATTGTAAAGTATCAATGATGTCGCCTTCCGTGTCTGGCTGTGTGACCTCATTGTGCTACGGGTATTGGTGCTTTATTAACCGCTATTTAAGGAATTTATTCCTTAAAGTTTTTTTGCACATAAACCTTACTATAAAAAGTTAATATTAACCTGGCATATAAAAAAGAAAATCTTCATGTTTGCTCAACTCATAAAAACCGTGTGAATCAGGGGCATGTCGTTAAATAACAACAAGAACACTGATTAATTCAACATAAGGTCTAAATAATAATAATTTAAATGGGAGCTACTTGATTCTTAGTTCTTCTCTCATAGCCACAAATCGAGCGAGGCAATATAAAGCTTTGACGATTTTCTTTTCAGAATTTCAAGTGATTCTAAAGTCCTTCGGAGTTATACGACAGGTTTGCATACCGCAGCAACACGCACACACACGTATAATGCTTGTGTACACACACAAATAATGGGCTGAACTGCATGAAAGGCACTCCTCGGGCAGAAATGAAACATGTTAGCATTGACCTGAACTGTCATTTACATACAACATTTAATAATAAATGTTGAATAATAATAAATACGATTTATATGTTAATAATAATAATAACCTTGTGTTCATTTCAATAATTAGTTGAATTACTGATGTAAGCTTAGCAAAGGACGCCAGCCAGTTGAATGACATGCCCGGCCTCTGCCCACATCCTACAGATAAGACATGCTACAATTTCATCAGTCTCACAACACGTTTAATTACTTAATCTCAGAATAAATTAATCCTGCTCTGAAACGGGAATAAATTCCATTTGAAATGTGATCCAAATCATATATTTTTTACGACAATGTTCCTTCAAACTGCTCAAAGAGCTGCACAGAAGGCAGAGCAACTCAAACGGAGGTAATTGAATCCCTTCCGACGATCCGATCCCTCAGGATGAGACAACCATTTGCATACGAGATGCAGCGCTAAACATGCAAGCGAAATACTTTCAACATGTGATATTGTAGTGGCACACTTGTTTGAGGATTTCGCATGCAAGTAATGGTTTATAGGTTTTGTTCATAGTAATACGTATTTACATACTTCAATAAACAGCTGTCGTATTGTGTTTTAATGCTCGAAAACGAGGGTAGTTTATCGCTAGTGTAACAGTTGAGCTCACCTCTTTTATATGGTTTTAACTTCGTCATTTACATTGGTAATTCTACACTACTACTGTAAATAAGTTTTAAAATTACATCAAATCCATACTAATATTATAAATGCGAAAGTAACTCTGTCTGTCTGTCTGTCGGTCTGTCTGTCTGTCTGTCTGTCTGTCTGTCTGTTACGCTTTCCTGCTCAAACCTCTCAACCGATTTTGATGAAATTTGGCACAGACAATCTTTAGACCCCGAGAAAGAACATAGGCTACCCTTTATCCCGGAAAAAATTGATATTCCCGAGGGAAATCTAAAAAGCGCGATATAACCGAACTCCACGAGGGCGAAGCCGCGGGCGGAAAGCTAGTATAAATATATTTTGGTTTAATGAACATTAAACATTTGACTATATTCATAACTCATTAAAGTTACTTATATGATCAATTAGTACTAGGTATATATACAAATCGTTACAGCGTCAGTTACAGTCATTTCCAGTTGCTTAAGAATAGATTTATATTATATTTAAGCTGAGCGAGCGCTATATCTAATTAAAATTGATTGTACATTGCTTAAGTATTTTTAAGGGATTGGATACAGTTTCCAGAGTTAGATGTCAGGTTCAATGTTACGTACATTCGTTAGATACCGTCACTGGGTACCGTCAGATTCTTCTTCTCTCGTCTCGCCTTTTCCCGTTACGCGGGGTCGGCTTTCCTGGTTCTGAGGCGCCACTTATTCCGTTGGTATACGTCGTCATCTGAAAGCCCCAAATTCTTCATATCCTGGCGGACATTCGTCATCCATGTAGTTGGTGGCCTTTCTCATCTTTGTAGCCATGGAAAGGCACTTCTTCACGACATGGTCGTCCGGCCTTCGCTGTACATGACCGTACCATCTCAATCTAGCCTCCGTGATTTTATCTGCAATTGGTGCAACCTTAAAGGTACCTCTCACATAGACATTGCGCACCTTGTCTCTAAGCGTAACTCCGCCCGCCCAGCGCAGTATTCGCATCTCGGCTGGGTGTAGCTTCTGTACGTGAGTTTTCTTCGTAGCCCATACCTCGCTGCCGTAGAGGAGAGCTGGTCTAACAGCTACTTTATAGACCTTGCCTTGGGTACCGGCAGATTGTCATATATTTATGAGGTTATCAGCTTTTATTATAGTTGACATGTTAAATAGAATTGTCTATTCGGATGAAAAAGTAAAAACAAAAAATGTTGAGATGTAAACTTAAAAACAAGTTTCCTTCAGATTTCTTTCTTACTTTCAGATTCATATACGAGAAGCCCTGCAGGTGACTGTTATACTTCTTCAAACCATTTTCTAATTATTACTTTAATTCTTTTTCAAAGAACATATCAACCTACTTATATGTACAGATCCATTTGGTTATTTTACGCAGAGCTGCTTTAACCATAATGTAGACTGACCAAAAAAATGTAAACGGTTGCTAATCTGTAAAAGTTGAAAGGTCACAGTCACCATTAAAGTAAATTCTTAAGCCAGCGTGTGTAAGGGCTTGATTTACAGGCTCACCAACTGTGTGGCATGCGACCGCGGCCGGCCCGGCACCGGCACGGCGGCGGATAGTTTATATAATTTATACAAATTTCACGGCAGTTATCCCAGCGTTATGGCGGATTGGGGCCGGACACGCGCCGTAATGGCTATCATGTTTTAGTTCTGTGTGCGGAACAGTTAAGTAGCACAGTGAAACTAAGAAAATGGACATTTCGTAGCGTGTCTACGAACGCGCTACGCCGTAGGCTACTACGACGTTTACTTACGTACTTTTCAATTTCACAATTGTCTTTTAGATTTTCAGTGGCTCAGTGGCCCAGATACTTACTTTGGGATACTTCCACCACTCGCTGGTATTCTTCACACAGTGCGACACGAGGAATACATAAAACATGTCACACTATCTGCTTTAAAAACCGTTAATTTAATCGTTTTGACGTTATATGTGAGCCCATTTGTCACTACATGTTGTTCGCGTAAAGCGATCCGTCGCCTGAGAGCATCGATCGTAGGCTCAGCAACCACCATATCGTCAGCATAATTAATGTAATTAATGCTTACTGTTGGAAATAATTAATAAAGAATTATAAGTTTAACAACGTTTAATGCACGGTAAAGATTTTACAGAACAGAACACACTAGCGCCACACGTTAATATATATGAACTAACAAGTTACGTTTAGAAACAAGTGAATTGATTGATGTTTACTATTTCAACATCCTCCCTTAAACTCAAATCAGCCCCATCTTGGAGGCACAGTATGCCAGTTTGGCATATGGTGTCGCTTTAGTGAGTGCATCTGCTACCATCAGGTCCGTTTGTATATATTGCACATCAATGGCCCCTTCAACCACTTTATCACGTACATAATGATGCCTCACATCTATATGCTTAGTTCTGGAATGGTAGCCATCGGATTCTGATAATTTAATAGAGCTTTGATTATCGCTGTAGATAATCATTGCCTGATTCTTCAGTAGAGGCCAAAACGTTTCTTGTAGTTGCTTTAGCCACATAGCCTCTTGAACACAGGACGACAAAGACATACTCTGCTTCGGTTGTCGACAAAGCAACAGTTGGCTGCCGTTTGGAATTCCAGCTAATCGCTCCTCCCTGAAACATGAAAATGTACCCAGTACACGAACGCCGGTCGTCTTCTGAACTTGCCCAGTCTGCATCACAGAAGCCATGAGTCATAGTTTCCTCTGGATTTTGTTTATAACTCAACCTATAATCTTCAGTACCCTTTAAATACCGCATAACTCGCTTCAATAACATCCAATGTGTCATTTCAGGTTTCTGATTATATTTACTCAATAAATTTATCACAAAACTTATATCTGGCCTAGTAATTTGTGAAATATACAACAAGCATCCAATAATTTCTTGATATGGGATTCCACTCAATGTATTGGATTCCTCAGATGTACTTTCTAACTTTGAATTAATATCCATTGGAATCTTAACACTTTTGCAATCAGACATGCCATATTTATTTAGTACTTCTCTTATGTATTTTTTCTGATCTAAATAAATGACTCCTTTCTCTCGGTCTCTTTCTACATGTATACCAATGCAATAATTGATATTTCCCAAATCTTTTATTTTAAATTGTTTTTTTAACGCTTCTTTAATATGATTTTTAGAGTCTATATTATTTGTGAATAAAATTATGTCATCGACATAAGTAGCTAGAAAAATCATGTTATTGTTGTCTACAATTTTATAATATATACAAGGATCTAACTTGTTTTGTAATAGACCTATTCCTTTAAGTGTAGAACTAAGCTTCTTATTCCATTGCCGGCTTGCCTGTTTTAATCCATACAATGATTTTTTTAGACGACATACTTGTTTACCATTCTCATACATTGGTGGTTGCATCATATAGATCTCCTCCTTTATGTCGCCTTGAAGAAAGGCTGATACCGCATCCATTTGACAGATGTCTAGATCAAATTTAACTGCCAAGGCAAACAAATATCTTAAAGAAGCATACCTTATCACTGGCGAAAATACTTCTGTGTAGTCTACACCAGGTCTTTGTGAACAACCTTTAATCACAAGCCGTGCTTTATACTTCACTATCTCTCCATTTTCATTAGTTTTCTTTTTGTAGACCCATTTGCATGGTATGGGACCTTTGTTGTCTGGAAGAGTAGTGATATCCCAGGTGTTATTTTCTAATAATGACTGATACTCCTCATCCATTGCTGCTTTCCAATATTCAGCATCAGAACCCGACAAGGCTTCTTCAACAGTTAATGGATCTGAAATCTGTTGAACACACATAAAATTGTTGTGTCTCTGATGAGATCTAAGGGTGATATTTCTTGAAATGCTATCAACACTACTATCATCATTGGAACTGGGATAATAAGTTTCATCATCAGTCATTCTATTCAACACACAACTATCAAAAGATGTGTCAGTAGTTGAGTGTGATGATGCTTCATCTTGGGTCTCACTTTGCAGTGTATTGTCAACAGATATCACCTCATCATTTTCACTTACAGGAATATTTACCAGGTCTTTGGTAAGTACGGGTTGCTGTGTCTCATTATTTAATGAGTTTTCCATAACTATGACATCCCTACTAATTATAATCTTTTTATTTGCAGGATCATACAGCCTAAACCCTTTGGTATTATCACAATACCCCACAAAAATTAATTGTTTCGACTTGCGATCCCATTTCAAGCGATTTTGTTTTGGGATATGTACCATAGCCGCAGAACCAAAAATCTTTAAATTTGAAAGGTTTGGTTTCCTACCTGTCCACTTTTCATAGGGAGTTACCTCAGCTAAAACCCGTGATGGTGATCTGTTTATGACATAGGCAGCAGCAGCGACCGCCTCTGCCCACAACTGTTTATGCAGCTTTGCTTCAAATAACATGCACTTTGCTCGTTCCACCAATGACCGATTCATTCGTTCCGCTAGCCCATTGTGCTCAGGCGTGTAGGGAGTACTGGTCTGATGCTTGATGCCGGAAGCTGCCAGAAAAACAGAGAACTCTTTATTACAGTATTCTTTTCCGTTATCACTTCTTACTATTTTTATCTTCTTTTCAAATTCATTTTCTACTTCTTCTTTAAATTTTTGAAACACTGACTTAATATCCGTTTTGTTCTTGAGAAAATATACATATACTTTACGGGAATAGTCATCTATAAAGGTTATGAAGTACCTCGCACCACCCACAGATGATGTCTCCATCGGACCACATAGATCTGTATGTACTATTTCTAGTAATGCTTTTGCTCTTGAACCAGTATGTGGAAACGGTAATCGTGTATGTTTAGCTTCACAGCATGGTATACAAACAGTATTAACATTTTTATTTTTTATAGTTATACCCTCAGCACATGATTCTAACCTCCTTACATCAGCTAAATTTAAATGCCCCATTCTCTTATGCCATGTAATAATATCAGTCTTATTTTCACAAGCAACAGTGTAAGCATTCACAGAAACAGTATTCAATTTATACATGTTATCAATTAGTCTTGCATTTGCTATAAGAATCTTATTGGCATTATATATGTTACAGCCTTTCTCAGTAAATTCTACTTTACAACCATTCTTGGTTAATTGACTGACTGATAATAAATTTACACTCAGCTCAGGAATATATAAAACATTTCTTACCTGGATTGGACAATCATCCTTGCAAAAAATAGTTTGAATGTTTACTTTACCAATATTTTGCACAGGGACCGCATCATTATTAGCCACTTTAATTTGCTGAATCGGAGATGCTTGCATGTCATACATCCAGTCAGAACGTCTCGTCATGTGCATTGTAGCACCTGAGTCAATGTACCACTCATCTTTGTTTACATTGCTATAAGCTGAAAAAACTGCTGAAAAACTGTTTTGATTATGTTTCTTCTCTGTGCACTGATTTTTAAAGTGTCCATATTTATTGCAATTAAAACAGCGCGGGCCTTTTCCTTTTGGCTTGGCATTGTTTTTTGAGGTATTCTTGTGCTTTGTAAATAACGCTGAAGACGCGGAATCTTTCACTTCCTGTAAAAGTTTTGTCTTAACGAAGTCTGATGAAATTTTAATGCCGGAACTTTCCAGACCCATGATCATTGGTTTATAATTACCATTCGTCATCGACTTGAAAACCGATATTTCGTAATTTATATGCGGTACTCATAATTTTATTCACATATTCTTCGACGCTGGCGCAGTTATCTAGTATTGTGTTGATTAAATCTCGCAATAAGCCGACTTTTCTTGATAACCCGGAGTCCTCGAAAGCATTTTGCAGGTTCATCCATACTTCTTTAGATGACTGTGCATTTTCAATATGGACGTAGTTTATTGGTTCCACCAACAAAATGATTTTTGACTTGGCTTTTACATCTTTCTTAGAGTCGACTTCGGTGCCCGGATCGACACATTCCCATAAATCTTCATGTTGAAGATATGATTTTACCGCGAACTTCCAAGTAGAATAATTATCCCGCCCGGCTAACTTTTCAATTTGTAGGTTAGTCATAGCCATTTTTTTCGGGGCGATTTTCGATGAAATTACGAAATATTTACTACTGTACGATACTTTCACTACAATAAATGTTAAACTTTCAATCTATTTAGGTATATGGTCTGGGCCCATAACCTGTTGGAAATAATTAATAAAGAATTATAAGTTTAACAACGTTTAATGCACGGTAAAGATTTTACAGAACAGAACACACTAGCGCCACACGTTAATATATATGAACTAACAAGTTACGTTTAGAAACAAGTGAATTGATTGATGTTTACTATTTCAACACTTACCTCGTCAATATGACATCTGACTTTGGTGCTGCTGAGCTCAAGGATCAACTAGTTCATATATGGGTTGAAGAGCCTACGTGAGCTGAGCCCTTCCTGTCTTACTCCGCACGCCAACCGACACACGTCCAAGTGCGAGCCTACCCACTTTACTTTGACTATCAGTACTTGATTATCCTTATGTTTGTTGGTTAATAAGATTATTTTAAGTATTACGCTTTAAAAATACGCTTACTACAAGTATCTTTATAAGGTCATGATCATGTCATCTTTTATTTCCGTGTTATTTCTACGATTTTAGTTTTTCAATATTTCCCATTACGGAAATGTTTCATATGAACAAAACGTAATTTAGTATTTAATAGCTAATAAGTGCATTCTCACCCCTCTCTGTATGCTTCCTACAGATCAACATCGGCCCTCTACCCTATAACACGATGAATACAACGTGCCTTATCATTAGCGCCTTCCGATAGAAGACGCACACTCGGTGATATTTTCTAACATCACAAGACAATCGTAAATTAAGTCATGAAAAAAACGATAAAATCATTGTCAGTGGTCAACGTACTTGGAACTTGCAGCAATTTATGGCCTCCATAAGTATAAATTTGTGCATGCGGTGGTGCATTCGTAATACTTTCATAGTCCATTTAGAACTTATCATCCATTTTTAGGGTCCTTTACACAAAAACTAAAAACGGAACTCTGTATGAACTATGTACGAGTCAGCCATCGTACATGATACGCGCACATTACTTACATTATGTACATCAGCACTATTCCGTCGCCTTGCACAAATTATAGCGTAAGGCGACTGTACACGATCAGCCTTCAAAGACTGTACTCATTTACACATTCATACCTATATTAGTTACGAGTGAGTTAAGTAATCAATAAATCATCATATTTGGCTATCCGTGACTATTATTGAAGTGTATAACCAAGGTGTGTGCGAATCATTCAGCAGCGCATACATATTTAGTCCTTCGAGCCGGATAGCCAAATATGATGATTTATTGATTACTTAACTAACTCGTAACCAATATAGGTATGAATGTGTAAATGAGTACAGTCTTTGAAGGCTGATCGTGTACTGTCGCCTTACGCTATAATTTGTGCAAGGCGACGGAATAGCGCTAATGTACATAATGTAAGTAATGTGCGCGTGTCATGTACGATGGCTGACTCGTACATAGTTCATACAATAGTGCTGATGTACATAATGTAAGTAATGTGCGCGTGTCATGTACGATGGCTGACTCGTACATAGTTCATACAATAGTGCTGATGTACATAATGTAAGTAATGTGCGCGTGTCATGTACGATGGCTGACTCGTACATAGTTCATACAATAGTGCTGATGTACATAATGTAAGTAATGTGCGCGTGTCATGTACGATGGCTGACTCGTACATAGTTCATACAATAGTGCTGATGTACATAATGTAAGTAATGTGCGCGTGTCATGTACGATGGCTGACTCGTACATAGTTCATACAATAGTGCTGATGTACATAATGTAAGTAATGTGCGCGTGTCATGTACGATGGCTGACTCGTACATAGTTCATACAATAGTGCTGATGTACATAATGTAAGTAATGTGCGTGTGTCATGTACGATGGCTGACTTGTACAATTACTAAGACTCCATTGTATGTGTGACAGTTACCGAGCCGTGTTTTATCAACTGTGACAGCTAGATAGTTGATATTTTCACAGATAAGGTATATCTATTGCCACTGTAATAACATACACAGAATAGAATAAATATTGTATTGGGGCTTCCACATAGCAATCGTGATTTTTTCGCTCAATATTAATTACAGTAACAGGCAGATGCTTGAAATATTCACAGAATATTTATTTGTATATACTTTAAAGGAAATAGTGCATTTTACTATTTAAACGTTTGCATCATTGCTTACCATTACACGAGAGCGCGGTCACGCACTAGATTTAACCCCCATACAACACACGATTGTTATAGGTAAAAACACGGAACGCTTCTTGCACGAAACCGATTCGCACTTCTCTGGATTTTTGATACACGTTTTCCAACAATAACATCTGATAAAAAAGGGGCAGCCCTCGTAACTTTAACAACGTTCCCAGCCTGATCTCTGTCTCAATCTGTCCAAAATACTTATATTTCCCGACTAGGTACTGTTTCACAAATGTTTGACATTAGTTTGTCTGAGACTGCGACTAGATACTGAAATTATTTAAATTACGAGAATTGAAATTTCGATATGAAAGCATACTTTAAGAGTACACTTAATTTAACTTCCTGAAGAAGTGCCCCAAACCATGCAATGTCCTACTTCAAAACAAGTGAAAGCGGACTGCAGTTAGGTGACACGCGACAAGAAATCCTTCGAAGTATGTCGCCCTCATTGTTGCCCTCCGACACAAGTAAGCCACTCAGACTTGAAGCACTTTTCCACTTAGTAGCAACTGGCGTCGATTGGAGGACAAATCGGCTACAAGTGGGCGGCGAAGGCTAAAAGCATTGTCTTGTTCGAGCGGAGCGAGCAGAGCGAAGATATAACTTACTGCCTGTTAATGTACGTGCGGTCGGATGTAACGAGATTATAGCAGCTTCGCAGCTAACAAGGAAAAAGGGAAAATCTGGGAGCTCACTCGTCAGGTACGCTTAGACATTCTACGCCGTAGATTAGCTACGGCGTAGGTTAATTACGGCGTAGCGCGACTACGAATGTACAGTGCAACCGCACATCAGCATAGCATCGTCAGCATTTACGCCTCGCATTCATTTTACTTTATAATAACCATCAGTTCGCGTCGAGCCATCAAGCGGCCAGGCGTTCTCATTGCGACCAGGAAAGGCCACGTGCTTTTTTTTTTTATTAGTTATAAACTAGTGCTTGACTGCAATCCCGCCTGATGGTAAGCAGTGATGCAATCGTTGATGGTAAAACGCACTAGCTTATTAAGCCTATTCACTCAAAAAGACTGAGTGAATAGGAAGGAAGACGGCAGTTGAGCGAGGTGATGCAATGTTTAAACCAACAACAGACCAACGATGCTGCGTCAGAGGATGATCTGGAGACCCTCCACGACCAAACTCCCGACACAACTACATTAAGCACATCGTACCCGGTACACATCGCAACACGTGCTCAGACCCGTCCTCCGTACGGCTTCACCAGACATCATGCCGGAACACGACGAATCGCTTGGCGGCAAGACTTTGTCTGGTGGGTGGTAACTTATGCCGGCGGCTGATGTTGTTGCCTACCACCGAGATAAAGTGTCGCTCGTTTCACACACATAGTCCATTACCTATAACTTTGGAACAATACAGTAGTTTATATAAAATTATTAACTTTTATTATATTCTGCCCACATCATCTAAAACTAGTGTGTGATCTAGCAACAGATCATACAACGAGTATGACATTTATTTTGGTAAACTTTAGATCAGTGCTCTGTCTCTTTGTAGTAAACGAATATGTCAAAGTTATTACAACATAATCAGCCTATAATGCTCCCACTGTTGGACACAGGACTCCTTTCAGTGAGAGGGAGTGGGCTACGGCCCACTCCCTCTCACACGACCTACCACGCGGGCCCAGTGCGGTAGGTGTCACGCGGTGGTAGATGTCACATGTCTTCGAAGTTTTTATCTCTAAGACAAGCCGGTTTCCTCACAATGCTTTCCTTCACCATTTTGAGAGCACTGGTGATGAAAGAATTTACACAAAGTAATACGCCTGACAGGGTTCGAACCTACAGCCTACAACATGTAAGTCACAGCCGATACCATAGTGCCACCGCTGCAAGTTATTATTGGTTCCTGAATAATCCAATTACCTTAAACTCGAAAGAAGCAAAACAAGCTACACGGTTGCCACCTAATAACTTCTCTAGGCATTAAATATTCGCATAAATCCGAGCCAGCACGAAGGTAAATTTGACCGGGGATCAGGCAGCTAGCAATTATATGTCGGACTTTGCCCGTCGGAAAAAACTTGGATGTCGAAACAAACAAGTTATTTTGGGCAACACAAAGAGTCCATGAATTTATAATGCGAAGGGAAATTAGCTTTTTCCTCTCACTTGCCGATGCGCGAGCGAGGTGCGCGCCCAGGCGCCGCCCGCGGGTTGTGTGCTTCTGTGTTCTCCAAATTGCTACTACTTCACAACCGTGTATGACATTAAAATTATAGTAAAACGAGTTAATTGAATTAGTTTTTTATGTCTCTTTGCAATTTAAAACATTATTACAATTTTATAATATTGATACCGCGACACAGCACAGAGGCCGGCAATTGTGTTGTCGTAATTATTTTTACCAATAACAGTATTTGTAAAGAGACTACAAATGTATAAAAATAAACAGTTTTGTGTAAAAACAGTAGAGACAAATTTAAATATACGATACTCTTTAGAGCGGCGCGCCGCGTGGGGTAGTCACTGAATCTTCTCAGGGAACAGCGATCGCGCGAAAGCGTTCATATTTAACCGGTTTTTTAAGGTAAACCCAGGGAGGGTTCACCTTCACTTCACCTCTACACCCCTCCCGCCCCCAAAGAAAAGGAATTTTTAATGAGGCTACATTTTTAATGTTCCTCCAGAGATTTTATTTCCGAGAAGACAACAATCATATTTAGGTACTATGAGCTTCAAATAATCTTCGCTTGCTGATCAAACATTCGCTCCTAACAAACTTTTTATTACCGAACGATCTCGAAACGAACTGATTCGAAAACTATTAGGTCCAGTTGAATATTAGCACCTTACGTATGTCAATAAAATGACAGTAAGATCGGAGGTATCTACGAAGATATCGCAGATGTGAGATATTTTAAATAGAAATAAATTATTTCTATGAATAGTATCAGTCTGCAAATATTAATGTCGACAATATAAACCACTAAAAAGAGAATACTAAAGTCAGTCAAGGACCATTTTTCAAGTTCACTACCTTATTATAATATTGTTATACTCTCTGAAGTTTACTTCCATCCGACTATAGGCAAAAGAGGGTCATAGGAGCAGAGTTGTACAACATCTGCTGATCTCATCACCAACTGAATAAACATTAGGCAAAAAACAAGTAACACAAGTATCGACAAGTGAATGACAATCAAACACAGCTGCGTATTTTAGTGGAAGCCATTATAATCCAGCAAAATTACAAATACTCATCTGCCACAATAAATGACCTAATTAGGAAACATTTGATTTGGCACACTTATACTAAAATGTAAAGCGTTCCAGATACTGATCACCTCTGATTCTGTTAGGATTACAAAGTGCAACCTAGAAACAACTGTTTTTATGTTTTGTCTAATGATATTGCGAATGGAGTACCTATACGTGTAAACTACAAAGCCACTACCTTATCCATTGTTTGTAATGCAGAACTCACAAAAAAAAATTATAGTAAATCACTCCGTTTGTCTTGTTATTGAAACACCATAGTATTGTTATTAATCCTTACACAAATTTAAAAAGGAAAACAATGTTTAGTAACACTTCAAAAGCAGTGCTGGTGTTTATTTATTACCGTTTGTAATACTTCCGTAGTAGTACTGATGTGTATTGTGTGTGTGTTTTCTAATTCCTGTTTCAAATACGTGTTCACACACATATATGTTTATTGGGGAAGACAAACGCGTTGCAATTGTACGGTTTCCTCACAGCGGAACCCTGAAGTACCTCAGTATAATTTACCTCCTCAAGTTTCGGGTATAAAAGAGCTAAATTTAACGTAACAAATAAAATAAGTAAAATAAAAAGTTCCGTTTCATTGGACCTTTCCGTTTCATTTCCGGTGCCTCAGTCTTATAGACACCTTATTTTCACAGAGGAATTATAAAGCAAAGCAAAGACAGGGCATTTATTAAACCCCGGTAAGCTCCCGTGTACTGGCAGGCCATGAGATGGGCGGAATCTTGAATAAAAACGCACGTATTGATAACTTTTGTAAGTACCACATTTACTGAGAGTTCATTTGAACAATTCAATTGTGTTTTGATGCCACAAAAATTAAATACACCTTTACATAATTTTCTTGGCATCAAAACACATGACAATATATGACTGCATGATAACTCGATATCATTCTCCACAACAATTCTAAATAAAAAGCATTACAATACAGAAGGTTACAGCAAACGTAGACATTGAACAAACAGATGACCCTGAGCTAGTCCAGCGCCGCTTGCGCCTAAGCCCCCGCTGGTTTAAAGACAAGTACAGTTCAGCCGGGCGCTAGTGATAGATCACCCGCCGCCGGCAGCCGGTGTAAAATCTGCATCTACTTACACCGGAGCCTGGATTTGCACTACACTTTATTTACGCCGCTCTTATAAATCGCCACCATCATACTCTCACGCCGTCCAATTATGTGAAGCAGAGGATTATTGCATACTTTTTGTTACGGCTCTTTAGCAAGCTTGGAGTTCGCTCGAGCAAATAGGAACAGGTTTAACACAGGCTTATTTATATTTTGTTTTTTTTTTTAAGGAATTTGTTTATAACACTTATTTGTTTAAATTTCTCGCACACAATGAGGTGCAAAGGTGGCGTAATGATTTTTCTTCTTAATACCAATGCCTAATATTTACAATTGAAAAGAAAAACATACTCTTTAATGATTTTAGTATGTAAATCTTTACGTACTAAAATCACATAAGAGGAGACTCTAGTACCGAGAAATTTGGAAAATAGGTACTTGAAGAAACTATTGCCGTCGCGCTGCTTCCAACCTCTCCCAGTAAAGAGCGAAAAGGACAGTTGCAGCTCAGGCTGATTTTACCTACAAACACTTTGACCAAAAGACATTTCGTATACCGCTGTTTTCTTTTTCATAACACGACAGATCTCAATTATTTATATATAAAAATTTAGAGCAAAAGTATACCTATGCTTCTATTATTTTCTTTTTTGTCAAAAACTTATCACGTTTGTCTAATAGTCATCTGAACATCACGGTAAGGCCGCTGCCTCGAATCTTGCGGGCAGCGAGGTGGCGGCGGCGGCGGCGCGGGAGCCGGGCGGGCATCGAAGACCCGTTCTCGAAACTAGCGGGTAGATCGCGCGTCACTATAGCCGCGTAGTATTGTGTTCACGATTGTGTCGACGAGATATTTGTTTTTATTCGCGAAAGAAATGTCTGAACAATGGCGGCAATATCTTTTTGATTCAAATTTATTCCTAACGCTCGATCACCGCTCGCTGCCCGCCCGCTGCCTGCAAGATTCGAGCGCGAAAAGTACACCGCTTGCTGCCCGCCGCCGCCCCGCTCCCGCGCCACTGTTTTCGAGAACCAGTCCGTTTGATTGTATACATAAGATTCTGCCGCTCACTCGCCGCCATCGCCGCCGCCCCGCTGCCCGCAAGATTCGAAGCTGCGGCCTAAAAGTGGGTTATTTTTCGTGATGTTAAAGTACATATTATATTTCTTAGTTTCGGAAAATTCAAATGATAGGGGCGCGTATAATCACGGTGTAAAATGGTAGAAAAAAAAAAGAATTGCTCTAAAAGCATTATCCACGAAGAAAACAGCGGAATATGTTTGTATAGAGAAAGCACCACTAGAGTTCCCTCTTAAGCGTTTGTTTTTTTTTTGAGAGAGATCGGCTTTACTTTTCCGGCTACTCTAAGAAGAACCGCTGAAACGATTCCAATGGTAACAGTTTCCAGTGAAACTCCAGACATAATCTTGCTCCTGTAATTAATTATCTGTGGCTCGATATATGAGATTAGTCTATGAAATGGTCTTTTGAGAAAATAATCCAACAGATCTCTACTGTCAGTTATATAGATTACTAGCTTTCCGCCCGCGGCTTCGCCCGTGTGGAGTTCGGTTATATCGCGCTTTTCAGATTTCCCTCGGGAATACCAAAATTTTCCGAAGTAAAATGTTGCCTATGTTCTTTCTCAGGGTCTAAAGATTGTCTGTGCCAAATTTCATCGAAATCGGTTGAGAGGTTTAAGCGGGAAAACGTAACAGACAGACAGAGTTACTTTCGCATTTATAATACTAGCTTTCCGCCCGCGGCTTCGCCCGCGTGGAGTTCGGTTATATCGCGCTTTTTAGATTTCCCTCGGGAACATCAATTTTTTCCGGGATAGAAGATAGCCTATGTTCTTTCTCAGGGTCTAAAGATTGTCTGTGCCAAATTTCATCAAAATCGGTTGAGAGGTTTATGCGGGAAAGCGTAACAGACAGACAGACAGACAGAGTTACTTTCGCATTTATAATATTAGTATGGATTAGTATGGATGGTATTTATTTATCTCTAGTGATCCATAGTAAAGTTGACTAAACGGCAAGTTAAATGAAATCGGTTACTTATATTGTTTCCGATAAATTACTACACTATGAGCTTTGTAATGTCTTAAACGTATTCACAAGGATAGGTACCCAGACCCACATTGTGATTTCGAGCTCGCCTGTTAAGCTGATGATCTTACATTGAAGAATTTCTAGTGGGCGTTTTCCAGTGGTGCAAAACATTAAACAAATCATAAATATTATGTGCTTTGTATACCTGATAATTATAACAACCTACCATCACAGTGCGCGGGTGACATCAGACCTACCATACCACCGTTGTTCTGATCGTATCAGAACGCTAATTGTCGTAATTTAAAACGTTCAAAATCTAGTCGCAGTCTCATGTTGACGACAAACAAATGTCAAGAACTTGTCAATATGTTGGGAAATGAGACATATTTTATGACAGATCGGACTGAGAGATCAGAGAGAGGTCAGACTTGGTCAGACTTTGAACATTCGTAACGTTAGTAGAATTAGCCCTCTGGTCTTCTGTTGCAACAAGCGATATTATTAGCAGAATTAGGTATAGCAAACACCTCCAGGAGTTGGTAATAGAAATAAAATGCTAACTATATCATAGTGTTGCGGATTACCGTCAGAGCCATTTGTTAATGTCAGAACTATTCCCTCTTATTACTTGACAAGGATAAGTGGAGAATATTAAACTACATCATAGCATTTATACAATATGTAAAGAAAACCCTGTCCGACCCATAAGGATAACAAAGGTTAGGTAAACACATGACCAAATATAATTTAAAATTTTACGTTATCATCATAGTAACAATACTAATCAATTTTAAAATAATCTTTTTCTCCCGCGAATTAATTCCAATTTCCCCGAAATTTGGTAATTTAAAAAAAAAATATAACACCATTTTGAGGGTACGCTTATGCGATTCGACCACGCGTCGCGTACCTTGCCCCCCCGTCGCCCGCGGAAGGGTGTCCTACCGCACATGTATTAAGTTACCTCTTTTTGCAAAATAATATGTTTTTTTTAGGGGGAATTTTTTTTTTAAACTTTAGTCCGGCTTTGTCGGCATTAGTAGAATCAGTTATCGATTCCTAACAATACCTTCACGGATCGGACAGGGTTTTCTTTGCATGTTGTATTTTATTAAAACTGTGAGAGAGCCCGCATGTTTCTGTATGGAAGTAGGAACGGCCGGCGCGCTATGTGCGGCAATCGGTTATATTAAGAGCCCTGCCAGCAATTCAGAGACAGAATTCGTCTTTTTAGGGCTTCGTTGTTCAAGTCCAGAACCTTTTTATATTCGCCTCTCCTATCCAGCCGACCGTTCTCGGCTTACCTTCTTCAGCGGTTAGTGTTAGAAACATGAAACTTTTCATGGATATGTCGACAAAAGACAATACGACGTCGATAATGTGCTAAATTAAAAACATGAATACAGATTTTTTTATACCTCCCCTACACATGAAGTGTTTTTTTCTCGCGTCTACCCTATGTAGTGTGTCGTATCATTAAACAGCTCATTTTAAAACATTAAGAGATTGCTGGGACTATCTCTTGATTAGGAACATGATCAACCAGATCCCTAGTAAGTAAAAACGAGATAATAAATACGACAGAAAGCACTCAAATCAGTCACAATCCGCTCCAACACGCAGCTCCACAGAGCATCGTTCAACCGTAGCTTAACCGGACACCTACAACAGTATAACTTGCTCAATACTCTAATCAATCATTCATAGCACCTCGTTACTTCACCGCGCCTCATTAAATCCTATCAATCATTGCGTCACTCTCTATCATAGGACATTAGAGCAAGATGGAAGACAAAGCGTGTATTGGGTTTAAACACGGTTAGCGGTCTGGTAGGGAATTAAACGGTGCATTTGGTAGATAAATGCTCCCCTGCATTTGTGCGGCAGTGCGGCGCGCGGAGTTGTGCGGCCACTCCCAGAGATGGCGCTGATTCCACTCATTAATCATTACGTGAACGTGTGACGTCACCGAGTAATGCGGAGACCACTTGGTCCTATTCAAGAGGTGGTGCAGAAGACTCATTTCTGACATCGATTCAAATGAATAACCAAAACCATTCATCACAGACACTAACTTCTTATTTATTTATTTTAGAAAACAAAATAACAAAATCATAATTTATTAGTGTGTTAGTGACTAAAACATATAAACATATAAAATATGTTAGGCTTAGTACCTATATCTAACTAATACCTACAGCTGATTGGTTGAACTTACCAATCATCAGCAAGTTCTTAAAATCTGGAATAGAGTTCAGAAAAGCAACAACTTTCTGTTTAAAAATTATTAAAAGTAGCCACAAACGTGATAGAAAACTGTACGATCGGCACCCTGGCCAATCAACCAAAAAACCAAAAGCTCTGCAGTCACTAAATAACTGGCCACGGTTTTTATTTCAAAAAATAAGACAAGGGTAGTTAGCCTTCTCTCCTTTCTTCTTTCTGGCCACCTCACACGTACTATATTCTGGTTTTATGCATATACGTACACTATATTGGCGATACATAATGAGATTCGATTTCAGGTCGCTCCAAATTAACGAGAGCGAATTAATGGCCAGAGTAAATGAAGGACAAAAAATTGATGCATTTACTCCTGCCATTACTTTGTTTAACTTACTTATTTATATTTAACGATGCGCATAAATATAATATAACGTAACGACTGCATTCTTTGAAAGATATCTTTTAAAACATAATTTCGCTGATGACGATTTTAGTTCATCTTATCCGGGAGTCAGACGCAACACTGCAACACCTCGAATTACTGCAACAACTAAAACCGTCGATTCAACTAAAACTAAACTCACCGTGAGAACTTATAAGTTTTCACGTTAAGTTTCTTACGGAATAGATGATATGTCGTGCAAAACGATATCATTTTAATAAAAGTTGCTCATTTGATTTATGTAGTAGTGGGGTTAACGCTGTCGCAATCTATTTATCAAATGACGCCAAAAAGTGAACGATGTAGTTTTATTGTTTTTGGAACGAGTAGATGCAGAACCGTTATAAGTCACAACATAAACCTTGTCTTATTCAAACTGAATGAGATACGCATACGTTTTATTTGTCAGTACGGTACCAGCATAGATTTAGTCCAGTCTCACTATCTGGGACATTAAGAGAGAGTTGTTGTTTCGAGAAGGCAAGTTATCCTCCCTGAGTGCTACCCGCTTTAGGCACCAACCGACAAATGAATGGACATGCATGTAAATACAAAGTGTTTGGCTTCTACCAAGATTATCCGCTGAAACATTTAATCATCCTTGAATTCGAGTTGTATTTGAGCACTCAAAATAAAACCGGTTAGAAAATAAAGTATTATTTCAAGAAAGGGAAAAAATTGGGAAGTGCACAGGACCTTGATACTGATACAAATAAATATAGGTTTAAAGTACTTCATTCTTCAAAAGACAAAAGGGCCACTTATATGTATGAGAATTTCGAGGCATGAAGAACAGGGTGTAAAGTTCACTCCTCATCCATAGAGGCGGGAGGATCCTCCGACCAGACGGGTGTTATGTCTTGCGGGCACTAGCCCATTGCGTGTAGCATTGAGCAGTATTAGTACCGCTACAAGAATGTGAGACAGTTCTCTGTAAGAAACAAAATTAAAAAAGAAAAATGTAATTAACTTAGTTCTGGCTCAGGTCACAGATACAATACAATCCCCTTTATTCACAAACGTAGCTTAAAGTTAACTAGTGGTTAGCGATTGTTTAATCGTACATCTTAGACGTCTGCACGTCACTTAACTTTAATCTTCGTTTATGAATAAACCCCATAAACACTCAAATGTTTATTCTAAAACGATGATTAAAGTTATGTGACGTTAAAATCTCAAAAATGTATGCTTAAAGAATTTCAGAGGTCCAAAAGTAAAAAAGGCGTCCCTCCCCCTCTAATTTTTGAACCATAAGTTTAAAAGTATAAAAAAACTGTACTTTTGGCTACTTCGCGTTGTTAAGATTTTTTGATAACATCGAAACGGGTTTGAGCTACAGAATATATGGAATCTATAACTTTAGTAATCATCGTTTTTTGTGGGCCCGTTTTTAGAATTCCGTACTTAGTAGGTATGTCAACTCAATGTAACAATCAGTCCATGTTTTCTGTTCTTTAGTGGGGACACTTATTGTGACGAACAGAACAGGAAACTACGGAAGCCTACACTTAGCGTGTCCGGACATGCTCTTGGTCAGTTTTTAGTGAGTACTTTCAATACTGTCATTTCGTAGTTTTGTTTTTACAACCACAACTTTTACAACAACAAAAATAATTTTGTTTTACGCTAATTGATTTTTCACAATGTTTTCAAATCACAGTGAATACGGTAGAACAGCATAAACGACGCTTGCGCCTGGTGCGCCTGCTGCGAGCTGGGTGAGTGAACGAGTGACTGGACACCGGACAATTGACACCGGGCGCCCGGTTCCTCGCTTGGTCGTGACCAATCCAGACACAATTAGTTTGGAACAATAAATTAAGCATAATTAATTGAAATTTGAGGTGTCGGGGACTGAGGTATGTTCTAATGGATAACCTGTCCCAGGCTAAAACTAAAATACAAATAAATCGATATGTTAACAGATAATTGTAATAACAATATTTATGTAAAATGAAGGAACTCGTTCTCTCGTTTGGTTGGAATAAGCATTTATTTTTAAAATCTGGATTTTGTGTATCTAGAACCAATACCGTTATACAATCCATTTAAATGTTTCTAATACTTTCTATGAAGTAACCATTTTCATAAATATATATTTTATACTTTACTAGCTTTCCGCCCGCGGCTTCGCCCGCGTGGAGTTCGGTTTTATCGCGCTTTTTAGATTTCTCAGTGTTTCTCTACTATATTATGCATTTATTATACATACAAACCTTCCTTAAGAATCACTCTATCTATTAAAAAAAAACCGCGTCAAAATCCGTTGCGTAGTTTTAAAGATCTAAGCATACATACGGACATACAGCGAAAGCGACTTTGTTTTATACTATGTATTGATGGATATTACATTTCGGTCATTTATGTATTATACAATACACTATTGCTGTCACTTTCTAAAGAGTAAGAGATATGCCGCAAAAGACATCAACGCGTGTCGTAGTATATATCTGTGTGTGTAAATATAACATCAGAAAATCAATTTAATTATGATTATATAATTATTAACTCACAGATGACCATCTTTCCGGAAACTCGAAGTCCGGCTGCTTTTACAACATCAGCGTTATGTGGAAATAAATAATACTATAAAGATCCCCTGCAATTTTACGTGCGGTGGGTTCGGTGGCCGGATATATGATACACAGAATTAATGCAAAACGAATGTAGAATTTCTTGAAATTGTCTTGTCTGTTTCAGGCTAAAACCAATTAATATCCATTTCTTTCTGAATATCGGAAGTCATTAATTACAATATAATTAAGTTCGATGTTTTCCTCGTTAACTGGGTAACATACTAACATAAAATGTTTCGATTTCAATGTCCAAGTATTGTATGATCAACCAGATTGACAATAGAAAGAACCCGTTCCCTAATCACGTAACATACTATTAGTATTAATAGTGACAGCCTCCGTGGCGTAGCGGTAGCGGACGCGGCCGCTGCGCAAGGTGGCGCGGGTTCGATCCCCGCACAGTGCAAGTATTTGTATGCATGAATATGAATATTTGGACTGGTCTGGTCGTGCCTCGGAAAGCACGTTAAGCCGTTGGTCCCGGTTGCCATACGAACATCTAGTGGCAGTCGTTAAAGGGTTGTTAATGGAGCCCTCAAAAAGTCCAACAATTGGTCAGCTGCAATGCTTCGATGTCGCCTTCGGGTTGTGGAGGTCAGACGGCAGTCGCTTCACGGAAAATGTCGAAGTTTAGCCATATCAGCAGTTAGACTGGTAAAAGCGGACCTCAGACTCCAAACCTGAAAAAGCTTCGGATGCGACTGGGATTAACGCTGGGATGATGATGATACTATTACTATTAATTGGAATCATTTTGAAGCATATTGCGAATCCATTGCTCTATGTGCTCTAAAAATGTGTCAGCTCAACAATTTAAATGCAATGAATGTTGTTGAACTGTGAAAATGAAACCCATTGTTACTGATAGTGTGTCACGTAATCACCGTGCTGGCCCTCGCCCTCTCCGTCTCCCATTCTTATATGACGTCAGAGTTTCTTCATACGTACAAGACCAAGCTGCAGAAATGACTTAGAGACCTGTTATTGGCTGTAACACTTTGTCTTAAATGTCCTAAAGATAACAAAATACTACGACTAATAAGAGAACGTAAACATCGCGCGACATTCTTCCCCGGCCGAGACAACGACAAATGTCATAATATTTAGTGACGCCGCTCTTAGTAAACATGCGGAAATGAACACGTGCGTACACGCAGCGTCTTCTACATAAGTCTGAGCTAGTTCTTCAAACATACTTGAGTGTCTTCAAGGCTAGAGTGAATAGGTTCTTAATAAACTAGTGCGCTTTACCATCAACGATTGCGTCACTGCTTACCATCAGGCGGGATTGCGGTCAAGCGCTAGTTTATAATTTGTATAAAAAAAAAAATATATCGGGGCAAGATCGCATCACATTCAATTACCCACAAAACTTGACCAATATATTTATTGGTTACGTTTAAGTAATCCGTGATTTAAATGCTACTTACTACCTTTTCTATTGGAAGATCAGTTGATCTCGAATTTAATTCTATAGACAATGAAAATAAAAAATCAAAATCAAAAGTCATTTATTCAAACTAGGCTGAGAATCAGCACTTTTTGAACGTCAATATTACATAAGACAGTCCCCCAAAACGTCCACCCATCGACACTTCCTAAGTGCTTTCGCTGGGAAGAAGAAGTGGCGGAAGAAACTCCCCAGCAGCACAGCTGTCTGTTCATTTAGACAAAACACAATAGTTTATACAATATTATGTAGGTATAAAAAATATACAAATATGCCGCCAGCTAGCCACGCCAAAATACCAGAAAAGCAAAACAAAAAATAAAATATCACCGAAATGTAAAAAATAAAAACTTATTACATGCCTAATATGCCCCTGGCATAAAGGGCGTGACAGCTCACATATTTGTGCATTGTAAAAAGCAAATTATATGAACTCATATAATATTAGCAATACTTAGCAAGCCTTCGACAAACTTACAGAACTGTGGTGAATAAAGAAACGTAAGCTCAGCATTTGTAAGCGGACAGCGAAACTACTGACAGGCTGCAAGTGAGCTTCAAGCCGTACAATGCTCATGTTATTTTGAGGGCGGTAGATACATGAAACGCAGCATCTCCTTCCAAAATATGCTCCCGTATGTCTTCACATTCGCGGAGAGCGCCGAGATATGTTAAGCAATCAAGCGACGCTAAGCATCCGCGACGCGACACGACACGACAGCGAAACGACTGCGGCACGACTCAGCCCCATTTGTAAGCACACACTGCTCTATTAACTTTTCGCTATTTCTTCGTATTTTTGTGTTCATTACTCTGTTTTATCTCGAGGTTCTCAAACGGGGACAGCAAACTGCTCTTAAAATGATAGGTCGCCGCCGTTCGCAGTTATTTATGGGAAGCAAGTGGAGCTTGGTGAGCAGAGTACTTAGTTGTGACGAAGAAATCTTTAATTAGATCACGTTGGTCGGCGGCTGTTTAAATTATTCAGGACAGTTCGAGGTTTTAAATTAAATTATCTAGAGGACATCAACCTCAGCAGCATGTACCTAATTGATCGAATCGTTTGCTTACTGTCACAATCACAATCTTTAGAATATTATCTCAGTTACTGAAAATATATATATGTACCGCTAGAATTCTAAAGGCAATGATTGGTTCACTCACGCTGTCCATTCAATATCACCACCATACATAATCGCCACTCGAGAACCCGTCGGCCTCATCGGGCATCGGTCCTACGGGCAATGTGCCCGGCCCACTGTGTTGCAATTCTTCGGGCTATCTGTGTAAATTCAAAATCAATAGTCAACACCTTCACCGCATTGGCAGCAATGCGGAGCCACAAATGAATCAGCACTTTTAAAGATCAAAAGGAAAAAATACAGTCCCAAAATATAGTTTAAAAAACTAAAAAAAAAACATGCTTTCAGAAAAATATCAATATTATTTTCGACTTTTTAGTGCGATATTCTTTTAAAAAGAAACGAACGAACGTATTGAAAACGGTGGGACATTTTACAGTAATGAGCCGCTTACTAGTAGTCCAAAGAGTTAGAGACGGACAAACAAACAAACAAACAAACAAACAAGCAAGCAAATATACAAGTGAAGCTAATAAAAGCATGTAAAAGCAACCTCCCTATACCAGTGGCTTAAAAAAGCCACCAACAGCATAATTGCCTGTTCAGTTAGAAAATATTTCATACATGCAAGTCTCAATCAGGTATAGCTCTCTTTATCTGTTACGTAATAATATATTAAGTTATTTAACACACATGCTGCATGCGTTAAAACTCTGTGCAGTTACAAGATAAGTTCTTAGTTCAGTTTTATGCAGCTCTAATATTAGATCTTAAAGTCAGTTAAATGTTGGTTCAGCGGAGTTCTCAATTATGTACAAGTATTTCACATCGCAGGTTAGAGAACAATATAAAACTGCACCTAAAATGCTTGAAACGGTTACATACGTACGTACGCTCAGCATGAAAAACTGGCGATCACATTACGAATACCAGCTTCAGACTTATTAATACAGACAATACAACTCTTAGCTCGGAGAAATAAGGTTTCAAATTGAGTCTATGAGTAGTATTTAAAGTTTGTCAAGTATTTAGAGTGCATTACACATTCCCGGAGTTAAGTTAGAGTTGTGTGACGGGATCAGAATGTTAAAACATCTAGTAAGGAGCGGTAAGGCTGCAAATACACACATCAAAAGTGTCTAGGGATCAACATATATTTTTGCAATAACTTTTCTCCTGATTGATATTAATTAAAATTTTCTTTAAGGATTCATCAAATAAAGTGTTTTCGTTTGTCACAGTAACGATAAACCAAGTCACCTTTGCATTAATAAAGAAATTTGCCATTTTCCTAATAAAGGGATATTTGACATTTGAACCACTAACACAAAAGTTCGAAAAAAAGACTGAAATAACAGTTTTCTCTAAAATTTTATTGGGTAACTTAAACAATTAATAATCCGTGTTTCTACCGCGAACACTAACAACACAAGAACATCGGTTTGGCATACTCAAAATGAGTTCATCCAAATCACGCTGTGGAATGGCCGCCCATGTTCGTTGCAACAACAAAAAAAGGTCTTCTTGCGACTGGATACCCTCCATATTCGGCAGAGCTCTTCTCTGTAGCATATCCCATGCATGCTCAATCGGGTTCAAGTCTGGCGACTGAGCAGGCCAGGGCAGGACATTGATGTTAGCTGCGGCGAGAGTCTGTCTTACAACTCTTGCGGTGTGCGGTCGTGCATTATCATGCATTAACTGAAATAAGGGACCGATTTGCACTTGTAGAGGAACGATGACGTCTGATACAATCGTTTCAGCATAAATTTGAGCGTTGAGGTTGCCTCTGATCCAAATCAACTCAGTTCTTCCGCCGATCCAAATACCCGCCCATACCATGATGGTTCCACCACTATAAGGATGGACTTCCTGGCAGGATTTTAATCGCTGTTGGCGTCCAGGGGTTCTCCAGTGTCGTATACGTCTTGTATCCGGTCTCATACCAAAACGAGACTCATCAGAAAAGCACACGAAACGCCATTGTTCTTCTGCCCAATTTCTGTGTTCAAGAGCCCATTGATATCGAATCCTACGATTGTGCATTGCTATAGGTGGTACCCGTAGCGGTCTTCGGGAATGAAGGTTCACTTCATGCAAGCGGTTTCTGACTGTTTGGTCGCTAATTAAGTTCCCTGAAGAGTGATGAAGCCTCACGGCTAACATCATGGCGGTTATTGTTGGAGCTCTTCGAGTTAAGATTTGAATGTATCGGTCTTGTCTCCGTGTGGTGCAGCGATACCGTCCTCCATGGCGCTCAGCCACGGTACCAGTGCTTCGGTAACGTGTCCAAAGTCGACTGATAACACTCTGACTTGTATTCAGAGCTAAAGCCACAGTACGTTGCCGGGAACCAGCTTCTATCATTCCCACGGCTCTGAGCATTTCTTCCCTGCTTAAATGACGTCGCCGCTCCATAATAACGTTGGTTTTAATCAGTAGTAGGGAAACAGTAGCACTAATAATGTCTTCAATGCGTTGTATGTTTTTATAGGGAAAATATTGACAGCTGATTTTCATCTTTTACTCGAATTTGATTCACAGTTCCTGATTCAAATTATGAAATGCACCAAAAAGGATCCATATAAATTTATAAAATCATAAATTTATTACAAAGCCACATCTCAATCTCAAGAAATCCGCATAAAAATGCTTGATCCCTAGACACTTTTGATGTGTGTATATGTACATGCACTTTTATACCTGACTGAGGAGCTGTGCTCAAACTATTGCGTTTGCACACTATTTCAACCTTCGGGGGTTTCGTCTCGCATATAGTTATAATCCTCTTATGTGTTTTTACTCTAAACATAGCGTATGTTTCTTATTTTTTTGATACTGTTGCTTTGGTACAGTGCTGAGCGCGTTTGTTAAGCGGAAATAATGAGTATGATTCGAAGGTAGAATAATATAAGTAGTCCATTGGGCGTTTCAGTACGAGGCAGTTTGGATTTCTATAATTTAGGATCATAAATAACTATCCTAACTTATCTTAATTCCGAATGTGGCTAAGTTCCAGAGGCCTTCGTTTCAATGTCGTTTCCATGTGGTTGTGTTATAAGAGCTGTTGTAATTACGGCCAAAACAACCTGTAACCTGTCGGAGATGACTATTTGTTGAATTATATGTTATATGTGATTTTCATATTCATCATTACTTGGATCGTACAAGCGGCATCCGTATCAAGCAAGTGAGCAGTCTGACAATATTTATTCAATTTTATCTTTATTTAATTTTTTTTACTCACACCGATATGAACGTATTCAAAAGATATTGACACTAAAAACTATCCCCAAAAACTATACCCAGAGGTCAATAATGTTACAAGGCGTACTGTACAATGTAGGCTTACTATAAGAGCTCCTCTGCATAGACAGCATAGGAAGGGTCCTTCGAGGAATGACTGCCGTGATGTATGTTATTATCAAAAAGACACTTTTACACATAAACATAGAATTATGTTTTAAGAATAGAATTGCTTGGTGAACTCATTTAGCTACTAATCTTATCAACAGCTCTTGCGGTAACCTGAAAAGCGAACAAGATATTATGTTTGACCAACACAGATCAAATAAGTTGTTCAGATTTTATGAAGTCGGTCAGTACTTTACATAACAACAACACCTGTGTGTCAACAATGTTGGTTAGTGCTGCGACAGCACGCGTCAGCCGACCCCGGGACACGGGACACAGCCTGAGATCTGCTGATATATTAAATATTGAAAGCCAATATGTTTTCCCGCGCCCATGACCAACCGGTAATGTACCGGTCACATATGTACACAGTACAAAAAATGGACTGGATGGAATGTATTTAGATTGACTGCACAAATTGCTCGATTTATTTTTAGTGGCTTTTCTTTTGTTTTATTGACAAACATAATTTGATTTCTGGACACAACATACATATACAATCTTCGGCTTGTTTATAAACCACAGTTTGTTCAATTTAACTAAAAATATTTTACTGAATTTTTGTTTATTACTTCAATAAATATGCACATCAAAACTAAAATATTAAATAATATAAATACAGCATTCTACTTAAAATCCTTATAAAATACATTTGTTTTATTTAATGAAAAAATAACTATCAAATAATAAGTAGGTTCTAATAATTATACTCAATACTATTTAATGGACATTATTATACATAAACTTACCTCTGTAGTCACTCTATCTATTGGAACTTTATAAAACACGGCAGTAACGCCAGTAGCCTGTGCCGAGTCTCCACACCCACAACAAATGACTCGAGCCGGGAGCTGTAGCCACTGCTTAATAAACCACTAAATACAGTAAGAGCACAATCAGTAATTCATTGGGTGTATTGCAGCGTTGGGTGAAGCGCGCTAGGAATTCCGGGCAGCCCGGGATTGCGACGGGACGTATTTTCCCGGCGTGTTTGCTATTGTGGAATCCGAAGCACGCAGCCGCGGATTTTGACTTGTACCGTGCAGTACGACTGCTTCTGTGAAAGATGTTGGTTTTTTAAAATTTAAGAGGGTTTTGTTCAAAGGGCTTCTGACAGCTATCTCTTGAGCTACTTCTGCTTTCGCTTTTATAAGTCATATTTTAGTTCGAGCTGGCGAGATTATGTGAGCTGTTTGCTTTCTAAGAATGTAATATAAGTTATACTAGCGACCCGTCAATGCTAATACTAAAGACACCTACGGAAAAACTGTGAATTTTGTATAGTGGCTCGCCGCTCCCGCCGTCCCGGTCGGTCGGTACTGTAATATCTTCGAAAATATTAATTTTCAGCATATACTGTAACGGGCAATATATATCTGTATTAAATCAGCAATGTATTTAAGGTAAATTTGATAAATATTAATGCTGTATTGATTAAAATCGCATCGAAAATTAGCCAATATTTGTCGTATAAAGTAAATGACAAAAAAAATGTTATTGTGTGATATCCATAAAGGATATACATATACCATCGCGGACTTTTTTGTAGACCTTTTCAATATGTACAATATTTCAATAAATCTCTTAGGGTTCAACTTGCGTTTCACTGCAAACGCGGAGAAAATATTTATTTACGACATCATATTAGAAAACTCAAAAATAAAAATATTTCTCCACTATTTAATGGATGTCATTATACATATATACCTCTTTAGTCACTCTATCTATTAAAAATCTATCTATTAATCGCATCAAAATCCGTTGAATAATTTTAAAGATTAATCATACATAGTGACATAGGGAAAGAGAAAGCGACTTTGTTTTATACGACATATACAAACGAGTAGACATTTATTTGATGCAAACATGACGCATTAAAGAACTCACACAACATGAAGCAACAGATTAAAAAATATAGAAATTCACATCACAGGTTTGGTTATACTACAGCTTTTTTTTTAATACTTATATACTAGTGCTTAACTGCAATCCCGCCTGATGGTAAGCAGTGATGCAGTCGTTGATGGTAAAGCGCACTAGCTTATTAAGCCTATTCACTCAAAAAAACTGAGAGAATAGGAAGGAAGACGGCAGTTGAGCGAGGTGATGCTATGTTTAACTCAACAACACGACCAACGATGCTGCGCCAGAGGATGATCTGGAGACCCTCCACGACCAAACTCCCGACACAACAACATTTGGCGATATCGTACCCGGCACACATCGCAACACAACTGCTCAGACCCGTCCACCGTACGGCTTCACCAGACATCAACAACACGACGAATCGCTTGGCGGCAAGACTTTGTCTGGTGGGTGGTAACTTATGCCGGCGGCTGATGTTGTTGCCTACCACCGAGAAACCGAGCTGCTCACAATCTAACATAGTCGTACTATGCCGTACAGACAAATATTTGATCCTACAACCTACAAGAAGTTAAATTTCGGGAGCTAAAATGAAAAGGAATTTGGTGGAAATCGAAACACTCTTCAGTAATGCTCTTCTATTGTATAAACTTAAGGCTATTTATACTACATTATTAATATTGTGTGATCAAATGCATATTGCACACATAGAACATTGATTTATAGAATAGAATACTTTTATTTCACACAGAAGTCCATAAGGTTAGTAACAATTTTACTTAACTTCTAGTGTTAGTAGGTTTTAGACACAAATATACATAAAATTTACTTAAAACTTATACTACTCCCATGCTGCATCCACCTCTGCATCATGTGAGAATCCCACCGATCCGCGAACACACTTTATATGATTCGAATAAAATAAGCGTTACACGTAAACAAGATTGAGTGGAGTGGTATAGATGGTTTAATAATTATTAGTTTGGACCACCGCAAGCTACAAAGTAATCCACATGATTCCCACTTTGTCAATGAAATGTCGAAATTGCGAAATTTGCTGTCATATAACTACAACACAGACTGACAAAATACGCTCTGCCGCAATTTTGTTTACTTTAATTTTTACCCGTAATTTTGGTTTAAATACCAAACCACTGAACCAATTTTTATAAAACTAGTTTAAGTAGGGAAGAACAAGTGACTAATGCCATTACATTCTACGAACTTTTAAAATTCGACACTGGTCAAAGGTGGTCCATTATCAGATACTAACTGTTTCGGTAATCCAAAACGAGTGAAAATATTATTTAATCCGATAATAGTGCGACTAGCAGCTGTGCTGGGCACCTGACCATACATTAGCCCACTCAATCTCCAACTCACTCAATACTCAACCTCAATCCACTTAGTCTTAGCATCAACTACTACAAGGTCTATTTTTGCGGCTATCGGACCCCAAAAACTCAACATGTACTCGAGCCCACGATTTTTCAGGCTAAGGCCAAGGTCGCAGTATGTGACGTGGCGGATCATCGCTTTCATCTGCGCAAACGGTACATGCCCTGCACATCGATTTGATTGTTTCATCAATACCCGGCCACCGGACATAACTACGAGCAAACGACTTCGTTTTAACATGTGCGTTTCCGATAGCACCTTTGACCTACGCGCATCCGGTATTACTAACCTTAGTCCCCATAGAACACAACCGAACTCTTCATACAATTCGCGTTTTCAATTAAGATATAGTTGAAGTGAACCTCTGACGTCACTGGCCACTAGTTAGGATCGATGAGAAGAATGTCGAACTAGCGGAAGAATTAAAAAAAAAATGTTGAAGGTTCGAACTTTCGACCTACAACCTGTTAGTCTCGGCCGATAACACTAGACCACCGCAGCAGCTTTAATGCTACTCTAAATACATTAATATATGCTGGTGATCAGCCACTTTCGTCCGCGTCTCAAATCGACAGGATGTGCCTCATTATGACATTTCTGGATCAGCGTATAGACTTATGGCTCTACTACAGCGTTAGGTTCGAACTTAACTTCATTCTTAGTCCTGTCAAAACAATTAAATTACAACACTAATTAAATAAGTAAGGTAGATGGAACAGTGACCCCTTTACGATGTTGCCTGTGCAACTATTTACAAGTCCAATATAAATCATTTCTAACCAATCTTGAAAATAGGGCATTAGAAATAAGTCTAATTTATACTAAACTGAAATAATGAATTAATGTTCAAATTAATTTGATTCCATTTCAGTGTCGCGTGACGTGCCTTAGATTCGCGTCACGCGAGCCATTCATTAGATAATGAGAGTAATGATGAACTCGTCGGGGAACTAAATATAATGTTATTAACCCAATCACAACAGCTACACTGGTGTAGTCTTATGAAAAAGACTGATCAGAGTCACCCATGTTCAGTCTCACATGCACAAAGGTGGCGGGCCAAGTTTCATATGATATTTCTCTTATATACATAGGTACAGATATAATAAAATAAATTCAATATACACTTCGCTTGATCTGGTGACTAAAACTACAAATACTCAGCAGTCGCTTTTACGACCACTAGAACAATGAAGAAATACTCAGCCGTAGCACTTAGGAGCACTAGACCAATGAAGCCGCCTTCTATAAGATAACACACACCACAAGAACTAGTATCGGCGTCTAACCCGTCCTTAACGGAAGAATTTAATAACGCTCAAGCTTAACGACGACCGCCGCTAATTGTGCCGGCGCCTGCACACAGCGTGAATGGCGAGGGTCGCGCGGCTCGACGCGGGTCCCTGCGACCGCGGCACCGCGCGGGCCCGCGCTCCGCTAATTTCCCGCGTGGCCCATAAATTACGTGCACTTTGTCTCACTACTCTACGCCTCTGCGACTACCAACAGAGGACCAATTTAGGCATTGTAAAATTTTATTGTTTCAAGAAAACACAAAAATAAATAAGATTACTAGTTAAAATTTTGTGTAAAATGACGGAATGCATAAAGGTAATGTCCGCCGTTAAATGCATCACAAAATATAGTTAATTAACGTACATAAAATTTAGACAAATTATTTCTTCTTCTTCTTCCTCAGCCTATAGACGTCCACTGCTGGACAAAGGCCTCCCCCAAGGCTTTCCACGATGACCGGTCTTGTGCTGCCCGCATCCATCGGCTTCCCGCGACCTTCACCAGGTCATCGGTCCACCTTGTTGGGGGACAAATTATTTAAGTACAGTTAATTTTACGTAGATACAAATTTTAGTTTTGTATGTATATATTTTAAGTATATATTTTGGTAATAGTATGTACGTATATATAGCCTATTTAAGTATTTTTAATAGTGTTAAGAGCTATCTTTTTATTTACAATTTTTTTTTCAACTAAAAATCAAAATCAAAATCAATTTTATTTGTATAACATATGTAGTGAATACAGTTCTTAAATTTATGTTTATATGTCGCTATGTTGTGCTAATAAGCGTACAAATATACATACTTACATGCAAAACATTAAAAAAAATTTTGTCAATCATGCTAATCATGCTAAAGGCACGAAACTCTCCACAGGCGGAGGGTGGCCGTGGAGTTTCTGCAGGAGACTCGGTGGAAAGGCAGCAGATCCCGGCTTATTGGGAATGGCTAGAAGCTGATCTACACGGGTGCACCTAGTGGGAGAAATGGGGTCGCCGTGGTGTTGTCTGACGAGCTCCAGGATGACGTCTTAGAGGTGAATCGCATCAGCGATCGGCTAATGTCGGTGCGGTTGCTTGTCAATGGGGTTATAACCCACTTGATAAGTGCCTACGCACCGCAGGCCGGGTGCGGTGAAGCCGAAAGGACGCTGTTTTGGACCCAGCTCGAAGGATTGCTTCGCGGGATTCCGTTATCCCAGGGAATCGTTCTGGGTGGTGATTTGAACGGTCATGTGGGTGAGAGGTGTGGCGAGTTTGAGCGTGTTCACGGTGGCTTTGGGTACGGTAGCCGCAACGCGGAAGGCGACAGCATTCTCCGAATGTATGCGGCCGCGGACCTTGCAATCGTGAACACCTACTTCTCTAACTAGGAGGCACCACATCGGCAAAGTAGCCAACTGCAAAGTCATACCCGGTGAGAGTCTCAATGCACAACACCGTCTCCTTGTCATGGACCTCTGCGTAAAGGCCCAACGTAGACGCGTAGAGGACTGTCGGCGCCAGATCCGGTGGTGGCTGCTTGATGAAAACAGGTCCCAGGATTTTGCGTCGGTTATTGGCGACAAGTGCGTCGGTACCGACAGAGAACCTGTGCAAGGTCACTTGGACAGGATCCAGGCAGCTATTACGGGGGCGGCGCGGGTGGTACTCGGTGTCTCTAAGGGCGGCCGCAAACGTGACAAGGAAACCTAGTGGTGGGACGACACAGTCCAGAGGGAGACTAAGGTGAAGAAAGCCCTCTTCAAAACGTGGCAAGCGACCGGATCTCCTGAAGATCGCGACGCATACAAGGTTGCCAAACGTGCCACTAAAAGAGCTGTAGCCAGAGCCAGACGAGACCACTTGCAACCTCTCTACGAGAAGTTGGAATCGTCTGAGGGGCAAAAGCTCATTTACAAGTTGGCACGTTCCAGGGTCAAAAGCGGCACAGGATATATCCAAGTGCCGTTGTGTAAAAGACCCTAATGGCAACCTGCTATGCCAGGACCTCGCGGTGAAGGAGAGATGGCGCTCGTACTTTCACGAGCTGCTGAACAAGCAGCATCAAGAGGTGCAGACACCGGAACTCCCTCCGAACCTTGGACTAGTGCCTCTGATAACGCCTGAGGAAGTCCAAACGGCTCTTCATAGCATGGGGAATCGGAAAGCTGTCAGAGCTGACGGAGTCCCCATTGAGGCCTGGAAGGCGATGGGTCCTTGCGGTGTGGGCATGTTAACTAACTTTTTCAACCGCGTGCTCCTGACCGGCAAAATCCCGAGCCAATGGAGACTGAGTATCATTACTCCAGTCTTTAAAGGCAAGGGCTCGGTTCAGGAGTGTGTGTCATGTCCCACACCATGAAGATCTTTGAGAGGATCATACACTCCCGAATCCGGCAGGAGTGTGCTGTCTCGGAGTGTCAATATGGTTTTCGGCCAGGGTACGGAACCATGGACCCTATCTTCGCACTAAGGATCACCATGAAGAGATACAGATCGAAGAACACGCCTCTGCATATGCTCTTTCTAGATATGCAGAAGGCCTTCGACTGTGTCCCTCGCGGGGTGATCGCGGATCGCGGATCGCGGGGGGATGTGCCTCAATTCCGATTCCGTTGTTAGGACCGCTGTGGGCGACACTAAACCCTTCCCCATCACCGTCGGAGTCCACCAGGGATCCGTCCTTAGTCCGTTTCTGTTCAGCGTGATATTAGACGTCTTGTCGGACAGCATCAAGGACTTACATGAGCAGCCTACCTGGCTACTCATGTATGCTGACGATATCGCGCCGGCAGACGCGGACAGGGAACGGTTGGTGCGGCGTGTGAATGCGTGGAAGGACTCGCTTAAGAACAGAGGTCTGAAACTCAACGTGGCGAAGACCGTGTACTTGGGCAGCAACACGACAGACCCCATGTCTGTGCGCATAGGCGGAGACATGGTCGAGTGCACGGACCAGTTTAAATACTTGGGGTCTGTGCTTCACGCGTCCGGCGACATTGATTGCGACGTCAGGGCACGTATTTCCGCAGCTTGGGCGAAATGGCGTGAGGTGACAGGTGTCATTTGTGACCCCAAATTGCCGGTTAAGCTTAAGGGGCAGGTCTATAAAACCATCATTAGACCTGTTCTCCTGTATGGCAGTGAGGCGTGGCCTGTGCTTGAGCGACACAAGCAGGAGCTGCGTGTCATGGAGATGAATATGCTGCGGTGGATGTGTGGAGTTACGCGGAAAGACCGCATCAGGAACGCCCGCATCCGGGGCAGCCTTCGTGTCCGTGACATTGCAGACAAACTGCAGGAGGGTCGCCTACGCTGGTACGGCCACGTCTTACGCAAATCGGCATGTTACGTGGGTAACAAATGTCTTGCCATGGCGCCTCCGCCGCACTATGGGAAAATCGCGTATGTTTCGTCTCAAAACTCCGTATCTCAGTTATTTCAAAACTAAATGATCTGTAATTTTGCATACATATACGTGAATGTATAAGGTTTAAAAGAAAAAATAATAATTTTGAAAATTATGTTTATTAATTTATTTAAAAAATAAAAAAAAAACATGCATTTATAAGAAAATATACTTTTTTTTAAATTTACTTACATAAAATAGAATTAAATATCGTTGTATAAACAGTGTCTAACGAGAAAAAAATAATGTACAAAATTCAACAATCTCCTACAGATTTTCGTTGACAGCAAGAAGGGACTTGGCTTCATCGAAAAGTTCTTTCGATATTGTTTCTGAGGTATTTCTCAAACTTGATATATATGGATCAGAAGTGTACAATAAGGTATGGAACACGTCTGTATTGGTAGCCGCTCTTGAACATTTTCTAGAATGATGAAGTCTAAACTTTTTGTAATCCTTGTTGCGGGATTCTTGAGCGTCTTCGGACAATTGTCCGATAGGTAATATAGCATAGTACTCAATGATTTTTCTCCGTGAATAAGTATTTTATGTACGGAGGAAGGCATATAATACCAATTATAATTATTTACGTACAGTTGGGCGGTACTATATGCGTATTCACCGAACTTTTTTGAATCAATAGCCATTCCAGATGACATAGTTTGTAGTATAATGTACATTCGTTTTATAAGTTCTACGTCTACACCTGTAATGTCTGCAGAGCAAGAGTAATTCTGAAAAAATCTCCGAGCTGTGTTGCCGTCATTACTATTTCCAGTGCCTTGTCGAGGTTTATCGATATGCAGTCCCATTTCCTCCCTAAACCGCTTTTGTACCAGTTTTTTCTTTTCGTCTTTGTTTTTTTTATTTTCTGGTGTAGTGGCTGACCACTTTTGGAAAGACAAGTTATAGGAAATGTGTAAAATCATCTCCATACTTCTAATCCAAGCGTGTAGTGTTGACAGTCCATATTGAAATGAACTTTCATTCACATCTCGTGTCCTAACTGCCTCTAAGTTATTCATTTGCCGAGGAGTAGCACCACAAATTTTACAAGAAGCGCTCGAAGGAGTTTCAGTTAAAACTTGTGCTACTTTACCATCAATCATGGTTAAAAATAGGTTATGAGTAATTTCAATTACTTCACCATTCTTATTTATCATGGAAGGAGACAGGTTTTCAGTTTGATTTTTGATATCAGCCACAACAGAAGCGGTTTTTTCAGGAGTTTCTTTGGCAAATTCTATCAATATAGGTCTGCAATATCTTACGGATGAGCAAGTTTCATTTTTCCAAATAACAATATTAGTTGTCTCATCTATGAGTTTAATGAGTGCAAGTGAAGCAATAAAAAGGTTCGCATCTGATGTGAAATCGCTTTCTTCGGGCAAAACTTGCTTGTATTCACTTTGCCCTGATGACCCGTCACAACCCCATTTGCAGAATAGTTTCAACTGTCTTAAACCGTTTTTGTAAACTGAACCAATTAGTAATATACGTGCCACAGTATGATCCAATAAGTCTTGCAGATTGACTTTTGCACTTATGTTAGTAATGGTTATGCTCGAATCTGGTGGGTAACACATCTTCTTCGCTTCGGCTAAAGTTGGATAAGAAGGAAACACTGAGCAGTTTTTGTCCGCCAAACAAATACGAAGTTTCCCATACTGTTCTTTGTTAAGGTCTAAGTCAATAAATATCCGCAGTGCTTCTTCCTTTGTAAAAGGTATAACATCTTCAGGGTTCTCAGTTATGAATTTAAGAAACTTTTTCTTATCATTTTTTGACGCAGTTCGTATAATATTAACAATTGTGGCCTCCTCCGTCTCACCCATAGACCGCAACTCCTGAGTATATGCATTGAGCACACAGTCCAGTCCGTACTCTTGTATTAATTGCATGTTTGTTCGTTTCTTTGTTTTTTCTGAAGATGCCTAGTATGGTTTCGATGGTCTGCCACCTGCACTGCTTCCAGACGTATTAGGGTCATTAACTGTGACTCGACACTCCAGTGGAACACGAAATTCACCATTTAACCAGTCGACGTTATTACTTTCAAAGCGTTCTCTTTTCCGGGATGCATTTCTCCAGCGTTCGTTACATTTAGATACCAAGTTTCTTTGAATGTAGGAGACCACAGTATTCATATCCTCTGGTGACAAATTGAAATTTTCTTGCAAGTAGTTTTCTATATTATTCCCATTTCTCAACAAATTGCACAACTCTCGTTTACTACAAACAAATTCACCCATTATTTTCAAATCAGATAACTTCTGTGAATATTTGAAAATAGGTATTAACTGCTTTTTTAAGGCAACTGAATTTCTGATGAACAACTGTGGATGTTTCAGGGTTCGCCTTTCTTTTATAGGCCAATGAATTAGTGCTATGTGCAAAAAGATAAGAAACTAATATTTGCACTCTTCCCATAACCAACCTGTTTTTAATTTGACCCTAATTGATATAGTGACCATATTTTATCAAATATGGTGGTCAAAACTATATCAAAACCACAAATAACTATAAATATTAATGACCATTTTATCAATTTGACCTTAATAGATAACAGATGATTATGTGAGCAGTAAAAAGATATTGGAAAAAAATTATCTCGCGATATGTTTTGGTACCGTGTCAGAAAAGGCGCAAGTATGCGCAACTTTTTTTTTTCTCCTTGTGTAAACTAATGTATAAAGATCGTAATACAACAAATATCTCGACAGCGGCAAACAGCGGTAAACGGGTAAGTCTCGTTAAAAAAAAGTAACCTGAAAATTATACCATCTTAAACTACATTGGTTAATTTTAATTTATTTATTTATTATATATAATATTATTTAAGAAACGTTATGAGGAGATTATAAGCATTTCAAAAATGTATAATACTTATACATTTATAAGAAAAACTTTCGAGTAATGTCTCGTTGAATTGTAGTAATGTATTGTGCCAAAATCACATCATTGAACATGAGTTAGCTTTGATGCCTTTTTATATACATTATGGTTAGCAAAAAATAATTAAAAAAATATAGAAAAGAAAGCTTATTTATAAGACTAAATTAATTAATTAGTTCTACTCCATAACAACGACTTTCACGTGAAACGGTTTTGAGACGGCCTTGTATGGGGCTTTCCCATAGTGCGCCGGGCCGGAACAAGCGGGGTAGATCAAAGAAGTGCTGGCTTGACGTTGTAAGAGATGACATGCGTGCCAAAAAGCTCTTACCACAGGATACTAAAGATCGTGCGAAATGGAGTAGAATGTGCAGGAAAGCGGACCCTAACGGAGGAAAGCGGGCTCTAACGCGAAAGCCGCGGATGCAACCGGGATAAACGCTGAGATGATGATGGCTATTCATGCTAAAGGCAATAAAACAAATTAATAATTATATAATGTCAAAATTAAAATAAATAATGATAAATAAATAAAAACGAAGTTACAAATTATTTTCATTAAGCCAAGTAATTATGTCTGATATTGTACTATTTATGTCAACTTATAAATATTACGATTAATATATTTGACTATGGCAGTAGGTATGTCAGATCCGCAAACATCACTATTTGATGTCGAGTCACATTTGGCAGATCATTTATGTAGACTAAAAAAAGCAGTGGCCCAAGGACGCTACCCTGTGGGACACCAAACTTTACCAGTCTAGGATGAGAAAAGAAACTCTTTTCAATTTTCGTTTTTTTACATACTCTTGCAATCTCTGTACATTACATTCTATTAGAGAGACATGATGTGAGTAGTTTTAAAATATTACCTCTGATGTCGTAGCTCTGCAGTTTCGTTAATAGTACGTCGTGGTTTATGTAATCAAAGGCTTTGGTCATATCTGTAAAAATATCACAGATAGGAGCTCTTTGATCCACTGCTGCCATCTTATCTATTCACCACCTGTGGTCGATTGGTAGAGAATGCCTAAGGCATTAAGTCCACCTCTGTATATTTCATGTGCGAAAGATTAAATAAATACAATATATAAAATTATATTTATTTAATAAAACATAGGAGCTAAACACATCTAAAGATATACAAAGTTAATTTAAACAATGTAGCCATCAAGCCTTTATATTTGTATAGTTAATATAATTAGCGTATGGCGTCTATTTGTAACGTCGTATTCGGTGCTCAACTAGTCGCGGAAACATTCGGTCGCGGTGCAATGTCACGGTCCAGCACGGCGGCAGACCGGTGTCACGATCCGGCACGGCGGCAGACCAGTGTCACGGTCCGGCACGGCGGCAGACCGGTGCGGGCCGGTGTAGATTGTGCGGGTACCGCACAAACTATTACATAAGTGATGTGACGTAAATAGCAAAGCCCAAAAAATCCACCTCGGTGTATAAGAGTGCAGATCGAAGATGTAAAAGAGAAAAAAGTATTGTTTAAAGCTTCACAAATTACTCTCACTTACAATAAAAGGATTCAGAGATAGCACCATTTATTATTTATGTATACTTTACTATACAACAGAAATATACGTTGCAATAAATAAATTAAAAAGAAGCCCGTTCACCGTGGCTCCTACTTTCGGAATGTATCCTTGGAATGTACCGAACGCCTTAAGCTTTTGAGAGTTGAGATTTGAACTTTGGGTGGTTCATTGAGTCCAAAACCAAGGTGGCAGCCAAGAATCTTGGCGTTATTATATACACAGATCGACAGCGTCTAATGTTATACAAAGCACAGGTCCGTTCATGTGTCGAGTACTGCAGTAATTTGGGATGGTGCTGCAAAATCCTACCTAGAAATTTTGAAATCACCACCTTCTGCGAAGCAGTGATGCTGGCAAAGGAGGGGGCGAAGTGCGTGAGGAAGCGGGATTCCCAGCGCCCTCACGCCTCTAGCCGCCGCAGGAGACCCCCTGGTCGCTAGAAAACATTGTACTCCCGGCTACCGTAGGCGCGGGCGGTCTTGGTCGATAAAACCAGTAAAATCAGTGACTATCAGTATCCTGATTGCGTGATACTCTATTTTTATCAAATTTAATCCTTTTAGGCATGTTGCTAGTCCATTGTTCCATATGTTCAAAAAATGTGACTGATCAACAACGTAAATAGCGCAATGAATGTTGCTGAATCATCAAAATGAAACCCATTGCATCTAATAGTGTGTTACGCAAACACGCAAATAGATGCATGTCAATGCATTTTTGAATTAGAGTTAATATGCTTTCCGCGCGTACCTAACACTTGTAAAAATTTGGTACGACACTATGAACAATTGTTTTTACAAAACTCCGATAGTTCCAGCGAGGCCAGTTTATTTCGTTTAGCGTTTAAAAAGCGCACCTTCAGCGCTACATGGAGCGCAATGAATGTATATTAACAAGTTGAATGTGAAGTAGCGCTACAAGTTATTTATGACTTTAGCTAATTAAACATTTCTAAAGTATTTTCAGTGAAGTGCAACATGGTCGTGTATTATTTTTTGTTTTATAAAATATTACGTGCTGGCTGTAATAGTGGGGAATTTATCTTTATGAGACTATTAAGGCAAATTTCGTCGAATTCGCCTCGAATTCCTAGCGAAAGATATCAAATTGTTCATCAAAGTCTTGTGAAGGGCAAAATTAATAAAGGAATACTTGCATTTATCAAACTGTTAATTTATTATAGGTATTAATTTAATAAGAAATACTATATTGTATTTTTCTGTGTTAATATACTAAACAAGAAGGGATAGTACTGTACAAAAGCAACAGTAGTTGCGAACCGCACTCGCTTTACATAGCTTTTTATTTCAACATTATTGTGTCAGCGCATGACGCCTGAATCAGCTTGATGTACCGCTGAAGCATCCAAGTCTAAAATTTCATAAAATAAGGCTCATATCGTGCGCAAATCACGCGGCTCCTACTTCCATGCGATACGGTATCCGTCTTTGTCAGCCGCTGGCCGCAGCGTGTAGCGGCCGCATGTAGCGCTGCCGCGGATTAGGGGTGTAATTGATGTCGAGAGATAACGGGGATGCAAGCGCTGCATCACTGTGTACAGGGTGATAATAATATCTACTTGGAGTATTTCTAAAGCTTTGCTTGTCTGCACTGCTGTGTTAAAACTTGTTATATATTTTTCTTTATGAATAATATTTTAAAGGTGGATAATATTTTATAGTATTTATAGGATAGAGGATGTTCAAAAAGTTCATCATCACCTGTCTAGCCGCTTATCGTGTATGTTGGGCTTGGATTCTGATCGGATGTAGTTGAAGATCAGTATTTTATATGGAGCGCCTGCCTACAGCACTTCGATGGTCCAATTACTGGGTATTGCGATACCCCTTGATACAACTACATGTCACATCTTCAGTCTTCTGACGACCCGTAACGGCTGTCAAAGAACCATTAATAACAGTCGGTACCAACGGCTAAACGTATTATCTAAATGATGGAGGGGTCTTGGCCTGTAGAGTTGGTCACCCAACCACGGACCAACCGCAGCAAATACAGCTTAAGTTAATGAACCACCGGGCTGCTATTATTATTTAGCCATGAGCCACTCTATGTTCACCAAGTGAAAGATAACAATTACTTTTTACTTCTTGTTCTTCAGCCTATAGAGGTCCACTGCTGGACCTCGGCCTCCCTTAGGCTTTCCACAATGCCCGGTCTTGTGCTGCCCGCATCCATCGGCTTCCCGCGACCTTCATCAGGTCATCGGTCCGCCTTGTTGGGGGCCTCAAATACAAAATTAATTTATTATCTACTAACTGTTATGGTCCTAACTTTTTTTTTATAAAGTTGCCACAAATATAACAATGTCCCGGCAGACCCCGTGGTAAATTTGGCCGTGGTTGTCTGAATAATTAAAATAAGATAATTATTCTTGGCATTTTATTTTATCACACAAAAAAATAGCCATACGACGACGTTGCAGGACGTTGCGACTAGCTTCATCTTAAAGGTTCTTCTTCCTAAAGGTATTGTCTGAAAAGATCCTGCCTGAAACCCAGTTCGGCTTCCGACCGGACCGAGGCACCTGTGAAGCGATATTTTCCGTGCGTCAGCTGCAGGAAAAGAGTAGAGAACAGGGTCGTAACCTCTGCTTTGTTGACTTGGAGAAGGCTTTCCGCAGTCTGCCTCGTGACGCCTTATGGTTAGTGTAAGGTAAGCTAGGATGCACTGAAAAGTTTGTGAGACTTCTTAGACTCCTACATGACGGCATGCAATGCTGCGTTGCTGTAGATGGTGCACAGACATACTTCTTCCCCGTTACCTGTGGGGTGAAGCAAGGATGCGTCTTAGCACCAACTCGGTTCGTTTTATACTTTGCAGTGGTAGTGGGAGAGGTCTTACAAATTGTTCCGCAAGGAGTTCGCATCCGCTTCCACACCGACGGCGGTCTTTTCAATCTGGCTAGACTTAAGGCTCGCACCAAAGTCTCACATACACTGATTACTGAGATCATGTATGCTGATGATTTGTGCTTCATAGCAGAATCCCCAGACGGCCTACAACAGCTGATGTCCGCTTTTCATCAAGCCTGCCGTAAGTACGGCTTAAAAGTCAGCGTCAACAAGACGGAGGTGATGTCCCTAGAGATTCACGGTTACGAGACACTGAATATAAAGCTTGGTGAGGGTGTGCTGTGTAGCTAGTGGTTAAAACACCAGCCTCTCAAGTATGAGTGCGCGGGTTCGATTCCAGGTCAGGCAAGTACCAATGTAACTTTTCTAAAGTTATATGTACTTTCTAAGTATATTTTGGACACCAATGACTGAAGGTGAAGGAAAACATCTTGAGGAAACCTGGACTTTTAAGTTAAGTCTGAAATCGCCAACACGCATTGAGCAAGCGTGGTGATTACGCTCAATCCTTCTCTGTATGAGAGGAGACCCAGCAGTGGGACGATGAACAGGTTGATGATGATGATGATGATGAGGTTGTATTGAAGCAAGTAGACAAGTTTCGTTATCTGGCGAACACTATAAGTTCTAAGTGTGACCTTCATACTGAGATCAACAGCAGAGTCGGAGGTGCAGCTGCAGCGTTTGGCAAGTTGTGTTCCAAGGTCTTCTGCTCACATGACCTTAAGCTAGCTTAAGGTCCTACCTAAGGACCTTCTATATTCCGCTGAGATATGGTGTGTGTACCGTCACCACATACGTACTCTAGCTCGTTTTCACCTTAAATGTCTCCGATCCATTATGAAATCAAATGGTCTGACAAAGTGCGAAATACCGAAGTCCTGCGGCGAGCCAATGTTGGTGGCATTGAGGCTTATTTAATGCGTCGACAGCTTCGGTGGTGCGGACACGTATCACGTATGGCGGACGAAAGAGTGGCGAAGCGCATCTTCTTCTCCGAGCTAGAGGAGGGCAAGCGAAAGCATGACGGACAACTCCTCCGGTTCAAGGATGTCTTAAAACGGCACATGAAGAGATGTAATATAGAACCCTCTCCATGGGAGCGTTTATCAGCAAAACGGTCAGAATGGCGCAGAATGGTGTACGTTACTAACAAGTACGCGAGTTTGAGGAGCAGCGCAAACCTGACCTCCATGCCAAACGCGACCAATTAAAGGCTCGCCCACCTACTGCCATCACATACAACTACGTCGACGGTGTGCTTACGTGCCTTAAGTGTGCACAAAGTTTCGCCGCCAAGATAGGCTACATAAGTCATCTTCGGGCGCATGAGCGCCAAATCATCGGCTAGGAGTCGAAGTGGTCGCCGTGGCCGAAATCGGTCGGGAACATCATCATCATCTTATTGACTGGTGGACCTTCTGACAATTCAAAAGTGCCTATACTGGTTTATCCATACTAATATTATAAATGCGAAAGTAACTCTGTCTGTCTGTCCGTCTGTCTGTCTGTCTGTCTGTCTGTTACGCTTTCCCGCTTAAACCTCTCAACCGATTTTGATGAAATTTGGCACAGACAATCTTTAGATCCTGAGAAAGAACATAGGCTACCTTTTATCCCGGAAAAATTTGATGTTCCCGAGGGAAATCTAAAAAGCGCGAAATAACCGAACTCCACGCGGGCGAAGCCGCGGGCGGAAAGCTAGTTTGAAATAAATGCTTTGATTTGATTTGATTTGAATATTTCAGCTTCCTAAGTAAATTTCTCTCTTTACAAAAGTCAAAGAAAATAGTTTTCGAAAATCTTCCCGCCATCTGTTATTTCTAGTCCCCTCGGCTCTATTATGCTTTGTATAAGTTATTTCCATATATATATCAGAGAAGTATATTTTAAAATATTCACATATGCACACAATAGCAACAAATGGCCCGACTCCGGATCGCGACCTCTGCGTCGTGGCGCGTGCCGCCGTAGCGTCGTGCCAACAAAACGTCGCCTCTCGCGAGACACCACTCACACACCTGGCTTGCATAACTGGAGAGAAGATATAGCAAAGGCTCTTAAATGTATGTCGTACTATAGAAGAGTTGAAGGGTAAAGTTGGAATAGAAAAGCTACAACATAAATAAATTATTTTATCGATGAAAACCAAAATGTAAGATTCACAAAAATAAAAATGAAAAAATAACAAATAAAAAAAGTCACTTTCTCTTTCCTTATGTGACTTTGTATGATTAAATCTTTAAAACTGTGCAACGGATTTTGATGACATTTTTTAATAGATAGAGTGGTTAAAGAGGAATGTTTGTATGTAAAATGACATCCATCAAATTGTGGAGAAATACTATTATTTTTGAGGTTTCTAATGTGATGTCGTAAATAATTACATTTTTTCAGTGTTTGCAGTGAAATGCAGGCTGAGCCCTTGAGATTTATCAAAATAATGTACTAAATATTGTACACATTGAAAAGGTCTACAAAAAAGTCCGCGATGATATATGTCTATCTCTTATGGGTATCCCCACAATAACATTTTTTTGGCATTTACTTTTTACGACAAGTACCAGCTAATTTCCGAAGCGATTTAAACCAATACAGCATTGATGCATGATGTCTGGTGAAGCCGTACGGAGGACGGGTCTGAGCAGGTGTGTTGTGATGTGTGGCGGGTACGATGCGCCAAATGTTGTTGTGTCGGGAGTTTGGTCGTGGAGAGTCTCCAGAACAATCTCCCTTTAGCGCAGCTTCGTTTGGTCGTGTTGGTCTTGTTTAACATTGCATCACCTCGCTCAACTGCCATCATCCTTAGTTTTTTAAGTGAATAGGCTTAATAAACTAGTGCGCTTTACCATCAACGATTGCATCACTGCTTACCATCAGGCGGGATTGCAGTCAAGCAGTAGTTTATATTTATTAAAAAAAAAGGAATTTAATACCTTAAATATATTGTTGATTTAATATAGAGATATGTCGCTCTTTACAGCATATCATTTAAATTAATATTTTCGAAGATATTACAGATTTAAAAATTGTTTTTTATACAACGTTCACAGTTTTTGTGTAGTTCGGGACGGGTCGCCAGTATTAACTAAAACACTCGTTGATTTTCAATTTTCCTTTTTAGTTGAATTTATAATTAAGGTAGCAACGATAAAACAAATCGTTTTAATTTGTGTAATTACCCATTACCTATTATATATTATAATTACCAATTATGTAATTTTAAATAAATTAGTTTGTTGTCTGCTGTTAATTAATATACAGTTAAAACATTATACATTTCGTCAACACAGTGATATGCTTGTTTATTCGTAAGCACACTAACGTATGGTATTCAAAATGTAGTCATCATTAATCATTGTCTTAAACTTGTCAAAATTTTAGGGAAATTAGAGGTATTTTTACAAACAGTGAACATTCTCAAAAACTGCGAGAATGGCCTCTCTCGTCGCTCACCGAATCGCTTAGAGTTTTGGAATTTGCTAAAAAGCTATGGAGTGCAGTACACGGGATGCTGCGCTTCAAAACGGGTATAATGTACTAGGGAAGAGACGACGTGAATCAAATGGGATTGCGTGGGACACAATTGATAGACGACGTAACAGAGTTAAGCCCTTAGGAGGTGAGATGACCTGGACGCGTACCACGAGGGATGCTTCGAAGCGGTGCAGGAAGGGGGTTCCTGAATTCCATGTCCATCCAGAAAGGCCATATTCAGGAATGAAAAAGAATAAGGTAAACAAAAAAAAACGTAGATATCTTTACCAACCCGCTTCGTTTTGATATATGTATACACAATCGAATAATGTCGGAGACAGTTGTCTATTACAATTGTAGGTAGCTATTTAAGTGACTTAACTATCAATTATTGTGTGATTAATGGTAACTTATTTTGATTTTAAAACTGTATACTTTGTAATATCGCCATTGTTTATTTATGATAATTATTATTGTAATATAAAATGCTAAGAGTTATTAGATTTACCATATTTTAGTGTTTTGCTTTAAGTAAATACGTGCGCCATCGGACAGACAGAATTGGCGGGCTTGCAGGGTGGGTATTTCGGCTTGTAAAAGGTCAAGCTCTTGATATGTTTCTACAGTTGTGCTGTTGTGCATTCTGCGTGTGGCACTCGCGCCGAGCGGACGTACTGGCCTGGCTCTCCTGCTCCCGACAAAACTGTCAGTTTACTTGATACAGCACTGCTTTATATTCTGATTGTTAATAGCGAGTGTGTGTGACCTTAATAAATATGTTCTCTACTATGACAGTTTTAAAGTGTATTGTGTACCTACTAAAATGAAATTTGTAATTGGAACTCCGTATTGTTTATCCGAATAAAATGGGAACTTCGAATCCTGCTCACGATGATACCACTTTTTTTATTATTATTCCGTTTATTTTTCTACATAGACATATTCATTTGCATTTTTAAATATTTATAAAAAAATATAAAAACATTTAAAAATATAAAAAACCTAGCTTTCCGCCCGCGGCTTCGCCCGCGTGGAGTTCGGTTATATCGCGCTTTTTAGATTTCCCTCGGGAACATCATATTTTTCCGGGATAAAAGGTAATCTATGTTCTTTCTCAGGGTCCAAAGATTGTCTGTGCCGAATTTCATCAAAATCGGTTGAGAGGTTTAAGCGGGAAAGCGTAACAGACAGACAGACAGGCAGACAGACAGACAGACAGACAGACCGACAGACAGACAGACAGAGTTACTTTCGCTTTTATAATATTAGTATGGATTGTGTTCCACCGATGGCGGGAGCGGAGTCCAAGCTACCGGTGGTTAGGGCTCCAGAGACAGCAACCTCCTTACGATGCGGGCCGTATCGAGGAGTACTGCCTTTTGAATCAGGCTTTTGATCCAACTGCCTAACGAGAGCCTCAGTAGATGTTGGTCGAGGCTCGTGGCTATCAAACCATTGACCGTTACGATAATCGGTACAATGACAGCCGAGTTCACATTCCACATGTCAACAATCTCATACGCCAAGTCGAGATATTTGATTTGTTTCTCTTTCTCAGCTTTCACGAGATTCCCGTCATGTGGAATGGTAACATCGACAATCATTGCAAGGCGCGCTAATCGATCTATCACTGCTATATCAGGTTTTTTTGCAACAATAGTCCTGTCAGTAATGATAGACCGATCCCAGTACAACGTGACATGGTCATTTTCAAGAACATGGTATTTTTTTTTCATTTTTTATTTTATTATTATTATTAATTATAAAATAAGGCTTGACCGCAATCCCGCATTATGGTAAGCAGTGATGCAATCGTTGATGATAAAGGGCACTAGTCTATTAATAGCCTATTCACTCTAGCCTTGAAGACACTCTAATTGTAGTCCGACGTAAACACCACCGCTGGCAAATTGTTCCAGTCCAACACTACGATCCAGACTAAGCGAAACGTTTAGTCTGGATCGTAGTGGTGTTAACAACATAAGGGTGGAAACTCACCGTACGACAACCGACCGTACGGCAATGGAGATGGAGAAATTAAATTATGTAATTCCTTCGCACACCCACTAAAATGCATTCTATAGAACACAGAAAGGCTGGCTACTCTAGGCTTGTGCTCTAGGCCGTTTTGAGTTAAATCAGGGTCGTCAATCAGCCTTTTCACACGCCTCTTCGCACGCGTCTTCACTGAATCCAAAATGGCCAGAAGACACTTTGCAGCACCAGCCCAAATGTGGCTGCAGTACTCCACACACGAACGGACCTGTGCTTTGTACAACATTAGAAGCTGCCTTGGTGTGAAGTACCGCCGGACCTTTGCGATAACGCTAAGTTTCCTGGCAGCTACCTTGGCCTTGAACCCAATCAACTGCCAAAGTTTACGTTCGAGGAAATCTCGACTTCCAAAAGCTGAAGGCGGTTGGTACACTCCAAGGATACATTCCGAAAAGTAGGAGCCAAGGTGAACGGGCTCCTTTTGGCGGTGAAAAGACACGCCTGTATTTTGGCGGCCCGCATTGAATGCTACAAGATTGGCATTACCCCATTCGGAGACTGCCTGTGATTACCTACTAGCCCGAGCATCCGGCAGGTATCTCTCCACAACAGTGCTGTCAACTGATACCGGGCATCAGCAGATCGTTCTCGGCTGCATCGGCTTCTTATCCTATATCAGAAGCTCTGAAGACAATATATCTATGTTTGGCCTTCCCCTTCTGTCTCCTGCATACATAGTGTATCTGAATTATTTTAATTGGACAAGCTTTGATATCTATACGATCTTAAAGAAACCACATAGTTTGTTGCAGAAAATTTCAACTAGAGTCTCCTCCACACTAGTGCAGCAGAGCGCCTTGCATAACTGAGGCATATTCAAGCGGCTCATCTCGTGAGATGCACATTTGCACCGCCCCCTCCCCCGCATCACCTGCACTCCCCGCAGCCCGCATTCCCCGCCGGTGACCTCTTTGTGGAACCTTTTAGGATATTATCCTTCTGAGCAAATACGCGGCAGTCACCATGAAATATTATTCAATTTTATAGCCAACATGAAATATCGAACACCTACTTGTAGGCTGTAGTGGTAGGATCCTCCGTACTGTATCCTTTTGTTAACATAATTTAAGTTGGAGTGAGCGCACGTCTCGACTACGTGAACAGGCGAGTTGATACGCGCCTGTTCACATAAACTACATGCTAAACAAGAAACATTTCGCCGCGCGTGAGTACGGTACTCAACTACAATTATTGATGTAATCCTAGTAGTGCTCAGAAATCCTCTCGATAACACAACAATTTATTGTTAAAGTTGTAAGTTATTAAGATTGTATAAATAAACAGAAAATAATATTAGAATCTCTTGTAAATAACTACGTATCGGCAAATATTTACAGGAAACAAATAGTCCAAAGTTTCATCACAGTAATGTTCACAGCGGGCACTTCATATCTTGCGTCACAGGTGTGCGCGGTGCGGGACGTCAAGGCTGGTGTTGTCCATGGATATGACACAATCGCATTAACGACTACTGCGCGTCAATCGCAAGTCGAGTTAGCGAGCTATTTGTCGCGGTACTATTACTTATAGTGAGCGATTGGACAGTTTACTAAGAAAGATCAACATTCCTGGCTACCGCTGTAGTAAAAATATAGTGCCAAAGTATAACTTAACATTTTTTATATCTAACATTTATAAAGAAAGCTCAATTTTATCTGGCGAATAAAAATTAAGTAAGATTTAAAAATTGAAAATTCTCCAGCGCTACGTGTTATCCTAACATCTCAACCGATTGCTAACCTCGAGGTACGTCTGACCTCAGCGCACACAATTTGTGTAATAGCTGCTGAACAAATGAGCGTCGCCTCCCGCGCCGCCATTAGCTGAATTAAACGTCTCCATGTGGCCAATATACTCTCCCTGTCATAACACAGGGCTGCCGACTGGAACAATATACTCCTCCAGTCATAACACAGAGCTACCGGCTGGAACACTGAAGTATGCAAAATTGTAAAATTAATAAATTCAAGGGAAAAAAGCAATTCTGTTTTTATATATTACTTATACTATTATTTGTTATTAGCATCTAAGTTCTTAAAACTTAGCTGCTGATAACAACTGCAACACAACACAGGAAAACATTAAAGTGCATAGTATAAAATACCTAAATTAAACTTAACAACAATTCAGGTCGTACTGCTAAGTTTAGCCGATTGTTAGCCAGCGGCGGTTGTTGGCAGCAATATACTATCCTCCCATATCTCAATAAATCAACCAACTTATACAAAGTCTTTTGCAGTACTTATACAAAGATATAAAAACAAAATAAACGTGATGAGCGTTGTCTAAAACGAGTGATGAGTTATGATCCCTTTCATATCTAACCTATCCTTATAGCTATCCTTAGCAGTAGCCAGCCCTGCCGGAGTGAGGAATGTGCCCGTGTCATAGGTAATGTGGAGGTACATTATTGTGTCGCGAGACGAGCGCGTGCTCAGGCTGGGGCGCCGCCATTTATTTGTTAATCTGCCGGGACGAACGGAATCATCAGTCAGAACAAACCGACAATGTAAGGATGTCAATCTATCGCTATGATACCATGCAATAAGTCATCGAGGATCGAGCTAGATCTGCCATAGGAGGTTGTTTGATGAACTTTATATTTAAGTCATTGTATACAGTCATAGACCCGTGTGGTACCGGGCTGACCCGTGTGGCACCGGGCTGACCCGTATGGTACCGGGCTTAGAATAGTAGGTCTCCCGTGGGTGTCGTAAGAGGTGACTAAGGGAACTGTCACCAGGGAAGCGCTTCTCCTATCGAATATCAAATTACTGCGATCTTCAACCTGTCTGCTAAGCATGGGGATTATGGCAAACCCCCTCGAGGAGGCCTTTGTCCAGCAGTGGACCTTTATACGCTAAAGAAGAATACAGTCATAGGGCGTAGGAAGACAATCTTATGTAATTTTGACATTCAAAAAGTGTTGATGCTCAGCCTGGTTTGAGTAAATGTTTATTTTTCTTTGTGTTTCATTTTAGAGTAATATTTAGATAGATGAGGTTAGATTTAGATAGACAGGATATTTTCTATATTATTAATGATGTGTTAACAAAACGTTATAATTTTTAAAGAAAATTATAACGTTTCTGTGATACCTTGATAAACTGCAGGCCACGATTAGCTAGAAAAGGGTACACAGATTTCAGACTGTCAATAATCTGCTCTATCTGCAAACTAAGTGAATTCGACTTATGAATAAAATTAGATTCTCCGACTAGTTCCTTGCAATTCAAGTTTCCTCCGTTATTCTAACAGATGGCGTGCAATTAAACAGTAAATTACATCCCCCGCTCGCCGCACCTCCCCCGGCTAGCCTCGCATCGCACGGTATTTACGCCGTCGTTACGTCACGGCGCCAGATTTACAGCCGCGAGAAAGCACCGCACCGAGTAACATCCTCTTATTATAAAGAGAAATAACTACTACAATTGGTTAACCTGACACTAAAGTGGTCTATGTAATAATGTTGGCTAAATCTTTCTATGACAATCTTTGAATAAAAAAAAAACTATATGAAGTCGTCAATGTCTCCCATCCCCTGGTTCACAAACTAAATAAAATGTAAGTTCAGTGCATGTTTATCTTTCCATTTCATTAAGAAAGGGACAGAAGATAAAATATCAGTTTAGACCTGTCAAATTAGTGCGCTCCTGACGTACACAGGCCTATTTTAGTCGCTATGTTTATAATCGCGTCTAATCTGTTTATGGAGTATATTAATTTGACAGGATTAAACTAAAATGTTATCTTCTATCCTTTTTTTACGAAATGGAAAGAAAAAGATGCACTTAACTTAAAATTAGATTAGTTTGTGAACAACACAATCGGCGCCATTGTCTATAATATAAACTGCCGCCCGCTCGCCTGATACTAAGAACAAAAAGATGCACATAACTTAAAATTAGTTTAGTTTGTGAACAACACAACCGGCGCCATTGTCTATAATATAAACTGCCGCCCGCTCGCCTGATACTAAGAACAAAAAGATGCACATAACTTAAAATTAGTTTAGTTTGTGAACAACACAATCGGCGCCATTGTCTATAATATAAACTGCCGCCCGCTCGCCTGATACTAAGAACAAAAAAGATGCACATAACTTAAAATTAGTTTAGTTTGTGAACAACACAATCGGCGCCATTGTCTATAATATAAACTGCCGCCCGCTCGCCTGATACTAAGAACAAAAAGATGCACATAACTTAAAATTAGTTTAGTTTGTGAACAACACAATCGGCGCCATTGTCTATAATATAAACTGCCGCCCGCTCGCCTGATACTAAGAACAAAAAGATGCACATAACTTAAAATTAGTTTAGTTTGTGAACAACACAATCGGCGCCATTGTCTATAATATAAACTGCCGCCCGCTCGCCTGATACTAAGAACAAAAAGATGCACATAACTTAAAATTAGTTTAGTTTGTGAACAACACAATCGGCGCCATTGTCTATAATATAAACTGCCGCCCGCTCGCCTGATATTATACTAAGAAGAAAAAGATGCACATAACTTAAAATTAGTTTAGTTTGTGAACAACACAATCGGCGCCATTGTCTGTAATATAAACTGCCGCCCGCTCGCCTGATATTATACTAAGAAGAAAAAGATGCACATAACTTAAAATTAGTTTAGTTTGTGAACAACACAATCGGCGCCATTGTCTATAATATAAACTGCCGCCCGCTCGCCTGATACTAAGAACAAAAAGATGCACATAACTTAAAATTAGTTTAGTTTGTGAACAACACAATCGGCGCCATTGTCTATAATATAAACTGCCGCCCGCTCGCCTGATACTAAGAACAAAAAGATGCACATAACTTAAAATTAGTTTAGTTTGTGAACAACACAATCGGCGCCATTGTCTATAATATAAACTGCCGCCCGCTCGCCTGATACTAAGAACAAAAAGATGCACATAACTTAAAATTAGTTTAGTTTGTGAACAACACAATCGGCGCCATTGTCTATAATATAAACTGCCGCCCGCTCGCCTGATACTAAGAACAAAAAGATGCACATAACTTAAAATTAGTTTAGTTTGTGAACAACACAATCGGCGCCATTGTCTATAATATAAACTGCCGCCCGCTCGCCTGATACTAAGAACAAAAAGATGCACATAACTTAAAATTAGTTTAGTTTGTGAACAACACAATCGGCGCCATTGTCTATAATATAAACTGCCGCCCGCTCGCCTGATACTAAGAACAAAAAGATGCACATAACTTAAAATTAGTTTAGTTTGTGAACAACACAATCGGCGCCATTGTCTATAATATAAACTGCCGCCCGCTCGCCTGATACTAAGAACAAAAAGATGCACATAACTTAAAATTAGTTTAGTTTGTGAACAACACAATCGGCGCCATTGTCTATAATATAAACTGCCGCCCGCTCGCCTGATATTATACTAAGAAGAAAAAGATGCACATAACTTAAAATTAGTTTAGTTTGTGAACAACACAATCGGCGCCATTGTCTATAATATAAACTGCCGCCCGCTCGCCTGATATTATACTAAGAAGAAAAAGATGCACATAACTTAAAATTAGTTTAGTTTGTGAACAACACAATCGGCGCCATTGTCTATAATATAAACTGCCGCCCGCTCGCCTGATATTATACTAAGAAGAAAAAGATGCACATAACTTAAAATTAGTTTAGTTTGTGAACAACACAATCGGCGCCATTGTCTATAATATAAACTGCCGCCCGCTCGCCTGATATTATACTAAGAAGAAAAAGATGCACATAACTTAAAATTAGTTTAGTTTGTGAACAACACAATCGGCGCCATTGTCTATAATATAAACTGCCGCCCGCTCGCCTGATATTATACTAAGAAGAAAAAGATGCACATAACTTAAAATTAGTTTAGTTTGTGAACAACACAATCGGCGCCATTGTCTGTAATATAAACTGCCGCCCGCTCGCCTGATATTATACTAAGAAGAAAAAGATGCACATAACTTAAAATTAGTTTAGTTTGTGAACAACACAATCGGCGCCATTGTCTATAATATAAACTGCCGCCCGCTCGCCTGATACTAAGAACAAAAAGATGCACATAACTTAAAATTAGTTTAGTTTGTGAACAACACAATCGGCGCCATTGTCTATAATATAAACTGCCGCCCGCTCGCCTGATACTAAGAACAAAAAGATGCACATAACTTAAAATTAGTTTAGTTTGTGAACAACACAATCGGCGCCATTGTCTGTAATATAAACTGCCGCCCGCTCGCCTGATATTATACTAAGAAGAAAAAGATGCACATAACTTAAAATTAGTTTAGTTTGTGAACAACACAATCGGCGCCATTGTCTATAATATAAACTGCCGCCCGCTCGCCTGATACTAAGAACAAAAAGATGCACATAACTTAAAATTAGTTTAGTTTGTGAACAACACAATCGGCGCCATTGTCTATAATATAAACTGCCGCCCGCTCGCCTGATACTAAGAACAAAAAGATGCACATAACTTAAAATTAGTTTAGTTTGTGAACAACACAACCGGCGCCATTGTCTATAATATAAACTGCCGCCCGCTCGCCTGATACTAAGAACAAAAAGATGCACATAACTTAAAATTAGTTTAGTTTGTGAACAACACAATCGGCGCCATTGTCTATAATATAAACTGCCGCCCGCTCGCCTGATACTAAGAACAAAAAGATGCACATAACTTAAAATTAGTTTAGTTTGTGAACAACACAATCGGCGCCATTGTCTATAATATAAACTGCCGCCCGCTCGCCTGATACACAACACAATCGGCGCCAGTGTGTCGTCACCTCTCCTAAATATTACTTCAGAATTTATTTGGCATTTAAAAATTAAAAATATCTAAAATGGTCTAACTACCAGAATGTAAAGATCCAAATATACCTGTGTGTTGTAGCTAAGTTGAGATAATTTGTCAAAACGAAATATTGGTCTAAGCGACATCTCAAATAAGTCTAATAAATTTAGAAATACTGAAGTGGTGAATTAAAAATAGTATATAATAATTACATAAAGTCGTCATTATTATAATGTAATAATTTAATGCTGCTATACTCTCAGTAATGACATTATGAAGTAAGTAAATATTTATGAAATTTTGTCAGTCAACTACACTGGGCCGCAAAAATTCCGGGTCGCTTATAAACAGTGTGAAAGTCTCTTAAATACACAACACTAAGCCGTGAAACAGTAGTATGTAATAGATGACTGACTGGCTTATACATGTTTTAAAGTCAATAACTTTATTTTAATACGAAAAGAATAAAAAATAAAACACTTTGAACTTATTGACAAGACAGCCTCCGTGGCGTAGCGGTAACGAACGCGGCTGCTGCGCAAGGAGTTGCGGGTTAGATCCCCGCGCAGTGCAAATATTTTTATGTATGAATATGAATATTTGCACTAGTCTGATCGTGCCTCGGAAAGCACGTTAAGCTGTTGGTCCCGGTTGCCATACGAACATCTCATGGCAGTCGTTACGGGTCGTTGGAGCCCTCAAAAGTTCAACAATTGGTTTAACTGCAATGCTTCGATATTGCCATCGGGTTGGGGAGGTCCGATGGCAGTCGCTTCAAGGAAAATATCGAAGTGTAGCCAAAATCAGCAGTTAGACTGGTAAAAGCGGACCTTAGACTCCAAAGCTGAAAAAGCTTCGGATGCGACTGGGATTAATGCTGAGATGATGATGACTTCTAACTTTTGACAACAAAAATAAACAACATAGTTAATCTACAAAAAGAAAGCTTTTCTGACATTTTAATAGCTTCTATTTCCTCCACGAGTCCGTATCACTTCATTAAGACGATGTGGCATGCTGTAAACCAAATTTTAAGTTCGGGCTATCAGTTGGCCATTTCATGCGGGTGATATACGCGTTGACCAAATGTGCACATGTGGCCGCGCATCATCTTGCATATTTTTTTTTGCCGGATATTCCCTCATCTATTTCATAATTTTTGTGTTTTTTAAAACTTTTTGTAAACTTTTACTTCGTGTTTACCGCAAATGAACGTATTTTCTTTCTTTCTCCCTATGATTACAAAACGAGCAACTCTGAAATTGATTTTACTAACTTTACTAGGGTTGGCGATTTATATGAAGCTAATATTTCTGACAGTAAAAATATATCTTATAAAGACTTTTTTGCTAGTTTTGATTAAGAAAATTTTGGATTATTTTATTATAGAGACTATGGCTTCAAAATACCATAATACAATCTGATAATATCCAAAATTTAAGTGAAATAGTCCAGATATTTTTACAACCTCCGTGGCGTAGCGGTAGCGGACGCGGCCGCTGCGCAAGGTGGCGCGGGTTCGATCCCCGCACAGTGCAAGTATTTGTATGCATGAATATGAATATTTGTACTGGTCTGGTCGTGCCTCGGAAAGCACGTTAAGCCGTTGGTCCCGGTTGCCCTATGAACATCTAGTGGCAGTCGTTACGGGTTGTTGGAGCCCTCAAAAGTCCTACAATTTGTCTAACTGCAATGCTTCGATGTCGCCTTCGGGTTGTGGAGGTCAGACGGCAGTCGCTTCATAGAAAATGTCGAAGTTTAGCCATATCAGCAGTTGGACTGGTAAGACGAACCCCAGACTCTAAAGCTGAAAAGGCTTCGGATGCGACTGGGATTAACGCTGGGATGATGATGAGTCCAGATATTTTTACAAATTAATCGTAAGTACGTAAGAGACAACAAGAGGCGAGAACACACTTAGGGAAAATATTAGAAAATTAAGCACGTCAATTGGAAAGGAATATGTAAATACGAGGGTTAATACTATTCCAGCCAAGGTATTTGCAGCTTTAGAATGTACATGTCGACTGAAATGCAATGAAATCCTCCATCCAATCTAAAAAATATCCATGACGCACTCTATAATTTAGGCAGTACTTTTAAATATATGTAAACTCAACCATAGTTCCCAATGTAGAGTAAAGACGACAGCACATCAAGTTACTACAATTTGTCAGATTTCTTTATTAGATTTTCAAATTTATCTCTGAAGTATTAGGGCTCAAGGTTGATTGGGAATATATGACAGTTTGGGGTAGCTTGACCTGCTGTCGTCCATACATTAAGAATTGTGTGCGTTTACAAACATATAAACTCACATACACAAACAACCAGACCCTATACATCTATCTGTAGGCGCTGCAGGAAACCGAGCACAATCGTGTCGTCAAATTATGGTCGTCCTCCGTGGCGCAGCGGTCAACACGCCTGCCTGCGACGTGGAGGCCCCGGGATCGATCATGACGGCCAGGTCATGATAGAAAACGATCTTTTTCTGGCTTTTTCTGGGTCTTGGATGTTTATCTATATATGTATCTATTATAAAATATAGTATCGTTGAGTTAGTATCCCATAACACAAGTCTCGAACTTACTTTGGGGCTAACTCAATATGTGTGTTCATTATTTATATAATTACAGAATGACACTTCCTGGAAGGAACACTTCTACTTCCATCATCTTCATTCATTCATTTCATGCTTTACCAAAAATTACCGACATATACGTTCCTGCCTACCTCGTTACCAGCCAGATATATTTGTCCAATGAGATTAAGTTGTAGAGTAGGGCGCAAAAAAAGCAAAGCTATACACCTAATGAGTACCAAGAATTAAGAAAAAACCAGTTTTACCAAAAGGATTAATAAATGGAATTTTTTGGTGTTTATAACATGGTGGGAAAATTTATGTTAGTTGATCAACTGCAGCCAATGTTCAAACAATATCAGAACTTAGTAGTAGAAGTGGTGGTGGTGCTATGATTTCGAGAATAAGGAAATATAAATTTGGAAGAAATCAATCTGAAACATATAACAATGATGATTATTCTGAAGGTTACAAATCGGTCGACTTAAATAAACCTCCTGTAAACTTAGAAGAGTTGTTGGCATTTTTGCGGAATTCCAAAACACATAATGTAACAATGATACGTAACGTTTTAAGAAAGTGTTAAAATCCGTTGCGCCAGTTTATCATCCTTTTTCCTTAAATCATCAAATCAAATCATATTTATTGTAAACTATAGGTATACGTCATAAATACAGGTCTTAAATAAATAAGTTCAGCTATGTTCCGCCGTTGTGGCATACGATAATAAATACAAAACAGAAAGTCAAAACATCTCATCATAGTATCTGACATTGTAACGCAAATTCGCGAAAAGGCTACACCGCATGCCACTAACAAAATTATGATAGTCATTTATGTCGTTATTGAGCGGTTACAGAAAATAATTTAAAAAAAAAATTCAATGTGAAGTCATCCTTACTATTATTATAATCTAGTTTTCCGCCCGCGGCTTAGCCCGCGTGGAGTTCGGTTATATCGCGCTTTTTAGATTTCCCTCGGGAACATCAAATTTTTCGGGGATAAAAGGTAGCCTATGTCCTTTCTCAGGGTCTAAAGATTGTCTGTGCCAAAGTTCATCAAAATCTGTTGAGAGGTTTAAGCGGGAAGCATAGCAGACAGACAGACAGAGTTACTTTCGCATTTATGATGTTAGTATGGATAACAAATGAGTTTGTTTGTTTGCTTGTTCTGCTTTCACGCTGTAACTACTGAATCGATTGCTTTAAAATTTTGCTGACGTATAGTTAGATGTCTGGATCAAATAATAGGGTACTTTTTACCCCGGAAAAAATTTATATTCCCGAGGGAAATCTAAAAAACGCGATATAACCGAACTCCACGCGTGCGAAGCCGCGGGCGAAATGCTAGTATTAGTCATAATTCATTATTATAATGTTTCAAATTATATTCTTACATGCTAATATTTAAAATATAATACTTATTTTTCCTTTCTTGTTTTTGGAATACTTACAATATTTTTGTCACACAAGTAATCTCTGACATCATAATAACATTTGTCTATTAATAATGTATGTAGTTTCTATTTAAACTGGATTATAGGTAATTGTTTAATGTTATCAGGCAATTTATTATACATCAATGATGTCATGCATAATGTACTTTTATTTAATAGTGCCGTTTTACCGTAAGGTATTTCTACCTCTAACCTTTTTACATCCCTTAATTTTCGATAATAGCTTCGATACAATAATCACAATGATAATGGTGATGATCATATTAACAAGCATTTTTGAATAAAAATTTTAATGTAGTACAATTTTTTTTTGTAATTTAAACATTTATATAAATACCAATTTTACTTATCTATACTAATATATAAAGCTGAAGAGTTTGTTTGTTTGAACTCTCTAACTACTAATCTCAGGAACTACTAGTCCGATTTAAACAATAGGAGCGGGGCATAACTAACTCCATGCGAACGAAGTCGCTGGCGGCCGCTAGTTTTCAATATTATTTATTATTTACTATCCCACTTATATATATATATATATATATATATACAGGTATATATATAAGTACCGTATAAATGTTTAACATTACGTTTTTTACAAATAACATACACTTAGAAGTGCGTGATAACTTCAAGCGTGTTTCATTTGTTATTTGAAAATGTTTAATTTGCATCAATGGTATTTGATGCAAATTAAACATTTTCAGTTCTAGGTTATTGTATCTTATTAGACAGTTGAAACTATGATGATAAATCTAACTATTAACCTGTCGATTGATCGACAGCTAAGAAAAAAAAAATGCGCTCAAAAAAATCTCATTCCATGTAGAATAGCTAATTTAAATCTAAGTAGTAATGATACTAATTCAAACACCCATTCATTTATATTTACCTAATCGCCACAGAAGCAAATAGTGAAACAAACAGCCAAACAAGCAAACAGTGAATCGCCCGACGTGGCGACGGCGGCGCCCTCTCACCGGTAATTGGTAACGGACACCGGCGCGCGGTGTCGCGTGTCGCGTGGAACCCGGCGAAGACTTTGTGCTCAAACATGCGACCTGGTTGCAATGAAATGTAAAGAAAATGCTATTAATTAGGTAGACAAGAAAAAGAAACCAGTAAATGAAGCACAGTTGTGCTGAAATGAAATGAAATCATTTATTAAACAAGTAGCATCACTGATCACTTTTACACGTCATGTTTTTTTTTTTTTTAACTTGATGAAGCCGGCATTTCCTAAGTAAAGACTACCTCTGAGAAGACATAGCCGAAACAAACTCAGGGATCATCGTCTTTTTTCAAGTCCAAACATTAAAAATTAAAATGTTTACAATAATTTACGTTATAATTACACAAATTGCTTAATAACAATGCTTAACAGAGCGAGCAGCTCAGTCCCAAGCTTTTTTGTCTTCTAAATAATCTGTGATATTTTAATACCCCTTTTTGCAAAGTTTGGCCTTTATATGGTTTTTAAATCGTTTAATGGGTAAGTTTCGAATGTCCATGGGAAGCTTGTTGTAAAAGTGTATACATTGACCCATGAACGAGTTGCCTACTCTGTGGAGACGAGTGTGATGTACAGCAAGATTGTGTTTGTTCCTGGTATTTACATTATGAATATCGCTTATTTTCTTAAAATTCGAGATATTTTTATGAACATACATAAGATTTTCAAATATATATTGTGAAGGTACAGTCAGAATGTTCACCTCTTTGAACTTTTCCCTAAGAGAATCTCTAGGACCAAGGTTGTAAATGGCTCGAACAGCCCTCTTCTGTAAAACAAAGATGGTATTGATGTCCGCACAAGTTCCCCAGAGAAGAATCCCATGTCACAAGACTATGAAAATAACTAAAATAAACAATTCTGGCTGTTAACTGCTACATTTAATAGTTTCTTTTTTCTTCGTTTAGCTTTACTTTAAACTAGATTTCGTGATAGTTTAACATTAAATCTAGTTTAAAGCAAAGCTAGGTATATAAAATGAACGTATTATCAATATTGACGTAACTTGGGAAACAACATTGCTGATATATTGCGTTGTTCTCGTTGAACTCTTTTCAACGGTCGCCTGTCGACCGCTACAAGCTACGGAGGCTACGCGCTACGCGACGTCCATGTGCTACGGCTGCTACGTGCTACGACGTCCATACGCTACGACAGCGACGCGCTACGACGGCGACGCGCTACGACGGCGACGCGCTACGACGGCTACTCGTTACGATATGGCCTACTTAGGTTGATGGAGCGATGTTGTTATATTTCAGTTATGCGACTTTCTTATTCTTATTTAACTGATGAAATGACGGTAGTTTCTAAAAAAATAAATGACAAAATCGGGGTTATTATTATACCAATTGTAGATAGTTAAATGTGCATCATATAACGTAGTGAAAGAACGTTTGCGTGTTAAACAGATGGAACTGATTATTGCAGTTCTTGTCACTTTATTGTCTTATCGCCTCTAATTTATATGACATAACAATGTAACTATTAAACAAAAATATCATGTTCCTTGCCAAACATGACTATTTTATTTGGAAAACTTGTACTTTTATAAAGGTAACGGAATCTGTATAAATAACTTGCATGAACCTGGATATCGGCAGATTGTCGGACGATTAACGACTCGTATATGGCTCAAAGAGACAATTAACGGCGAGTCGACGGGACACTTCGCGCCGAGTTTTAGCTAACTTACCAAGTTATTACTATTTACACTGTAAATTTATGCTGACTTTATCATAGTGATGTGTTTCAAATTGTTTTAACTAAGTACAGCAACACGAATTGCCTGTCTATGAGACTTTGTAGGGTTGCTACAACTATGTAACCACAACTACGACTGCGTATTACCGTAGCACTAATTTATAGCTGATAAACAATTTAATTTAGTGATTTTTATTACACAAAGCTGTTGTGTATGTGTGGAACATTCAACATGTGTACACAAGTTATATATACGTTATATGTTAGCTAGTTCTCATTGGCTTGCAATTGCGCTTGCTGCTAATCTGGCACAAACAATGCTTAATGCTCCGGATTATTACATATCGCGGGGGGACGACACACCGGCGTAGCGAGGCGACCGCAGAAGGCTCACAATAACCAAAACAGGCTCTAAGACGGTCAATTTGTATTAGAAAAGAAAATCGTGTAGGGAAAGTTGTGACAACAGGAGAATACAAAACAGTCGACTGTTCTTTAAGGAGGGTCACGTACAGCCATCGGGGGAATTTAACTCGCTAGTTCACTACTGCAAACGCCAAATCAAACCAAAGAATCAGTGATTGATCATTATGTTATCATACTAGCAAATTATTGAATCATAATAAACCTTTGCTTCAAAAAGTCTAAAATTCTTAAATAAATCCTTGTCTACACAAAAGTGCTACACAGACCCACACGCGTGCGGTGTGTGCGATGTGGCGGCCGGGACAGGTCGCGCCACCGCACCGGGCCGCGTTGTCGCGGCAGTAGCACAATTGTGAGTTAGAACGCTTTATCCCGGATCAGCGCGGTTAGCATCCGAGGATCCCGCTCACTAAGCCGCTTACAGCGCTAATATTGAATGCGTCACTTAGTTCGTACTTAGCGGACGGAGCAATTATTGCATGCCCGTATTGCTGCAAGACTTACAAAAGTAACCGTAAAATTACGGCGCCCTAATTAATACACGAACGGAAAGCGTGGAGCAATATGTTAATTAAATGAAACGTAAGCAAACTTATAACGTATCAGCCTTACATCGAAAGTGGGCGCAGGCAAATAGTGGAGCAGTAATAATAGCTTACTGAGCAATACCAAACCGCCGACGACTGGCGTTGTATGATGTTCCAACATTTGTACGAGCTCATGAAATCCTTTCATTGTGACTTTTGTATTATTGAGTTTTTATACCCTGGAAAAAATTGTCTTGTATTGTTGTTAATATTTATTACTCTGTAAGTAGCATTTTTTTAAAGCGTTGTCCCACACTATGAATTTGTCCTGTATCGTGGTGCGTTTACAAACAGTTAAACTCACATACAAATGGCGCGCATGCAATATAGTACGCACATTAATCTCCATCCATTACCATTATTATAATGCAATCATTATTAACATGGACGATATCTCTAGCAAGGTATTTATAATCCACTTACAAACATGGTCTCCGCCTCAGTTTACACACTCTTATCTCAAAGACGACAGATCGCATCAGTATTCAGCCGGTGTTCGCGAAAAAAGGGTGTTTAATATTTAGTTGTGTTTTTTGTAAAAGATATTATAGAGGAACCATATAGCGGGGTGCGGGTAAAGGGGGCGGGGGGTGCGAACCGATCTAATAATAATAAAATGCGTCAGTGTCGATAAGACGCTCATCTCAGGGTTACCCAAAACATGTGCACAAGGGCTGGTCTCCAACTGATGTTTTAAATAAATCCGCCTGTTTTATCCCACCACAAGCTGCTGGTCCCAATTTTTTTTCACTCAGCTTGATTCTGCTTCAACACAGACCAAGACATAAATGTTAATGAATAAATAAATGAAATGATTTACATTCTGTCGAATATTAAATAATTATAAAATAAAATCATCAAACTTTGTAGCTACAATATAAAATTTAATGTTTAATAGAATTATCAAATGCAGAAACAATACGCATATAAAGTGAACAATACGTAAAAAGCCCAATTCGAGTTGATGTGAAACGTGTTGTTTAAAAAATGTGTGTAAATTAGTGGTAGTACCTATTTCTACCATGCTGCGCGTCTGTGCAATGTGAGCTGACTTCCTAAAAATGCTTCCATTAATAGCAGATTCTAATACTTTTGCCATTATTGACAATACTACAACCAGTGTGTATTCTTCAACTCGTTTTCTAACTTGCCTTCAGTACCGGTATACTCCGGGTAAACTTCCACTTCTTGAAAAACACAGCTGATTTGAGGCAAATATTGTAGTTGTGCAACAGCAATCTCGCTAATCCCATTCAACAGCCCCCAAAAATTATTCACATGTCACAAGACCTCTCCTTTCTTTAAAAACTTTAACCTGTATTAGTATTGTCTCTTTAAGATTAACATAACATAAGCCGATATAGATTAAGGGCCGCACGATATTTGGTTTTGTATATGTCAACGATATTGTAAATGTGCTACTAAAATCCTCCCTTTTTCCCACTTGGCTTCTATACTGAGCAAACACTTTTATTATGAAGAGTAGCTATGAGCTTTATCTCACGAATATCTGACCCATATACCTCACGGAATAAATACACTTCGAGCGTACGCGACTTCCATTTTTGTTGGGAAACAATCATCAATAATTAAATAAATCGTGTCATAAAAATATATTAAGCGTATATCTTAATATCAGTTATATAATTATAGGATAATCCAGTCAAAAGACGTACAAAACTGTTTAATTAAAATTCTAACTAACAGGTGTATGCGTTTTTGATGTCAATGTTCTCTTCGGCTGCGCTTCGGAAGCGCGGGCTGAAGGACACCTATTGACGGACGCGTCCTACTTAAGAGACGCCTCCAGTACGCTGACACACTCCCCCTTCTTAAATGCACTCAATGCTAAGTTCTATTAATGCAATTACTTATTCTGACGCTCTGTGTAAACCCATAGTACTTCCTATAAAACATATTACGAGTTTTTTTGTAGAATACAAATATAAATGAAAATCATCAAACACTACCACTTCATTATAATTATTACAATATTTATTAATGTTTTTAAACCAAAAATCGATATTAATTATCAGAACTATTAGTGGGATATAATCAATACAAATAAAAAACAAAAAACCTATTACGCAATAAACATCACCAATGTTACTGCCGCCCGGTACACTAACTCGCCGCAACTCGATTCTCTTTTGTCCATCGGCTCGGTCTCATCTTATTGTAGTGAATACGGGAAGGATTTAATCCTCCTCACAGATTGATCTGTTTGGGTCATTTTCCGTGATAACAAATAGATCTAACTAATATTGCTACATTCTGACAATACATAGGTATGTGTCGGCGCATGATCGGTGTCGTGGTTAGACATATTATAGATTTGTACCAATATAAAATAAATAAAGAAATATATACGGACAAATCACGCAGATTGAGCTAGCCCCAAAGTAAGTTCGAGACTTGTGTTACACTTGTGTGACAAGATAAAATTTCATGTTTGGAAAGGCGTAGTCACATGTTACATATACCTACCTACCGTAGCACCTTGACAACGTGTGACTACGCCTTTCCAAACATGAAATTTTATCTGTACATAGTGAATATTGCATACTTCAGAATAGTATTGTATGACATTACTACTGTATCCATTTACTTGCAACTACATTAGCAACTTTGTTCAGTTCAGTATTCTGAAAATCTTGTTTTATACTTTTTCAGCGTCGTTTTTTGTCGTAGTTGGGTTTTAGTTTTTTTACTTTTTATTATTTGTACTATTTTGGTGTTAAAATGTATTTGTGGCGCATAATATTAACAAAAGTTAAACTGATGAACTATAAACTAGGTACTTGACATATTACATCTACACGCACATATAACAACATAAGCCCGAAGGCATATAGTGCAGAGGCCTTTTTATGGGAGTTTTAGCTAGTTATCAAACTGTTTCCACCTTCACCGCGTGGAGTTACTCCCAGCTTATGTCGTTTTCATTCGTGCATTACATATTCTATTAATGTTCACACTGCTCTACATTGCATAAAGCGATTCACAGTTCCCGTGATCCGCGCTTTACTCTTATCGCTCATATTTAACACCATTAAAGCATTCTTGTAATTATGTACGCTTGTACATAATTACAAGAATGCTTTAATGGTGTTAAATATGAGCACTAAAGCACTAGTGAAGCTCTTTCACGTGATACCAAACACGGTATATTTATTTTAATTTTATATTAACAAAGAACTTTTTGTCCGCTAGAGGGCGCAATACTAAATTTGGTGACAAGCTTTATAGCTCATAACTAACAGAATATCAAGGCCCTTCTAATGGTACTGCAGTGGTCTTATTCTGATAAGTAGTAAAAAAGCTATGAACGAAAAGATGTGAATTATATGCAACCAGCCCATGAATACAGGTAAAGTCACACGCAAATGCTAGCAATATATATATATTCAAAATGTACAAGTAAAGCGCTTTCAAATGATACCAAACACGGCATATTTATCTTAACTTTATTTTTTTACTCTGTATGTTTTGTCCGCTAGAGGGTGCCACAGTAGATTTTGTGAAACACTATATAGCCTATAACCAGCGGACAATTAAGACGCTCCTAATGAGATATCATTTGTCGAATTCTGATAAGTAGTTTAGAAGTTACGAGGGAACAAATGAACATACATACATACATACATACATACATACATACATAGCCTGTCAAAATCATAACCCTCCTTTTGCTTTGCCGTAGTCGGGTAAAAAGGAGGTATCAAAATATATTTTATATACATATATCAAAACAACTAATTATCTAATATTCAACTGGAAATATAAATATAAATAACTAGGAAGTCAATGCAAATATATAATCAAAACATGCTTAAAACTAAAAAGGCGCGTATATTTGTCCAGATTAGATTTATTCATTAGTTTTTGATTTTAGAAACCAAAACTTAACCTGCTTTTCTTGACAGAGACCCAGATTAGATATCTAGCAGATGCGACATATTTCAACAACCCCGGAGACTCATTGGAGCACCATTTCCTGCAGCGTGCCGGGGTCTGTGTGTATGTACGCAATGACATCTGTTGACGGCGTCTCCGTCATCTTGAAAACCCTAAGTTCTTGTCCCTATCGCCATAGAATAAAGAGAGGAAGTACGTTATCTTCATACAAACGGACCGCGCGCGGCTTGTATGTCTGCGCCATAGTATCTATGCGTCGCCGCACGCACACCTAAACACAATATTAGAGTGCCTATGACTGCGCTAGTCGCGGCTAGCACGGAACTAGGTTCGCGCGTCACGGCTTTTCGGCACATTATACTCTGTTTTTTAATCTCGTAGACTAAATTGACACATGCAAATGTCAAATTTACATTATTAATTTTGTATTATTACGTTTTTAATAAGTACCTACACATTATTTCAGGATAACTTATTGTAAAAAAACGATACTTGATTTTACGAACGCTAAGTTTCGGCACTATTTAAGAATTGCAATAAACTGCCAACACTCGTAATATCAGTTTAGTCTACGAGATTAAAAAACAGAGTATAGCTTTTAAAAAATGATCACATAAACTGCAAAGTTGGTATGTCTATTTATGAACAAATAAAAGACTTATATTTTTTAAATTATGTTTCTAAAAGTTATTTACAAGGATACGGATATATTACACATTAAAGTTTAATAACAACGCGTTTCGTAATAGTCGAAACCGAAGGAAGTAGGTATTTTTCTGTAGCTAATTTGTAATTTTGTATTAAATGTGTGATTCAATAGATGTTATGTTTGTATTATTTATAATTGTATTAATTAAAAATAAAAATAAATATGGTTCTTTATGTGTACAAAACTAAAAATAAAAATTACAAAAAAAATCTGACTAGTATATGTAAACTAAATACTAAGCAAATAATTTAAACATAAGCTCTTAGTCTATAAATATTTGTTAGCGGTTTGGGCGACAACCGTAACCGACGAAGCGCGGACAGTTGTCAACCCTAAGACAGTAGGCAATTAAATCGCGGATTGGGTCGCAGATAACCTACTTCCTCTCTTTATTCTATGCTATCGCTGTTGGTTGATACAGGTGTGGACAAAATTGTTTACACCTGTGTCTACCGATCGCACAGCGGTAATCAGGAGACGACTCGACTGTTTGACAGGCTTTTCTCTTACCAGAGTACCAACTACGCTTGGAGAGAAGTGCGAAACTTTGCGCTATCAATGGGCCTTTCCCAGTTGGTACGAAAAGGGACTAGGGTACCTATTGTAGTTGGTCATAACGCCAGTTGTCTGGACCTTCTGCTGACCACTGATCCGGAGAGATGTATTGTAACAGTTGGTCGTCTGCTTCTCTTCTGGAAATCCGTTTTACTATGCAGACGCTATATCCGATGTGGTGTGTCAAACTATTGACTATTTTATCCCCTTCAGTGATGTGCCATCGGTGGCTCAGCTCGCCCATCGTTCATGGCCGACTGTATTCAAGCGTAAGCATACGGCATTTATCACCTGGGTTGACGCTCGTAGCCGCCGAGCACCGTATCTTAATTTAAAGAAGAAAGCCATTAATCGTGCTGCCAAGTCCTACAAAACAACGCTTTAGAAGGTTCGCTTCAACCGTGTTACCCATATTGGCAACAAGCTCTCTGCGCAGCCGTCCAGTAGCAGATCTTTCTGGTCCCATAGCAAATCATTCTAAGCAAACTTCTATCGGCCCACAGTGTCTCCGCTAGTTAAGCTAGGTAAGCTGCGTAGCGCGCTCAGTAACCACACTGCAACAATTTCTAAATTTATTTGTAAAAAAATATAACATGGTGTAAACATGATTGAAATCGATTTAGTTGCTTATTCTGAACAAACTGTATTTAGGTTTCGCATAAACAAAAAATAACATTGTATGTATATAAATAAATAAACACATAACTCAAGCAACCAAAACCATTCTTCAAGTACACCATAAAAACGTTCACTGACACAAACTTGCTCCACAAAAACTTGTTGTTCAGACCTAGAGGGTCCGGGCGTCGTCCGGCAGCCGGGACCGCGGCACGGTCGACCGCCGCGCGCCGGCAGTCGGCACGGGCCGCCGCCGCCATATTTCATCACCGTGACGTAGCGCGTGATGTCACAGCGCGGCCGGCGTAGATATTTATGGCACCCACTTTATTTATATCGCTTATCGACCGACCTTAGATAAACATGTGTTTTTGTCACGCACTCGGCCCAAATGATTGAGAACACGAACACGAGCGACGAACATGTGCGGGTATATTGTTGTACCGACGAGTATCATTATTCTGGTAAAATCAATATTCAAGCATTGCTTATGACGCAATATTGCATTATTTTCAATCAATCAAATGGCTTTAACTAGTTTTAAGTTATGCTTGAGTTTTAAATCGAGCCTAAGAATTGCAATGGAAACCATCCAAATGACATCCCAACATTTTTGTCAGGTACTAAAGATATATTACTTAAGTTAATATAGCTCTCTTAAGTCAGCATAAGTGTATTGTTAAAACTATCGTCGGCCATCAACTTCTAAGTACTTACCAACTAAAATGTTTCCTCGATCTGAAACTACATAAAGATATTCTTCACAGTCTTGAGGCTTTTTTTCTATAAGTGGAAATCTGCTAAGCCAAAGGGTAAAATTATCCTACACTAAAACTAAAGAAATTATTTGTTATCCATTTAGTACCTACTATCACAAAAGTCTCGTACTGTTCTTAAACTAGTGTCCTGATTTTTATGATTTAAGCTGTAATATACAATTTATTGCCAATCCTTTCATTTAATAGAAGAATCTCAAATATCCTGTCAGTCACATAGGGGGAGTGATCACACGTGGCAGCTGGTTTGAATCTTATTACTGAACACGTAGAAAGATTGATTGCACGCGGCAGCTAGTTTGATATTACAATATAACTCAACATGTAGAAGGAGTGGTCGCACGCGGCACCATGTTTGACTCCTGTGTGGCACTACACCAACTGCCACAACACAACCACATTGACACACCGCAATGTGTCATTGTCGACACCGGTGACACCCGCGCCCTATGGTGTCTGGCTTCCCTCGTCACTCCACCAAAACACAAATTTCTCCAGCACAAACTTTGTAACAACATTTAATGTTATGATTGTATTAAATGTATTCTACGAAAATGTACCACAAATATTAGCTGTGAAACTTTACTTAAGAAATTCCTTTGCTGCTTTGTTCTACTTTCATTAATGCACATCGCTCTTATTGCTAGAGTGGTAAAGTTCTAAACGATAAAATAATCATTACAGCGGACGCAGATCGCGTTGTAAAATTTACAATGAGCTGCCGCCAGATGATTTCGTTCCCATACGTACAGTTATTTCGTGGATACTGTGTACATAAAATAATATTTTTCTTGTAGGCACCAGTTTCTAATAAATTCTTCTAAGGAAAGATGACACAAAATTTATAAGAGGTTGTATAAAATTGTTTGTTTTATTAAGAATATTAAACGTAGATCCTGTTCAATGGAGACTCTTATCAACTGAAAATATACAGTGATCACCACCTGGCACCTGCTCCTTAAGTAAACAAATTAAATTCCTGTCGGCATTTTGTTATGGGACTAATACTGGGATTTCGGGAGACTAACTTTTCTTTACCTACTAATATTTGAAGTGATTGAATTGCTCTGATATTACTGCCCATGTAATCAATTATACGGCAGTCCCGAGACGCGATGTAGCGCATCGCATCTTAATTTCTTAGCCGGAGTTAAGAACTCACTGCAGACACACGCTCCACGTCAGGGCTGCACTTTTGGCACGACACTCGATGCATCGCTCAGGATATGCACTGTGCAAGCATATCGATGCATATTATACAGGGTCGCGGCCGTCGCCACGCAACACCTACCGTCTTGTGTAACTACGAATACCATCTTCGTTCCACCATCTGACGACCCGTCGTACGGCAAGTTTCCACCCTTTAGTTGTTAACACCACTGCGATCCGGACGAAGCGTTTCGTTTCCTCTTTTATACCGCATACATCGAGGGACTGGAACAATTTGCCAGCGACGGTGTCTCAGTCACACTACAATTTGAGTGTCTTCAAGGCTAGTGTGAATAGGCTCTTAATAAACTAGCGCGTCACATCAAGTAAAGGAAACCGCTCGCAATAACCACATCTGTTGAAACATATAAATATGATACTCCGATGAAATAGAACCGTGGTCCGTGGTTCTGACACTTTTGTAATATTAACCGAATATTCGACACACAACGACACAAACAAATTAATGTGCATTACAAACTTAAAAACTAAATGAACGGCGTACGGAGCGTGTCCGAACGGAACGAATGGTAGGGGGATTGGGAGTAGATTGGAATTGGTTTTATCACAAAAAAAGTTGATCACCCTTAATATTCTCCTGGTTGTATCAGTGTTAGACAATTCCTTCAAAGTAGCTCACTAAAATCTATTTTATTTTTTTATATAATATTGAACTCATAACATGAAAATATCAACATGATATTTATTTTTTATTTAGGTTTAGGCGCACAGTGGCGCCCAATCTGTTGTTCACTAACTAAAGTAATTGTAAGTTATGTGCATCTCATCATGAAAATGATAGAAGATAACATTTTAATGTAATCCTGTCAAATTAAGATACTCCACAGACAGTATAGACGCGATTATAAACATAGCGACTAAAAATACAGCAGTTTACATCAGGAGCGCACTAATTTGACAAGTTTAAACTGAAACTTTATCTTCTGTCCCTTTGTTAATGGTATAGAAAGAAAAACATGCACTGAACTTACATTTAATTTAGTTTGTGAACAGGGGGTCGGGGACAATGTTACTTGGCATCCCTAACTAATCTGTGTGTTCGTTCAAACACATCATTGCCATCAAATCAAATCAAAGCATTTATTTCAAATAAACCAGTAACAGGCACTTTTGACCCTTACCTGTACCTACACACTGAAACTGTTTTTCAGTTTACTATCTAGATTCTTTCTTTGTTTTACTGTTATTATTAAAATATCATGTATCGTCACAGTTTCTATCTGAACAAACGCAGCCCAGAATCCTCGAACATTATTTTTCTTCAATAAACCGTTGCCCCACACTAGGAACGACTCCTGTATCGGAGGTGCATTACAAACATTTAAACTCACAGCCAGACGCGAAACAATTACCTGTAAGCCGTGGAAATATTTGTTCAGTGCGGAACTCGAACCCACGACACGCAGCGCAGCAGTCGATCATTCAGCCACTGCGCCAACCGTGTCGTCACATTCACACTACAATAATACCATATTGACAGCTAAGAGTCAAACGACTAAACCTTTTTTTTTTGTTCCTGGGTGGAAATTCCTTAATGGATGTCCGCCGCCCTGGGGTGGGCGACGGGGTCTGTCAGACTTCTACTGACTAAAATCCACCCCGGTGTCTCTCTGGTCACGTGTGCTCGGAGCCGCGGGAGTCTTTGATTCTGCCGCGGCCCCACACTGTCGTGCCGGTCCGGTCTGTCCGGGCCTCGCCTCCTGCACGGGGTAGTAAGGTGTTAAACTACCCCGTGCATCACCTCTGAGGCGCACGCCGACACACGCGCGCGCCTCCGCCTCGGGGTCCAATGAATAAGGGGGCGGGGACTTCCCCATATCCCTCTCCCCTGGACCCATTCATGGGGGCTGGGAGAGGGCATTATCCGCCCTTCCTCGGCGCGCGGTGCGTCTTCTGCGGCCCGGGAAGGGAGTTGGGAAAACGACTAAACCTCAATTATCTTCTCCGATTTGTAGAAGTTGACTTATCCTCATTGTACGGACGACAGCAGGCTAAGCTACCCGAAACTGTCAAATATTCCCAATCAACCTTGAGCCCTAATAATATTATTTATTTAATTAAGGTTCGCCAACAGTTGCTAACTTGCTACAGATATTTCACATATTACAAATACATACAAATTATTGACTTAAATCTAACTGCACAACATATCTAATAAAAAAATCTGACGGTTTGTAGTAGCTAGATGTGGTGTCGTCTGTAAATACATATATAGTAATTATACCTAATCAGAAAGTGATTTGACTTTATGTTGATTTACTATGTATTGAGGCGCTTCCATTTACCTTGTTTGTAGTAGCATGATGTGCTGTCGTCTGTAAATACATATATAGTAATTATACCTAATCAGAAAGTGATTTGACTTTATGTTGATTTACTATGTATTGAGGCGCTTCCATTTACCTTGTTTGTAGTAGCTTGATGTGCTGTCGTCTGTAGATACATATATAGTAATTATACCTAATCAGAAAGTGATTTGACTTTATGTTGATTTACTATGTATTGAGGCGCTTCCATTTACCTTGTTTGTAGTAGCTTGATGTGCTGTCGTCTGTAAATACATATATAGTAATTATACCTAATCAGAAAGTGATTTGACTTTATGTTGATTTACTATGTATTGAGGCGCTTCCATTTACCTTGTTTGTAGTAGCATGATGTGCTGTCGTCTGTAAATACATATATAGTAATTATACCTAATCAGAAAGTGATTTGACTTTATGTTGATTTACTATGTATTGAGGCGCTTCCATTTACCTTGTTTGTAGTAGCTTGATGTGCTGTCGTCTGTAGATACATATATAGTAATTATACCTAATCAGAAAGTGATTTGACTTTATGTTGATTTACTATGTATTGAGGCGCTTCCATTTACCTTGTTTGTAGTAGCTTGATGTGCTGTCGTCTGTAGATACATATATAGTAATTATACCTAATCAGAAAGTGATTTGACTTTATGTTGATTTACTATGTATTGAGGCGCTTCCATTTACCTTGTTTGTAGTAGCTTGATGTGCTGTCGTCTGTAGATACATATATAGTAATTATACCTAATCAGAAAGTGATTTGACTTTATGTTGATTTACTATGTATTGAGGCGCTTCCATTTCCACGGTGTATGGGAAGACAAGCATCGCATTTACCTTGTTTGCGTTACATAATTAATACGTCGACTGACGGCCGTGGTGGAGGCGGCGCTGATACTCGATTGTACCGGATGGTTACCTGTACTCGACTAACGTTACGCTACAAATATTAGAACCTCATGTTTGTGTACATGTGGGCGTACTCAGAAATGAAGGATTTCTTTTTTTTTGTAGTTTCATAAAAACTTTTACTCTGTAGGGTAGTGCTAACATAACGTAGGGTATCACAATGCGTGAGTTATGGATTAATAGCTTTCCGCCCGCGGCTTCGCCCGCGTAGAATTACTCTGTAGGGTAGTGCTAACATAACGTAGGGCATCACAATGCGTGATTTATGGATTACTAGCTTTCCGCCTGCAGCTTCGCCCGCGTAGAATTACTCTGTAAGGTAGTTCTAACATAACGGAGGGCATCACAATGCGTGATTTATGGATTACTAGCTTTCCGCCCGCGGCTTCGCCCGCGTAGAATTACTCTGTAGGGTAGTACTAACATAACGGAGGGCATCACAATGCGTGATTCATGGATTACTAGCTTTCCGCCCGCGGCTTCGCCCGCGTAGAATTACTCTGTAGGGTAGTGCTAACATAACTTAGGGCATCATAATGCGTGATTTATGGATTACTAGCTTTCCGCCCGCGGCTTCGCCCGCGTAGAATTCGGTTATATCTTTAGTTTTCCCTCGGGAATATAATTTTTTTCCGGGATAAAAGGTAGCCTATGTTCTTTCTCAAGGTCTAAAGATTATTTGTACCAAATTTAATCGAAATCGGTAGAGAGGTTAAAGCGGGAAAGCGTAACAGACAGACAGACAGACAGAGTTACTTTCGTATTTATAATATTAGTATGGATAGTATGGATTATAGCATAGTCTACACGTAATATAAATGAACAGATGTAAAACAATTGCAACATTTCCTCTCAAACTAAAGCATAACTAGTGCTAATTTAGAAGCAGAGCGCTCTGCTTCGAAATTAGCGCTTAAATCGCCTCAATAACAAAATCAATATGCATATGCACACGCGTGTAATCGCGGACATAACTCACGAAAGCGCTAAAATAGCTGAGTGCGGCGCAAACAGCCGCGCGGATTTAATTGCCGTGACGTCACGCGACACTGACGACACGCTGCGTAATCGCACAGTACGTATGGTATAAAGATAGGAATCATGTGTTTCTCTATCACAATCTATAATAGATATATGGTATAGATTGCTCCACGATGTTATGGAGCTATTTCTTTTTATTTTAGTCTTGACCGCGATCCCGCCTAATGGTAATTAGTGATGCAATCATTGAAATGAAATGAAATGAAATGAAATCGTTTATTAAGCAAGTAGGATCACTGATCACTTTTACACGTCATGTTTATTTTTTATTTTATTTTTTTAACTAGATGAAGCCGGCATTTCCTAACTGACTACCTCTGAGAAGAAATGGCCGAAACAAACTCAGGGATCATCGTCTTTTTCAAGTCCAGACATTAAAAATGAAAATGTTTACAATAATTTACCTTATAATTACGCATATTGCTTAATAAAAATTAACAATGCTTAACAGAGCGAGCAGCTCAATCCCAAGCTTTTTTGTCTTCTAAATAATCTGTGATTTTATAATACCCCTTTTTGCAAAGTTTGGCCTTTATATGGTTCTTAAATCGTTTAATGGGTAAGTTTCGAACGTCCATGGGAAGCTTGTTGTAAAAGTGTATACATTGACCCATGAACGAGTTGCCTACTCTGTGGAGACGAGTGTGATGTAAAGCAAGATTGTGTTTGTTCCTGGTATTTACATTATGAATATCGCTTATCTTCTTAAAATTCGAGATATTTTTATGAACATACATAAGATTTTCAAATATATATTGTGAAGCTACAGTCAGAATGTTCACCTCTTTGAACTTTTCTCTAAGAGATTCTCTAGGACCAAGGTTATAAATGGCTCGAACAGCCCTCTTCTGTAAAACAAAGATGGTATTGATGTCCGCACAAGTTCCCCAGAGAAGAATCCCATAAGTCATAAGACTATGAAAATAACTAAAATAAACAATTCTGGCTGTATCCACATCAGTTATCTGTCTAATTTTCTTAACAGCAAAGGCGGCAGAACTGAGTCTACCCGACAGCTTCTCAATGTGAGGACCCCATTGTAACTTGGCGTCAATAGTTAATCCAAGAAAAACTGTCGACTCGACAGGGATCAACTCTACTCCATTCAGTTGAACATTGGTACTTAGCTGCCTGACATTTGGCGTAGAAAATTTAATGACTTTAGTTTTTTTTTTCATTTAAAAGGAGGTTATTTACATTAAACCAATGGACAACTTTAGAGAGTGCATTGTTAACTTCGTCAAAGTTTGTTAGCTGACGCTTGACTTTAATAATAAAAAGTTAAAAAACTAAAACCCAACTACGACAAAAAACGACGCTGAAAAAGTATAAAACAAGATTTTCAGAATACTGAACTGAACAAAGTTGCTAATATAGTTGCAAGTAAATGGACAGTCTACCAAGATGCCTTCGTTGTAAATTGACAATAATGTCTTACGACTATTCTGAAGTATGCAATATTCACTATTTAGAGATAAATTTTCATGTTTGGAAAACCGCAGTCACACGTTATGAAAGTGCTACGGTAGGTATATGTAACGTGTGACTACGCCCTTCCAAACATGAAAATTTATCTCTAAATAGTGAATATTGCATACTTCAGAATAGTATCGTAAGACATTATTGTCAATTTACAACGAAGGCATCTTGGTAGAGTCTACTGTGTCCATTTACTTGCAACTATATTAGCAACTTTGTTCAGTTCAGTATTCTGAAAATCTTGTTTTATACTTTTTCAGCGTCGTTTTTTGTCGTAGTTGGGTTTTAGTTTTTTAACTTTTTATTATTTGTACTATTTTGGTGTTAAAGTGTATTTGTGGCGCATAATATTAATAAAAGTTAAATTGACGAACTAAAAACTAGGTAGTTAACATACGACATCTCTTTTGACTTATGTATCGGCGTATAGTAATATGTAGAGGTGTCCTATTTTACTATTTCGTAGCGCTTGGAGCGTAGCGCGTATAGCAACGGTTTTCCCGCATGAAGCTCCCGGTTTTTCGTAGTAGCGACGCACATTTGCGTCGATGGCACCGAATGGGTCATGAATTAGTGGATGAGGCCGTTAGTATAAATAGATTGGATGTTTTTCTAACGGTGGTAGGCCATAACATCGGCTGCCGGCAGAAGTTACCACCCACCAGACAAAGTCTTGCCGCCAAGCGATTCGTCGTGTTCCAGCATGATGTCTGGTGAAGCCGTACGGAGGACGCGTCTGAGCACTTTGTGTTGCGTTGTGTGGCGAGTACGATGCGCCAAATGTTGTTGTGTCGGGAGTTTGGTCGTGGAGAGTCTCCAGATCAATCTCCCTCTGGCGCAGCATGGTTGGTCGTGTTGGTCTTGGATTTAACATTGCATCACCTGGCTCAACTGCCGTCATCCTTGCTATTCCTAAGTTTTTTAAGTGAATAGGCTTAATAAACTAGTGCGCAGGCATCAAGGATTGCGTCACTGCTTACCATCAGGCGGGATTGCAGTCAAGCGCTAGTTTATAATTATTTAAAAAAAAAAACTTATATTAAGAGGACCTGGGAAGATTTCTTAATCTATCTAATTCTGCTAACGATCGACTGTCATGTGGATTTTTAAGTAATTTATTATGATCCAAGGCACTTATAAATAATCCCTCTATGGTTTTAACTCTACTGAGAGCGACATAGGCCTGTCCTTTAGCAAACAATGACTTTCCTAGATCTGTAACTTTTTTATCTAGAGTACAACCTTGTAATTTATGTACAGTACAACCCCAAGAAAGAATCAGCGGGAGCATTTTACGCTGAATTTGCCCAGAACCCCTCAAGCCGTCAAATTCAGTGAGGCAAGGCTCGATTTTGATAAGTCCGTTAGTATCAGCTTTTATGGATGCGTCGTCAAATTGTATGAGAACAGCGCTTGGCTGTTCTCCTGTTCCAACTGATCGCGCAGAAGAGCAGGCCATTCGAAGGCCTTCACCACTCCCATCGCTCCGTTTTCCAAACCCTGGTTTACATTCAAATTTCTATGAAGCATTACTAGGGATTATGTCCAAACATAAAGTACTCGTGAAGCTCTTTTAGATGATACCAAATACGGTATATTTATTTTAATTTTGTATTAACATAGAACTTTTTGTCCGCTAGAGGGCGTAATACTAAATTTGGTGACAAGCTTTATAGCTCATAACCAACATAATATCAAGGCCCTTCTAATGGTTCTGCAGTGGTCTTATTCTGATAAGTAGTAAAGAAGCTATCTATGAACGAAAAGATGTGAATTATATGCAATCAGCCGATGAATACAGGTAAAGTCACAAGCAAATGCTAGTAATATATATATATTCAAAATGTACAAGTTAAGCCCTTTCAAATGATACCAAACACGGCATATTTATCTTAACTTTTTTTTTTACTCTGTATATTTTGTCCGCTAGAGGGCGCCACGTTAGATTTTGTGAAACTCCATATAGCCTATAACCAGCAGACAATTAAGACGCTTCTAATGATATGTCATTTATCGAATTCGAATAAGTAGTTTAGAAGTTACGAGGGAACAGATGAACATACATACATACATACATACATACATACATACATACATACATACATACATAGCCTGTCAAAATCATAACCCTCCTTTTGCTTTGCCGTAGTCGGGTAAAAATAAGAGAAGTGTCATCCGCGAACAATACTATGTTGTGATTATCCCTCACGTGATGAGGTAAGTCATTAATATAAATTAAAAACAAGAATGGACCTAGAATTGAGCCCTGCGGAACGCCCATGGTGACCACAGATCCTGCAGATCTCTTGCCATTAACATCAACCCTCTGAATTCGATTATTCAGATAAGAAGTCAGAAGGTCGAGAGCTCTGTCCCTCAAACCATAATGGTACAATTTCCTGATAAGAGTATCATGATGTACGCAATCAAAGGCCTTGGACAAATCACAAAAAATACCAAGAGCATCTTGCGATTCCATTGTTGGTAAAGTGCACAAGTTTATATAATTTTAATTATATGGTTCGAATCCGAATTCTTAGTCAATGGAACAGTGTTGCATAGTAGAGAACAGTTGCATGAAGGGACAACGCATGTTCACATACCGAGTACACTCATCATTCCTCACAACACGCACACACACACACACACTTAACACTCACCGCCCCTTACACAATGACGCATCCCTCTCCGCACGTACACACCAACTCAACTTTTAGCTTAGTTTACTTTGCTTTACTTTCTTTGAAAAAGAGATGTACAGGTGGAATACAAAGACGCGTCACATATTCTCAGTTCCAGTTGTGTCCAGGTATTCTAGGTAATCAGGTAGTCTGACACAAAGTTCCCTTTTAATAAACACGACTGCACAGTCTGAATATTTTGAACTGCAGCGACGGAGCCCCCGGGGGAGGGGGGGGGGGGAATAGGGCGCAGCGGGGGAGGTCAAGCGAATAAAACGTTGCCGTAAATGCGGTAAATTCCAGTTTATTTATTAGACTGTGATGAATGGCGCCCCGCAAGACAACGAGCAATGCGTTAGGGTACTGCAAACTGTAGGAGATTTACATAATTATGTATGTTTGTGCTTCACGCGGCTAAAATGTGTGTTTGGTGCTTGGTTCATACGTCACAATCAAATGCTTTTTGATACTGTACAGGTACCATCTATTGAAAATTTACCATGTCCCGACTTTGTCAACTCATAAGAGTCATAGACAGTCCGTCGTGCTGAGAGAGACGTGCGAGACGGCGACTCGTGTGCTTCTAAACTGCCCAGTGCTGTACTAAGTACTCCGGTAAACCAGCAGGGTGTTTGTGTAACACATTATCAGTAGCAATGGCTTTAGTCTTGACAGTTAAATAACATTCATTGCGTTATTTACGTTGTTGAACAAACACATTTTCGAACATAGGGAGCAATAGAATAGCAATAAGCATTAAAATAATGCCAACTGATAGTAATTGTGTGTTACGCGATTAGGGTGCTCGTACCCTCCGGAATATTATCAGTAACACCAAGGTAACACTTGTCATACTTGAGGAACTGGGGTGGATCAAATAATCGATTTTCCCACCCGTACGGAAAATACGCGTCCGCATTACGTATTAAATTATTACTTATGTTTTTCATATTTGTGTAGGCCTCATGTGACTACAATGTACGTTCGTGAGGTTGATCCTCAGCCGGTACCTACCGCACCACACACATACCTTCCAGCTACAACTTATCATCTTACTGACAGTGATCAATGTCTGCGGACTTCATCTGTTCGTAATCTTACACGATTTCTATTTCCACTATTCGTTTTGAAAGAGAGAAAGGAAAATCGTCTATTTGCGGTAAACATGACGTAAAAGTTTACAAAAACAGTTGAATTAAAATAGTTGAGCGAACATGCGCCACAGCCACGCAAAACGGCTATCGCTCAGCATTATGCTGCGACCTTATGCAAGACAGAGTCCAGCGCTGGTTTTCAGCGACAGCCGGTACCGACGTAAAGACGTCACCCGGTGCAGCAAACAATCACAAATGACACCGAACCGGTACAATAAAAATAAAATGTAATAATAACAAAAAAATTAAATAAAATAAGTAGTAAGTTTTCTATGTCCGTCAAATTGTATGTACCACTTATTGTAAACTGATGAAAACACGTCGCACGAAACAAACGACTTCAAAATTATAATAATTATGAAGCGGACACAAACAGTAACGTGAGTGTCAAAAGCGTGAGTTTATAACCGTAATCCTGCGGCTCCTTTGATGTCGGCCGCGAACTGTCCCGCTGTCACGTTTGTATTTAACATGACACGGATGTTCCGTGACACGGTGACATCAGTCCACTTAATAAAGTGGAAAAGGTTAGCAGTCTGGCAGGGAGCGGAGTATCACATCCTAACTAGACCTCTCGACAACGGCATGTAAGTTACGTGCACTTTCAAGAACAGATAATAATTATATAATCGATGAAGATGATAACCTATTACCACAAGTTTAAAATATTCATGGGGATATCATGCGACCACCGCGCACCGCTTTGTCGTGTTACTGCTATATTATCAGAATTAGATTGTTCTCTCTAGTTATTATTGACGAACATGAGAAGACTGTTTTTTATCTTCCAATTGTCAATTTTACTATAGTTATAGAGTGTTCAAGACATAATTAATTGTAAAGTTGTCGGCGCGCTCGATAGATGGCGTTGGCGTCGATTTAGAAGTCGCTATGGTTTCGTTACCGCGTGTAGTATATAAGTTAAGTTTTTTTTAAATAAATGAGATTGTTCGAGAGAGAGATCGAGAGATCGAGTGAAAGAGATCGAGCTATCGAGAGCAATCAGATCAGTACACAGTGGTTTTATTTACAACCCTCACTAGTGTACCAACAGGTCAACCTACCTAAATACCATAGGGGTATTTAACATTGGTCCTACGAGCCGAGTCTCTTGGACAGTTTTTGTTTTCGTCCCGTGTACTTGCAGTGGATCGCTGCTGAAAGGTACACGACCAGCTTCGCCCAGCGTTGCCCAGCGTTGCCCAGCGTTGGCGGAGACTAGTTCAACGGGTGGCCACAGAGGGCGCCACTCAGTTCAACACATCACTAGAGGACAGCAAGGTGACGCAGCCACAGCCATCACACGACGTCACAGGTGACATCACGCACAGTTCAGATTGCGGCCACAGAGGGCGCCACTTGCAGGTTGAAAACGGTGTTTGTATGAAGTGCAATTTTGTGAGTACATTTTATATATTTATCTTGTCCACGAATTGGACAAACAGTTCGAGTCAACAATTTTGAACTCTATTTCAAGAAGAAATTTAACTTAGGCAATAGTGAAGAAGTTTGGACTTAGAAAATTATTTCGTAATTTTGGACTTGTAAAATTTTAAGAACATTTTTAAACTTAGAAAACTTTTAGTATATAACCAATTTCTGTGCATGTTAGTATTAGGACTTAGAATATTTTATAGAAAACGGAGGAACGGGGAACCTATGCCCGATTTCCACCAGATTTTATTTCTAACTTAAAAACTTGTAAAAATTTAAATAGTGATTTGAGACTTGTATTATTTTGTTCAATGAAATTTATAACTTAGAAAATTTTGTTCAATTGTTATGTTCACTTATAAGTTTGGCTTGCATCACTCAGAAATCTAGCATTTCGCTATCTTTTTGAGAAAGTAGTTATTGAGATTATCAACAACTTAAAACATATTTTTTACATTTTATAGTACATAAATTGATCATAATAATGGAAGGGTTAATTAACGTTTTAAAAGATCAACAGAATGTTATCACAAAAGGATTGACAAATTTTAAGAAATGTAATAAAGATAGATTAACACTAGAATACATAGAAACAAAGCAAGAACTATTGGAAAAGGATTGGGCATTATTTAAAGAAAATAATACTAAATTATATGAACATTATAAAGCAGAAGATATAGTACAGAAAGTTGTTGATATCTACGATGCGACAGAAGACACGTATGTAATTTATAAAAGTTTGATAAAAACAGCTCTTAATAAAATTCGGTTAGCTAAGAATTCTGTACAGCAAACCGATAATACTTCAACTAGCATAAATAAAATAAGTGGTTCTTTTGTTAAGTTGCCCAAAATATCTATTCCAATATTCTCGGGAAAATATGATGAATGGACAACATTCCATGATCTTTTTACATCTTTAGTACACAAAAATGAGACTTTGGATAATGTGCAAAGGCTTCATTATTTAAAAGGTCACCTTTCTGGCGAAGCAGAACAATTAATACGTCATACTCCTATAACTGATGCTAATTATATTCAGTGCTGGACTCAGTTACAAAAACGTTATAGCAATAAGAAATATTTAACAAACTGTATTCTTAGGAGGTTGTTCGGTCAAAAACGTATGCAGGCGGAATCATCTACAGCCTTGAAAGATTTACTTGATACCACAAGCGATTGTCTTAATGCGTTGAGTAATTTGAAAATTGACGTGAGTACATGGGACGTCATAATCATCCACATCGTTTCCTTTAAATTAGACAACGAAACGCGTAAACAGTGGGAACTTTATGTATGCAACAATGACTCCAACAATGACTTACCAACTTTCAATAAATTCCAAACTTTTATAGAAAATCGGTTTCGTGCATTAGGGTGTTTAGAGCCAATAAAGGCACCAGTTCATTAGGGCAACAACAGTAATAAAGGTTCATTTTCTCATACTCCAAAAGCAATGATGGCTATGAGTTCATCAATAAAATGTAAATTCTGCTCAGAAGGACACAAATTATGTTTCTGCAAGAAGTTCTCAAAGCAGGCAGTTGAAGTTAGGCGTGATTTTGTAGCCAAACATAAAATTTGCTTCAACTGTTTAGGCGGCAATCATATTGTTTCTGAATGCAGGAAACCTACTACCTGTAAGGTTTGTCAGAGGCGCCATCATTCGCTGTTGCATTTAGGTCAGGAGTCGGACAATAGGGACCAACCTTCGACATCATCAGCTATCGACAGTGATAGTTCAACTAATACTAGCCCGATTATTTCGTGCCTATCGACAGGTAATATTCCCAAGCCCAAACAGGTTTTACTAGCCACAGCGCTAATAAAAGCCGAGTCACGCTCTGGTGAATTTCAAACTGTCCGAGCCTTACTTGATCAGGGTTCACAGGCATGTTTCGTAACAGAAGCCGTAGTACAGCTACTAAGACTGAAAAAAATCCCTATTCAAGGAACTATTTTAGGCCTTGGTGGTAATAGTTCAACCATAGCAACATGCATGGTACATTTGAATATTCATTCTCAGATAGATCCAAAGTTTAATCTTAAACTAAACGCTTACGTGCTAAAGAAAATTACATCGTACTTACCTGAGTGCAGAGTCGACACTGCCTTGGATTGGTTAAACGTTAACACGCTGCAACTTGCAGATCCAGGATTCAACACACCTAATAAAATAGATGTTTTGCTAGGCGCTGAGGCTTACAGCTGCATTATTAAGGCAGACATAATTAAAAGTCTGGCAGGCACGCTGATTGCACAGAGCACTACCTTAGGGTGGGTTCTGTCTGGTGCAGTTAGTAGGGACACATCTAAAGGTTCACTGAAAATTAATGTTATGCATGCGCAAGTTAATGAAGACGAAATACTAAAGAAATTTTGGGAAATTGAAGAGCAAAATATTTCAAAGAAAATACTGTCACCTGAAGAAAAGAAGTGTGAAGAGTTTTATACTAAAACTACAGTAAGGAATAGCAGTGGAAGGTACGTAGTGAGACTACCTTTTCGCGTGGAAAATCCTTCTTGTAAAGGTGGAGGCTCTCGTGCTATCGCTGAAAAAAGATATAAGTCATTAGAAAAAAGGCTAGAAAGAAATACCGATCTAAAGGAAAAGTACAAACAAGTAATAGAAGAATATTTACAATTAGGACACATGAGAGAAATAAACAAAAATGATAAAAATAAGGAAATGGCGGTATACTTACCTCACCATGCTGTGATCCGGGAAGACAAAACTACGTGTCTTCAACGCGTCCGAGAAAAACAATAATGGAGTCTCACTCAATGACACGTTGATGGTGGGACCTACATTGCAGTCCGATTTAAGACACACGGTGTTAAGATGGAGACTTCATCCTATAGCAATAGTAGCGGACATTGTCAAAATGTACCGCCAGGTCAGGATTTTTGAAGAAGACGCTATGTTTCAGCGCATATTGTGGCGAGACAGTCCTGAGACGGAAATCAAGGACTACGAGCTGATGACGGTGACCTTTGGTACGGCATCAGCACCATACCAAGCAGTTAGAACCCTATATCAAATCGCCCACGATGAAGGTAAAAATTATAATCTGGCTGCCGACATGGTTCTGAACTGCTTCTACATGGACGACTTGATGACCGGTTGTAATAGCATAGAAGCAGGTCTGGAAATCTACAGGCAAATGACAGCGTTATTAAGAAAGGGTGGATTCACGCTCCAAAAATGGAACAGTAATAATCAAGAAGTAATAGACAAAATACAAGAAATAGAAAGTAGTACATTAAAAGGACAAATAGATCAAATAACTGTCACGTAACGACAAGAAAAGACTTTAGAGGCACAAGGCCGGCAGCAGTCGAAGGCTCCGGCGGCAAAGGGCCAGGCAGCTCCAGGCGCACCAGTTATATAGAGACTGGCACAGCAGGAAAAACCCTAGAAGGGCTCTCGAGGCAACGTTTACTGGAGACCTACTTTTAAGAGGCTTGTTTGGAAGCCAGAGCTCGACTGACCACTGCTCTGCGATGATTTCTAAAGAAACCTCGCAGAACGGTTGGAGGTCGAAATTTAAAATATTCGAAAATATGGACGAGGAACGGTAAATAATTTTACCATAAAAGAGTTCGAATAACAATTATAAAATAAAAATAGCAGACCAACAAGAATTTTGATGAGAAGGTTGTCATAGATACATCATCAACAATGTTGTCAAAAATGTCAAAATAATGAAAATGTTCTGTAACAATGTAAATATAAATGGTATTAAATTAAAAAGTGCTGTGTTTGATAGGAAAAAGTGATACAGTCCTGCATAGGTACGGCTTCCTACGCTAAGGGGTCACTAAGTCGCCGAAACTTAGGCTTGAAGTTGAGGACTGTGACTGTGAACTGAAAAATGAGTCCTGGTGTAGTGGAATATGATCAAAACAGAGCCTCATAATAATGGAATGCATATTATGGACCGTGGAAATGAATGATACATATATAAGTATGAATATGAGTATAAATAATAAGTGTAAGTATATCTGAATATGTACATAACATTACATTTTGCCCCACGTTGGGCGCCAAACTGTCCTATTACGACATGAAAAGACTATCGAGGGAGACAGTATTTATTAACAGAAATTAAAAAGACAAGATGGAAGTATGAAAATGAATAATGTAGGTCGATGAATGAATTGTGGGTGATGGTGAGGGGCGGCCCCTGGTGGACCGGCGGCAGTTACGGAGGAGCGGCCCTGGTGGACCGGCGACAGCAACGGACGAGCGGCCCTGGTGGACCGGCGGCAGCAACGGACGAGCGGCCCTGGTGGACCGGCGACAGCAACGGACGAGCGGCCCTGGTGGACCGGCGACAGCAACGGACGAGCGGCCCTGGTGGACCGGCGACAGCAACGGACGAGCGGCCCTGGTGGACCGGCGACAGCAACGGACGAGCGGCCCTGAGGGAGACAGTTTGGCGCCCAACGTGGGGCAAATGTAATGTTATGTACATATTCAGATATACTTACACTTATTATTTATACTCATATTCAGACTTATATATGTATCATTCATTTCCACGGTCCATTATATGCATTCCATTACTATGAGGCTCTGTTTTGATCATATTCCACCACACCAGGACTCATTTTTCAGTTCACAGTCACAGTCCTCAACTTTAGGCCTAAGTTTCGGCGACTTAGTGACCCCTTAGCGTAGGAAGCCGTACCTATGCAGGACTGTATCACTTTTTCCTATCAAACACTGCACTTTTTAATTTAATACCATTTATATTTACATTGTTACAGAACATTTTCATTATTTTGACATTTTTAGACAACATTGTTGATGATGTATCTATGACAACCTTCTCATCAAAATTCTTGTTGGTCTGCTATTTTTATTTCATAATTGTTATTCGAACTCTTTTATGGTAAAATTATTTACCGTTCCTCGTCCATATTTTCGAATATTTTAAATTTAGACCTCCAACCGTTCTCCGAGGTTTCTTTAGAAATCATCGCAGAGCAGTGGTCAGTCGAGCTCTGGCTTCCAAACAAGCCTCTTAAAAGTAGGTCTCCAGTAAACGCTGTCTCGAGAGCCCTTCTAGGGTGTTTCCTGCTGTGCCAGTCTCTATATAACTGGTGCGCCTGGAGCTGCCTGGCCCTTTGCCGCCGGAGCCCTCGACTGCTGCCGGCCTTGTGACGCCGGGGCAGTCCCTCATCGTTGCTGCCGCCGGTCCACCAGGGCCGCTCTTCTGTAGCTGCCGCCGGTCCACCAGGGCCGCTCCTTCGTAGCTACCGCCGGTCCACCAGGGCCGTTCTTCCGTTGCTGCCGCCGGTCCACCAGGGCCGCTTCTCTGTAGCTGCCGCCGGTCCACCAGGGCCGCTCCTCTGTAGCTGCCGCCGGTCCACCAGGGCCGTTCTTCTGTAGCTGCCGCCGGTCCACCAGGGCCGTTCTTCTGTTGCTGCCGCCGGTCCACCAGGGCCGTCTCCGTTGCTGTCGCCGGTCCACCAGGGCCGCTCGTCCGTTGCTGTCGCCGGTCCACCAGGGCCGCTCGTCCGTTGCTGTCGCCGGTCCACCAGGGCCGCTCGTCCGTTGCTGTCGCCGGTCCACCAGGGCCGCTCGTCCGTTGCTGTCGCCGGTCCACCAGGGCCGCTCCTCCGTAACTGCCGCCGGTCCACCAGGGGCCGCCCCTCACCATCACCCACAATTCATCCATCGACCTACATTATTCATTTTCATACTTCCATCTTGTCTTTTTTAATTTCTGTTAATAAATACTGTCTCCCTCGATAGTCTTTTCTTGGGAAAATGTAATGTTATGTACATATTCAGATATACTTACACTTATTATTTATACTCATATTCATACTTATATATGTATCATTCATTTCCACGGTCCATAATATGCTTTCCATTATTATGAGGCTCTGTTTTGATCATATTCCACTACACCAGGACTCATTTTTCTGTTTACAGACTCAGTCCTCAACTTTACGCCTAAGTTTCGGCGACTTATTGACCCCTTAGCGTAGGAAGCCGTACCTATGCAGGACTGTATCACTTTTTCCTATCAAACACTGCACTTTTTAATTTAATACCATTTATATTTACATTGTTACAGAACATTTCATTATTTTGACATTTTTTGACAACATTGTTGATGATGTATCTATGACAACCTTCTCATCAAAATTCTTGTTGGTCTGCTATTTTTATTTCATAATTGTTATTCGAACTCTTTTATGGTAAAATTATTTACCGTTCCTCGTCCATATTTTCGAATATTTTAAATTTTGACCTCCAACCGTTCTGCGAGGTTTCTTTAGGAATCATCGCAGAGCAGTGGTCAGTCGAGCTCTGGCTTCCAAACAAGCCTCTTAAAAGTAGGTCTCCAGTAAACGTTGCCTCGAGAGCCCTTCTAGGGTTTTTCCTGCTGTGCCAGTCTCTATATAACTGGTGCGCCTGGAGCTGCCTGGCTCTTTGCCGCCGGAGCCTTCGACTGCTGCCGGCCTTGTGACGCCGGGGCAGTCCCTCTTCTGTAGCTGCCGCCGGTCCACCAGGGCCGTTCTTCTGTAGCTGCCGCCGGTCCACCAGGGCCGCTCCTCTGTAGCTGCCGCCGGTCTACCAGGGCCGCTCCTCTGTAGCTGCCGCCGGTCCACCAGGGCCGTTCTTCGTGTAGCTGCCGCCGGTCCACCTGGGCCGTTCTTCTGTAGCTGACGCCGGTCCACCAGGGCCGCTCCTCCGTAGCTGCCGCCGGTCCACCAGGGCCGCTTCTCTGCAGCTGCCGCCGGTCCACCAGGGCCGCTCGTCCGTTGCTGTCGCCGGTCCACCAGGGCCGCTCGTCCGTTGCTGTCGCCGGTCCACCAGGGCCGCTCGTCTGTTGCTGTCGCCGGTCCGCCAGGACCGCTCGTCTGTTGCTGTCGCCGGTCCGCCAGGGCCGCTCGTCTGTTGCTGTCGCCGGTCCGCCAGGGCCGCTCCTCCGTAACTGCCGCCGGTCCACCAGGGCCGCTCGTCTGTTGCTGTCGCCGGTCCGCCAGGGCCGCTCCTCCGTAACTGCCGCCGGTCCACCAGGGGCCACCCTTCACCATCACCCATCAATCATTCATCTACATTATTCATTTTTATACTTCCATCTTGTCTTTTCTGTATACTTAATAAATACTGTCTCCCTCTAAAGTCTTTTTCTTGTCGTTACATGACAGTTTGGCGCCCAACTAAAATTTCCTGCACCCCCTTAACTTCCTAAATTCAAAAGAAACACTTCGTCTAGTGTCGTACATTCTCAGCTCTTTGGTTAAATATTTTGGCTATTCTATCCCTTTCATTTTCTCTTAACACACACATAACTCATTCACTCATTCACTCATATATATATACTTCACCTAACTTAATTTTCTTTATTTTCCCTAACAGGAAAACAAGGTATACTTTTACATTCTTAACTATCTTTTTTCTAACTTACACTTAAATATGTCTCGTCCAATAAAATTTGAACTCTTAAATAAAAACGAGCTTGAATATGAAGTTACAATTAGACTGGAGGAACCAGCAAAAACTGTTATATTATTAAAGAAGCAGATACTTCTGCTAGCTCCCACTACACCATCGGAAGATATTTTAACTTCGAAACTTTCGATTCTTTGAAAAACGATTCTTATTACTGTCAATTACTTTATCTACTAATTATTTATGTAAATATTACTTCTTTCTTTTGTTCACAGCTGCACATCTTATTTATTTTTTATATTATTTATAAACATCACTCACTACACAAACATTACATTACATTTGCTCGACCCTACTCTTCAGTCTCACTCTTTTACCGTATGGAGCGGATTGCAACTCATTAAATAAGCCTATGCAG